>WBMY01016793.1:50895-277134 GCA_013397315.1 Donacobius atricapilla
AAAATCCACAAGCCCTTATGTAGTCATATAAAAAGCTACATTTTAAGAGGCTCACATGATGCAGTGTCGGGCGGGCTGCGTTAGTGAAGCTGGAAGTCACAAACAGACTGTGTCTCTTGTGGAAAGTTACCAGAAGAATCAGGAGGGACTTGTCTCTCTCAAAAGACTGAATGAAAGACTATTTTATTAAGTGATGCTGACTTAAGAGTTCTGATGTTTTGTCCCTTTGCATTGTTTTTTCGTGAAAAAGTAAATTGTTGCTAGGAAGGAAGAGGGGTTGTTTTTGAGAGGGTTTCGTAGTTGGTTTTTTTTTGTTTGTTTACCTTTACTGTATGTTAATAAATCTAACTGTTTCTATTTTGAATTGAACCTGTTTTGCTTTTCTTTTAATCCTATTCCACTAAAATAAAAATTAGGCGAATGTGATAACCACTACAGTGATGCAAGGCCACTATAACTTCAAACAGCAGCAGAGCTCCATACAAGCTATTTGGTCTGTGATCTTTGAAGAGCTGAACACATCCTCTGTCAGAAGACAACAGACAACCCATTCGCCCATGAATCTGACATTGTGTAATACTGTTAGTAGACTTTTTGCCAAGAATGCTAGCAATAAATTGAACGTAATGAAATGGAAAGTCAAACATCTTAGGAATTATTTATATATAGAGATAAGTCTGTTCTTTGAGGAAGGGCAATGAACTGGTTTCTCAGACCAGTCTGACAGTCCATATCGAAAATGAAATCATCTAAGCCAAGCAAAGCATAGTACTGCCAGCATTCCAAAGGATAAGGAGAAAAGTAATAATTCATGGAAATCCTAATGAAACAAGCAGATCAATCCTTACACATAAGGTGCCTTCCACTATTTTATATATTGTACCTCCACAGTGTTCCAGTAATATAGTGAAAATGGACAATGCAAGCATGAATTTTAAGGGATAAAACTGTCTCCCTTGAAGTCAAAGCAAAACTTCACCATTTTCAGAATCAGGATTTCATCCTTGAGTGCTTTTATTTTCAAGTATTCACAGTAAGGAGGCTTTCAGCACTCAGCTTCTCTAATTGTCTGCTCATAAAAAAAATTGTATTATCAGATTTTAAACCTAGCTTCACTGACTTCTATCTATTTCAGAAACCTCCTAACAATAATAACTAAAATAAATAACTTTGCTTATTTCCGTCATCATTAAGGGACTGTTTTCATACATTCTTTATTCCATCTCCTCCCTCTGTCCACCCTGCAGTAGCATTCTTTCATTGCTTATTCTGGTCAGGGTTAGTGTGAGAGCTATTTCTTCTTCTTTCCCCTTCACTGCCTCTTGCTCAAGCTGAAAGTGACTGTTTCTTCTGTCAATATAATAGCAAAGAGCTTTTATTGTTTCAGTCAGGTATGTTACTTGGAAAAAGAGAGGTATTGTCAAGGATACTCAATACATTCGAGACCTCCTTAACACTCAACACTACTCTTTTGATCCGTTTAGGGATATAGGCAAATATATATCCCTAAAAAAGGCAGGAAAAAATGTTTCCTAGTGTTTGCAGGCTTTCAGATAAAATCCAAGGGAATCTGTCACCATAGATGATGGAATCCCAGAAGACAAGAGTGGGGATTAGCCTGACAAAACATCTACCTGTGTCAACAGAGAAACAAAGCTCCATCAGACACTGATCCAGGCAACTCAACATCTGTGCTCCACCACCACCTCCCCCACTGACAGCTGAGCATGCTTGCAATGCGTGTCTGCTTCTCCTTGACACCACTCGAGACAGCAGAGATCAGTGCTAGTGTGGCTGCCTGACAGCTCTGCCTAAGGACTTTGCACCAAAAGCATGTACAGTGCTATAAATGCTTTACGCTCCCTCGCTGCAAATAGATAAAGATTTTATTTCTCCCAAGAAGACAATCTTACTTACTTGGGATAGCGTCTCTGCTGAAAGATGGGCAGAATCTCTGTATCTTGATTTGAATGTAGAAGCAGTAAATCCCGAAATCTTTCTGTCAGGACAAAGAAAAAAAAAAGAAAACCAAAACAAACAAACAAACAAAACAAACAAAAAAGAAAACAAAAACAAACAAACAAAACAAATGAAAAAAAGAAAACAAAAACAAACAAACAAAAAAACCCAAACTGTGACTCTGCATTATACATTCAGGCCACAAGTAAGCAAGCAGTAATACCAATGAATTCTCTTCTCCAGCAGTATTTAGCAAAGGACAAAATTAAGCATAGTGGGACAAAAAAATCACTGTAAATCCTTTTAATATTTTGAAATGTCTTTTTTTTCATTCAATACTGAATTCTAGTAGTGCCTATAGGTTTCTGAGGTCTGCACAGAGGTCTTCTAGGTATCATACAGACAGCCATAAATAATCCCTGTCTTGAAGAGCCTAGACTAAAGAGAAAGGAGGAGCCCTTAAGAAATCACTGGCTATTCAAGGATCCCAGTAGTTGAAACAAACATAGATTAATTAATTCATATAAATTAAACTGCAGTACAAATCCTTCAGTAACTTACTCATTGTTTTTAAGGATGGTTGGAAGACTGGATTGTGTTTTTGTCATTGTTATCTATTTCAAAATCTGTGATAGGATTATCTGCAGGAGGTAAAGCTTTTGTAACTTAATTTCATTGACCACAAATGAATGGGTGGTTGTAGTTCATGTAGATGCCTTTCTCTTATGCTTTTCACTAGAAGGGGTTAGACATAGTAAGTCAAGCACGATCTGTAAAACCTCCTATCAGTCTAGATTTCTCAGTCGTGAAAGATGGAAACCTCCTCAAAATTCACATGATACCCAGATTCAGGGATAAAATAGGATTTCCCACCCAGATCAAATTACTTTAGTACATCTCATAGCTCTCCATAGCATGGGACATGCTGTTTCCTTCTTTCCTTCTGTCACCCACAACCTCAATCTGTTCTACAGTGGCACAGAACCAGTGCCCTTTCCACCTCCTACCCCTCCTTCAATACTTTATAACTTCAGCTGGAGGTATTATCCTTCGTTTGCTAAACCACATTGTGTAGCCTGTGTTGTGTATAGCAGCTGTATCATGGATTTCTCTAAACTAACCCTCTTCCATGGAGTTTTCATTCTGGAAACTGAACCTGAGGGTCAGTGTAGTCCTCCTCCTCCTAGTTTCCTATGCACCTTAAAATATCCTCTAACATCAAGTTTATGCATAATGAAATTACAGGACAAAAAACCATTTAGTTTTATGTAATGTTCTGCCATCAAAACTGAACTCCATTAATTTGGATACAATTCTGCTATGTAGCCTCTAAAGTGGAAAGAAAACTATACTTCATAAAGTTGTAATACCATGAAAAAAGCACAGTTAATTCAGAAAGAAAACTCTCTTGTTAAGGCCTCCGTTTTAAAGGTAAGCTGTCTCACACCTCTAGTCTTTTCTCAGCCGGCTAAGAAGTATTGCAAACATCTTGAATAAGATACCAGGATTTGCCAGTGAAGAAAGAAAGGCTTATCTTTGTTCCTTTATTTCTACATCTCTCCATATTCAATTCTGAAAGAAATAAGCGCTCCTACCTCCAAAATTCTTCTCACATCTTCATAATGTAACTTAGTCTTCCTGTACCTAACTCGAACAAAGAATAGATGTGGCCAACAAAAATAAATGCAAAAAAAATGCAATGCTGTAAAGATGAAGGTTAAATCCAATGAGTACCTTTCAGGAAACAGCCTGCTCACTGTCTTGAAGAAAAGTTTGCCATTATGCTACTTCTTGACCTCTGCTTGAATTTTTAGGAAGATGGAGAAATTTACTTTTCTTCCAGTCTTCTGGTACATGGCAATAGGCTGTACACACACATGCCCTATTAATCTTTAAGGTGGTACCTTACCATCCTCAAAAGCCAATGGACAAGAACCAAAAGGCTTCAGAAGTTTTCACCAATGCAAAATATCCTCTCATGTTTCAGAGATAGCACATCAACTTCCACCTCTGTTTCAGTAATCTCCCCACACAACCCAAGCTACCATTGCATTTCCAGGCATCCTTTACAAAAACCTTCATTCAAAGAACAGCCTTTCTGTGTGCCTGGTGGAAGAATGGGAGGAAGTTTACAATGGTAAACACTGAGTTACAGCACTTCTTTCCATGACTAGAGGATTTTGATCTCTAGAACGTGGTGCGAGACACCATGATTAAGAATCAGTCTTTGTGGTGGCACGGCTGATTTACTTTTGAGGGCCTGTAACCAGGTGTGACAGCGATGTAAAACACAGAGAGACATGCTCTTACTCAGCTCAGTGCTGCACAACACCACATTACAGGTAGGTGAGTGAAGCTGGTTTCTCAGATCTTGGTAAGGACCTGTGACTCTCTGGCAGAGACAAAACACATCTCAGTGAGTGTGCAGATATGTCCTGTCCCATTGTTTTGTTTGAGATGGATATCAATCACCCAGGCAGAGAGCCATATTCCATCTCTATGTCCTACTCTGCGACTTTTTCTTGTGCTGCTGCCCTTTCACATTGATCAAGGTCACCTGGCTACACTCCAGGACTCAATTCAGCAAGCAGTGATCTTGAAAATATTTTGAATAGTAATGTGACAGGATTGGACAGCACTGGAGCAAAAGCAGCCAAGTTATGGCAACTGAAATTGGCCTGAACAGTTTTCCTACTAGATCTTGTTTGAGTTGAAGACGATTTTTTTTCCCCCACACTATGGCAAATTTCCCAGGCAGATGTATTTGCTTTTCACCATATGACTTTACTCATTTTTCCATGTGGCGTGGTTTAAGCTCAGACAGCAACCAAGCCCCACACAGCTGCTTGCTCACTCCCCCCCATGGTGGGACGGGGGAGAGAATCAGACAAGTAAAAGCAAGAAAACTCATAGGTTGAGACAAAGACAGTTTATTAGGACAGACAAGGGAAGAAATGATAATCATGGCGGTAATAATGAAAATAATTAAATATACAGAACAAGTAATGCACAATGCAATTGACTCACACTTGCCAACCAATGCCCAGCCAGTTCCTGAGCAGCGGCACTTGGCCAGCTTTCCTCACAGTATATGCACTGAACACAATGCCATATGGTATAGAATATCCCTATGACCAGTTGGGGTTCAGCTGATGCGGCTGTGCCCCTCCCAACTCCTTATGCCTTCCAGCCTTCTCACTGGCAGGGCATGTCAAGATGAAAAGTTCTTGTCTTAGCATAAAGACTACTTGGCAACAACTAAACCATCAGTGTGTTATCAACATTATTCTCATCCCAAATCCAAAACATAGCACTGTACCAACTATTACTAAGAAAAACGACTCTCTTCCAGCTGAAACCAGGACATCACAGAAACACTTACATGATATGGTAGTGTCGCGCCTCAAATCTATTCTACAGCTTCTCTCAGCACATTACCTCCATGTCCTGTAAATCCTTTTAAGAGAAATGTCATGCAGGAATCTTTAGGACTGACTTGTCCCATGGGACCATTGTGCATACATGTCACTTTTCAGCTCTATGACATTTTCCTATTACACATATGTGTGCATAGTACCAAAGTCATTATTGCCTTTAAGGACCATCCATCAAAGTGATGAGGGAGGTGACAAAAGCCTTGATAGCTACTGACAGCACAGGTACATTTGGTGCTCTTATGAAAGCAAATATGAGAAGACTAACGTTTTACAAGAGGTTTTTCAATTCACAAGAAAAATGTCACAATGATAGCTTCCCTAAGGCGGAAGAATTTTTTCAGAAACCTAAGACCTTTTTTGTAATTCATGCTACAACAACAAATTAAATACTTGAGAACTAATGAAACCAATAATTAGAGCATTTTTACATTATTTTGATTTGCAGTCAGTACTTGATCAATAGAACTGAAACAAGACACAATCTTTTGATTACTTGGATAATTTTAGAGAGTTGTTTACCAAAACTGAGTCCTTTTTTCCTGTGATGCTTTTGTCTAGGTGTTGGTCTTTGTTAGAATAAAAAAGAATAACATTTACTTAGCCAAGGTTGCTTACTTTTGAAAACTGGCAATTACCTTCTCTGTTCCTCATCCTATTCATACAACTTGCATGAGTTTAAGTCTGAACTAGCTACAGGATTGTTCACATTGTTCTGAGATCAGCTATCCCACTGATTGTTTTGTCGCCCTGCTGAGTGTGACACTGCAGCCTGTCTCACTGATGAACTCTGCCCAAGGACAAAGCTCCCAGGAACATCAAGAAGGGTTGCGCTGTCACATCTTATGCTCAAACTAATGTTTTCAATATTTTGAGAGTACAATTCCTTACAAATCCTTTATCAGTGAGAAGTCCTCAGTTAAATTTAGGCAGCCTCATTGAGACCATGCACGTTTAGCTAAACATGTAGCATAATTAGTTACCTGTAATGAATTGAGACTGGTTGGAATAGCATAGTCTTATGCCCTGTCCTTCTAAATCAGGAAGGCTGTAGACTATAAGGAAGAGAAAGTTTGCCATTGAAATCTCTATGATTTTAACCTGTCCTATAAATTTATACACCTTTCGTCCTTGTGTTTTATCTAATTTTTCTTCTACTTTTTGCTCCTCCTCCCCCTCCTGGCATAACATATTCACAAGTCAGCTGCAGCAATCTCAGTTATAAATGACCTTACCATCTTTATGGTAATACATGTTATGCCAAGCTAGTTAATCTACAAGGACAGAAGGATGCATTCAAGAGAAATTTAAAATATTTAGATTAATGCCATATTTGTTCTCAAACAGAATGGGGTTGTGCTCAGTATGATGAGTTGACAGTAAAGTCAGAAAAATGAGAGCAAGAATGGGCATATGGTCTGAAGGTCACTCAAACTGGTTATGCAGTAGTTTCCTTCTTCCAGGATACACATTTACACAAGTGGAAAGAGAGACAAAGGCAATTTTTGCAATATTTTAATATCTGGAGCTTCTCAAAGCGAAGAAAAATAATTTGTATAGAAGGTCTCTGTGAGTTAAAACACATTATTATTCACATTCTGTAGACAGAAACACACTGTGACACAATGAGCACTGGCCTTGTTTTTGAAAGCTGTCACGTCCCTGAAGCTCTTATTGCTTTACCATTTCAAAAATTATGCCAAAAGTCACACACTGCAGTTGTGTAAGGTTTGACTTTAGAAGTCAGGTCTTGTGGTTGTCTTTTCTTGCTTCTTCTTGTTACAAAATACCTTACAGAAGATAACAGCAAAGTCACTCCACTTTTACTGTGAGTTCACTCTGCTGAATTCCAAGGGTCTTGAAAAATCAAATCCCTGGTCCTTCAGAGTTTGATGGGCATGAAGCTACAAGGTCATTGCACTATATAACTGAAGTCTGAGACATTACTGGTTTGTTTATCCCAATCATCTTTTACCAAACACCTTCGGACCATTTTCTGATCCTCTAATAAAAAAAAGGTTGAATTGCATACAATCAGCTCAATTAAGAACACTGTAAAACTGATGGCAACTGGCTTAACAGGATAAGGATTTTTTAAATACCAGTTTTATGGATTTTTCTTTTAATTAATAAGAATGAATAGAAATGTGATGAGAAACCAACCAGAGAGTGGGAGAACAGAATAGCTTCACCAGTTATAAAGTACAGAAATTGCAGGTCAGCAGCCAGACAAGCTGTCTACCAAATAGTCTATCCATAGTGGCACTCTTCTGCATTTGGGTATTTTGTAGTCATGTTTCTGTAATTACCTCTTCTGCATTCACTGAGAAACAAATATGAGAGTTCCACCTTTCACCACAAGGACACTTTTAAGTCCTGCAGTTTCAAACTAAAAATTTTGCCTAGTTTTATGTAAAATGCACAGTGGTCTGAATACCTTTCACGTCATGAATAAGAACTTGCAATAATTAAAACAAAATAAATTTAAAATAAGTCAGCTTTCTTAAAACTGATGATGATATTTAATAGGATTTGAGATGCACTAATCTGACTTATTTTCAAGCTCTGTAAATTTGGAAATGCTGTCATAAGTAGTTCCACAGTGCCTTGTAAAAATAAAAGGCATTTAGGAAGAAATCTTTGCCAGTTCAGAGCTATAAAATGATCATGAGCAACAAGATGGCATAAAAATGAAATGTATGATATTTTAGTTTGGCCTGTGGCTTATTAATGGCCAAAGTTCATGAAGTTAAGGAGCTATCACTTCTCTCCTCTTGAAGAGTCAGTGCTACAAATACCCTCCATCAGATTAAAAGTGGAGGAAAAAAAAGATAATAAGTTAATGCTAATGATCAAAAGGTTCCAAAACGATTACATCATCAGCCTTGGAATTCCCCCGAAACATACATATTTTGCTGATAGAGACAGGCTTTTTGACCAGATTGAACTTCCATGATTCTCAGTCCATTAAGCCTCACAGAGTTTACTTCTCCTATTTTTCACCACCATTTCCTTTCCTCCTGATCAGTTGTCTGAAAGACTAATTAGGGTCATTATTTACAGAGCTACTGAAAAACAGTGAAAACTCAGAAAGTTGAAAACTATATATAAACCCTTTGTTATTTATAGTTATTAAAGCAAATAGAGAAGCCTTTACAGAAAGGCAAGTGGACTTATAATTTTCTAAGGTAAGCGAATAAACAGTGATCATCCTTCCTTTCAACATTTTCTTTTACAGGACTTTAGTTTATAAGCAGAGGGGGAAAAATAAGGAATTCAACTAATCATTACATAGGCTTTCCAGTCACTCTAGACCTATAGAATAGTCCTCCTTTCTTTAAAGAAAGTCTGTGTATGTCCTGCTTTCCCTCCTAACATGCCTTTGCATCCTAAAAAGCTCCTTCTCTTTTCTCTAGCTATGTGCCTACCAGTTCAGAATCATTCTCCCTCCCTGATTCCAGCAAATCCTTTTCCTGATGGAATTCTAGGTGCTTTCTGGTGTCCTTAAATTGTCCCAACTGCTACATCATTAGCATGGACGGATTTATTTCTCACTAGATCTCTCTCATATACACTATAATCACACATCTTGCTTGATTTAGATATATATAGGCATATATCAGCGAAGGAGGAAACAGAGCAAAAGGCAGTTCTTGTCCCAGGAACATAAAAAGGTTGAAAGATGGATGATGAGAATGAAAGAGCATCACTTGTTTTGTTTCAAAAGAGGAAGGAGAGATTCTGAGGACCATATTTAGACTGCATTTTGTATGACTGACCTGACAAGACATCACTGAGTGACCCAGACTGTTAGCTACAGTGCCAGACCTGGATTTCCCACACAGCCAGGGAAGAGAAGCAGACACAACACCTAAGTCAAGCAGACTTGATGCTCACTACTGAGTTAGAAGTCCTTCTGAAGGTTACACAGCAACTCCCTAGTGGAGCTGGGAATTAACTGACTTCTGGAGTTCAAAATAATCAAGGAACCTTAGGCAAGGAACATTTTTTGCCTTAGATATAGATAGAAGACTATTTCTGTCATGACAGTAGAGCTCATTCCACAACTCAGCTCTTACAAAGTGCAACAGTAAAACACAGTTTCTAAACAACACAAAACCTCAACTTTAAAAAATACCTTTATACATACATGTTCTAAAGGAAACAAAAAGGAAAATCTGAAAAGATTTTTTTATAGTACTGCATTCTACAGCAGCTGCCTTTGCCCATGAAGGGCTGTACTTTGCTTTTTGAATTCCCCATGAGCAAATGCAGGCAGGCTCAAATACCATTTCCTTCACTAGTGTTATACTTTCCTCTTTCAGGACAAGCCAGAAGAAATGATTAGGCACCACTATATCCTTTTGGGCTTCAAGATAACACAGCCACACTTGTTCTAAAAAGTCCTTATTTCATAGAAAAAGATATAAAAAAATAAATTATGCAAAGCAGTGGGGATTCAACTGGTTCTCTCTTTGTAACTTGTAATCTGATACAGAAACTGGAGAAATCCCAACCTTTCAAAAGCTACATGGACCTTTTTAACACTGAAATTGAGCTACTATCCAGCTGTGGAATTACTGCAATACTATCTAGCTCTTCACATCTCCAGAGGGTTTGCCTCTAAAAGGCTGAGTAAAGGCATAATTCATCAGGCTGCACTGATTCACACCAAGGCTCCCCTACTCTAATATCTGGATTCATTTGTGGACACATGTATGGAAGAATGATCAAGGTTAAGACCTTTCTGCTTTCAACCTTTTCTATGTCAGTGCACCTCCTGAGTCTGAGGCGGTTTATCTATTACAAAATTCTTAGACTTCTTTTTAAAGTACTTGTCCAGTCCCCACGTAAACCTAATCTATTCCACACTGTTTGACAAGGATTTCCATGTGTTTCTCACCTACTACATGAAGATTCATCACCTTATGTTTGCTCTGAAATCTCACTTGCTGTATTTGATGGCCAAAAACTCTGATACTGGCAGAAACTGTGAACAGTCAGGTTCCACTCATTCACTCTTCCAGCGTTATGCATGATTTTGCAGACTGTGGCTATATTCCTCTGAATTATATCTTTTTCAGGCTAAAGAGTCCCTGCATAGTCTGTGATCCCATGTTTGGAAGACTCTCCACGCTTTTGATCATCTTTGCCATTCCTTCCTGAATCCTGGCCAGTGTTATGTCTGAGTGATGAAGACCAGACCTGCACACAGGATTGAAGTCCTGGTAGCACCACAGAAACACCCACCAGCTGCACACTCATCCCCTTGGCTTTATTCTCTACTCCACTCCCAATAATTTTTCTCATTATTGCTGCTGAGCTGATGTCTTCATGGAAATAGTTATCACAACTCCAAAGTGTTATTCTTGGGCTGCCATGGTCTCATCGTTGACAGCCATGTGTATTAGCTTGTCACCAAATATATTAAACACCAACACATACCCCCATGCATACATCCACTGGTATTTTTAGCCAGGTCTAAAAATAGGTTTGCAAGTGTCATATACTTTATATGTTTGAACAAGCTACATGAACTTTTCATTAAACAGATTAATATGGCAGTCACAAAATAATGGAATTAATTCTATCCAAGACTGAAATTTTGTACCATGACAAAACCACTACCAGCCACTGTGAACTCATTCTTGGGCTTTTGCCTATTCATATTTAGTGACAAGTTAAACTTCAAGCATGGGATCATTTCACTCTCTTTCTAATACAGACACAACTTCATCATTACTCTCAAATATGCAAATAAATTACTGTATAATAACTACAGAGAATCAGAGAATCGTTGAGGGCAGAAGAAATCTTAGGAGATAATCTAGTCCTGCTCTAAGCATGGTTAGAAAGAGCAGGTTGCTCATGGCCATGTTCAGTTGGGTTTTATGTGTCTCCAAGGTTGGAACTAGATGATCTTTAAGGACCCTTCCAGCCCAAACCATTCCATGATTCTAGGAATTAAGAAGGTCTGCTTATGAAAAAAAACTAAGAATAGCATTATTTTGTGCTGCTCCCATTAATTGCCACCTTTGGGTAAAACTGCAAACCCACGTCTGTCTGACAAGAGGGACTCAGCTGGTGAGGGACAACTGCCCACACAGCTGATAGCTGCACAGGGCAAGACACGGCCCTGCAAAAAGCCTCAGACAGGCTGGGCAGGTTAAACACTGGCTTCTCTGAGCTGGGGCAGGGATGGGAGCAGAAGGGGTAAGGTCAAAGAAAAAAGGAATTTGTGAAAGAGAATTGGAGCTTTCTTGTTAATTCACACTCACTCACAGCCTTGGAATATAAAGTGGAGATTGCCCAACCTTCATCCCTCCAACAGCTTGAGCTGAGCTGCTGATCACCGATGCTGAGAATCACCAGGGCTTAGCTGACCTTAGAGGGATCATTAGGCATAACTTGGCCTTGGTCACAGGCAGGCTGTGTGAATACCTGCACAGAAGGTGCTCAGTTGTTGCCAGAGGGGAAGCTGCACTGTGCTGGATACTGCACTTGGAGTGAGGGGAGCTGACAGATACCCTGAGAGTGGGAAATGCCTGTCTGGCCAAACACCTGGCTGAACTGAACTGTGGGGCTGCAAGTAAGAACCAAAAGCAGAAACAGGGTACTAAGGGACTCCATTGATATCTAAAAATCATTTACCCTGTGTTTTCAGCTGCCTGTCTCTTTTCAGAGAACACACACAAATTCTTCTCTAAAAGCACTAGTTACACTGAAGCATTACACAGGATAATGTGATCAGAGCTCAGCTGGATCCTATTTCCTATATAAATTGCTAGTCAGCTGGGGATGATCTACTGGGAAGAAATGTACATTTTTTCCAAAGATCTAATCACATCTGAGGTTCCATTTCTTATAATATCTCTCAAAGGGCAATATCAAAAACCTTAGCAGGAAATCATTTGAATGACTGTCAAACAAAATGAGTTATTAGATAGTTTTCCTTTTTTTTTTTTTTTTTTTTTTGATAGGTGATAAAACATACTGCACACAAGTGTATCAGAAAATGTATCCAAAGCATGGTTTCATTTCACCCTGATGTGAGCAATTCTGTTTATTCTTACATTTGAATTAGACAAGTCATTCCTGAGAACTTAAGCCAGACAACTGCCTGAATATAAACTACTACATACAACCTGATCTGGATAGTTTTCATTTATTCTTAATTCATAGTTTCTTACAAATACTTACATTTCTTGACTTAGCACTAGCTCATGTGTAGACTTTTGTTAAAATATGCTGTGGAATTTCCTACGAGGTTGTCATCTCCCTCTTTCAACTATATTGTTATGAACATAATAAAATATTAAATAGACAAGTTTTTGCAGGACAGAAAGTCTGTTATTACTGAAGTCAGCAGAAAAAGTATTCCCAGCCTTGAACACGAGAGAAAAACTAAAAAATTTTACTATGCAACACTAAACTGATAACTGTTTAGAACAAAGAACAAGTGGTTTAACATGGTTTGGATCACACAGTTCCTCACATTATTTTAAGGAAATGACTTGGCACATCTTTATCTGAAAAAGTGATTTTGCCAATTCCTATAAATATAAACTATCATTACATATCAGTTACTAGTCATGACCTGGCATATAACAATACATCAATGCACCATCAAAAGTGGTGCAAATTTGAACTCAGCAATATGTAACGGCACAGAAATAATAAAATCCTCTTCATGCAGAAACAGCACATTCTGGTGCATATGTGCTGGAAAGTATGCGATACCCTTAAAGAAATATTCTTTCTTAACAAATTTTTGGATTAAGGAATTGCTGGATTTTTTTGGAAAATGCACTGAGAAAATGTCATTTTTCATGCTTGAACAGGGCACAATTAACATAATTCCCTCAACTCATTAAAAAACGAAAACATCAAATAACAAAAACTATGAAAATATCTTCAATTAAAAATTTTGCTTTTTTCAAACCAGTCAGAGCTAAACTCAAGAGACACTCAGCTGACACAGTGTAAGTGAAATCCTTGAGGGAAAGCCCTGTGCCGTCAGGCTGGCACCAATCACTTGGCAAAGCACAGCAAAGCACCACAGCTTCGACTCTGAAATGTGCGTGGGTGTCTGTGGCATTTTCCTTGAGGAAATAGCACTTATAATGTGTTTCATGAATAAGGGAATATGTTAAATTTGTGACAAGAGATAGTTCTTAAAGCTGCTTGTTGCAGTGAAGAGCACAAACTGCCCACTGATTTATTTTAATTTCATATAACATGAGGAGGCTTTTTGGAGGCTGTAGGTGTACTTGTTATCACTGACAGCACAGTAAATCCTCACAGCAGACATTTAAGCAATACCCAAAATAGCCAATAAGCTCTGAAACTCCTCCTCTCTCCAAAATCCCCCTTCAACATTGAAAGAAGCTGCTGTCACCACCGCTGAGTGTCTTTTTCTCCAATACATATAAAAACGTGAATATGTTTATTTGGATCCACAGACTTTCCAGGCCCTCTCCCCAGCAGAGAAGCATTCTCTCTTATTATGATCATGGTGTTCATTACAGAATTTTAAGTTTTACTAACATTTTATATTAAAAATTTTCTGATTCCAGGTAAGTCAAAAAGCTAAGCAGTCATCCACTTGTTATCAGCTTCTATATGCAGAATAGGTTCCCTTCAAATTACTAAGAACACGGTGATGCTTTATGTAAACCATTGTCCAAATTTTCCTATCTGTAGATGGCCAAAGATTTCCAATCAAACTTGTTGTTTATCAAGGATATTGAGATCATAAGAGAAAAAAAGGTATTAAAATTTAAAACCCACAACCAAATGCTGAAAGTTTAGGGATATGTGTGGGCACATATATATAAATAAAATGCAGTACTTCATTCAAGTCATAGTTAAGTTTTCTCACATGCCCAACTCTTTTCCCACTTTCCCTGCCAGAAACTGCACTCTGCCAAGATGTGAGTGTCTCTCTCCAGGAGAGAGTGAGACCATGGCATATCACAGCAAATATACCCTAAGCTGGGAACCCAGCCAAGAGAAGATAAAGAAAGCTGGAGACATACAAATCCTAAGAGGCAGTTGGGAGAGCATTTACAAGTGATATTTTTGACTTTCAAACAGTATTCTTGACCATACGAATTATTTGAGAAACAGTAGTATTTTTCTATAAAAAAGTTAAATGAACTTAAAAAAAACAGAAAGTGCTATATTTTTCATTTTACTAATTTACTAGGCGATTTTATTGTTCCTATTTCTCAAGGAAAAAACGCTTTAAAAAGTAGCCGGGAATGTTATTTCATTCCCTTCTCTTTGCTTTGACTGCGCTCCTTGTCAAACCTGCTGAAGGCACTGCATGCCTGGAAGACAACCTGTTTTTTTCCCAGCTATTTCAGCTGATCTAATGAAAGATATTACATCTTCCTACAAAATCTCCCTCTCATGAAATATTATGTCATTATAATGTACTTTGGTTTTATCTGCAAGAAGTATTACAAACTATATTAATAAGAGTCATTATATTCTTTTTGAAACAAGCTCTGACACTTTGCCCCCATCTGGAGGAAAAGAAGCTTTAGAGAAAGAGAAAGAGGAGGAACTGGAACATGCCAGAGCTGCAGAAATGTGGGTTATAATATCAGTGAAGAGAAATACACTCTGCACCCTGCCCATCAGCTGCTGCATTGCATACCAAAGGGCTATTTATTGCTGTCACAGCACAGTCTACTCCATGTACCACAATGCAATCTCCTTTGCATTTTAGAAAGTGATTTCCAGACTATGAATTCCCTCCTACAGTTTCTCCTCACATCACTTTATTTAATACTGAGATAATTGAGTCCTTTTTCTCAAAGAAATGCCACATTCAGCATGTAGCAGTCACCAGATCAAGTCTCTCTCAAAATGGGGATGCACTAGTAATGAATTTACTTTGCTGTATCTCAAACTTTATAGGATATTATATTTAAAGCATTTCTGCCGCACTACCTTTTGTAATTTAAGGATCTGATAAAAGGAAAAAAAATGGGGTTTAATTACAAATTAATGTAGTGGACTGACACTCACAAAAGGATGCCTTTATAATAAAACTGGGCTGCACTGGCAGTCAGACTCCATTCCCACTAGGAACTTACCTCCACCCCTCTGTTCTGCACTGGGGTATCCAAACTTTGAGGCACAAGACCATAAGGCCCAAAGTTGAGAACAGAGCTGCAATTAGCATGTATTTTTGTGTGTGGTTCACATAAAATGCGTAGCCATAAATATTTTAAACCAAACTCTTCTGTTCATAGAAGATACCAAAATATCCATTTGGAGAAGCTGTGGAAACTTGCTGTTGGCCAGTTCTCATGACATGATGCTTTCAGTTCTAAGGTTTCGTTTGATTTGTTTCTTTACAGGAAGAAATCAACTTTTTTGAAGCTACCACATACACCTGAATCCTATTTTTGCACTTGATAACTATACAAGTGGTTGGTGCCAAATTTTTATTAATAATATCTGTAATTTAAAGGGACCCTTCTCCAGGGGAGTTCCGGGGCAAAAGAGAGCTGTGATTGCAAGATACCCCTGAAAAGTCCTTGGATCACAAACTATTTCCTTATGGTGAAACTCAAATTTTCCAGCTTGTATTTGATGCATCTGAGAAGAAATGCATATACAAAAGGACAGGATTGAGCAACAGGAGGGGGTGGCACATGAATGCAAAGCTGAATTGCAAGGGACTGTAGGGAACAGATGACAAAATTTGGGGTGTAGGATTTGCCTCCTACAAACAAGACCAGCATTGATTTTAATGCATTTTGGAATGGAAAGCCATTTTGAAACAGCTAACTGCTGTTTCAAGGATGACTGAAACTCAGGGTAAGGACATGCAGCTGGCAAAAAGTGGAGTAAATATACTTAGAGGAAGAATGAGAAAAAATACTGCAATAAAGGAGATGGGATATCCTAGCTAGCACTTCAAAGCTAATATTATGCCTACAAGCAGTTATATAATGCTTGTTGTGAAAACAGGAAACCTCATTTGACCATGTTATTTGATCACAATGACATTTACAATGCTGTGGGAGTTTTAATCAACTTCCACAGAATTAACTGCTGAATGCAGCACAAATTCTGAGAGTGATGGCCTCTCCCTCCCTTCCAATCTAAGCACCAGTAGAAATAAGCAGAAAGGTAGAAGAGGCCAAGGAATAAAGTGCAATACAGGGTAATATGACAGGTCAACCACCACCATTACTGGTGGTCTTCATGCAAAAGAGAACTACACTTTAAATCGCACCAGAGCCCAAACCAACAAGACTGCCATTGGAAAGCAACCCCGCTTCTGTATTTCAAGGGAACACTAGTGTTGCATTGCATCCCTACACCCAACTAAATGTTTCCATGTTAGGAAAAGAGTTTAGATTACACCCCAGGACTTTTAAGGGAGAAGAACCAAAATCTTCTATGCTTCTCCCACTGTAATTGGCTCAGTGCCAGCACAAAGGCACCCGTTGGAACTTTGAAATGTACCTCAAAACCTCTGGCTGTTTCTATTGGGCAGCTTGCCAAAACCTCCCCCCTCGATCATTGTATACTTAAGGACAAGCACAAAGTCTATCGGTGCTTTCTGGCGTGTCTTAGCAAGTGTAATGGGTTTCCCTGCACTGTGCACGGCTTTTTTTTGTATCATTTGGGGTTTTTTCCTCTTTAATTAAAACCTTTCACTTTTCAAAATGCACCAGGTCAGCCGTCTCACTGATTATTCACAAGCCATTTCTGGGGGGTTGCTGGACACCTTCAGAGTGCGTTGAACCCCTGTGGGGCTCAAAATACCCTGGCCAAATGCAGAATTTCAACACACTGGAAGTGGAGAGGGTATAGGAAGCAAAGAACCAGATAAATACAAGGTCTCAGAACTCAGATTTAATAGAACAGATAATCAAATAGAAGGTTCAAAGGTGCCATGTTCATTTTCTGTACATGTTGCACACAGATGGGCAACAACTAAAACATACACACATTTTCTAGTAGTGGCTCTTGTGCTGAAATGAGGAAAAAAGCGAAAAAGGCAAAAAAAGAGAATGGAAAAAATGAAAAATATGGGAAAAAACTACTAAGTTATGTAATCATCACAAAGTTGAGCTTCATTTTCACAAAGAGCACAAAAAGAGCCCATGAAAGGTTGAAGCTGAAAACTCTACAGAACATTACAATCCCAAGGTTGTAATATAACTTCCTTATAGAAATTATTCTGAGAAACTATCAAGCACCATGCAGGAGTAGGGAGCATGTAGAGATAACTGTTCCTTCTGATCACAAAATTTATAATTATCTATAGCTCCTACACAAGTTTTTTCCATTTTTTTTTTATGTTCTAAAACTGAAATAGATTTTTCCTTATTAACTAAAACAATTTTTCTTATTAACTAAAGCAATTTTTACAATCTGTTAGAAAAAGATCCCAAAAAGAACCATTTCAAATATACTTTCAGGATATTTTAACCACCAATTTTTATTTAAAATGTGGTAACTTAACATTACAAATCTAAATGTGTCTAGTTTTTTCCTCTGTCCCCAAGGGAGAAGTAACAATAGATTGGGAACAAAGCTAGACATTTGGCAAGGATTCTTCAGCAGAACTTGGATGGCATCTGAGAGACTCTATTGCCCCAGGGCAGTGCAGATATGCATGAAAAGCTGGTATTTTGATGTGAACTCTCATATTTCTCTAGAAACCATGCTCACACAAAGGAACCTGTAAATCCAGCCAAACTTTGTATATTCAGTGCTTACAGCAGCTGTGTACCTCTGCACAGAAAGTATGTAAGAACAAGTCTTCCCTAAGCAGACATTAACAGAAAAACGGTGAAACACAGGCAACTCCAGAACAGCAACTTTGCCTTCTTAAGCAGGCAAACTCAGCACACATTACAAAACCAGAAATATGCCTGGCAGTCCCCTCAAATACATGTCCTAGAGCTTTTCTCTCTCGTAATTCTGTTCTCAAAGTGGAGAGCTTTTTGCTTTTTTTTCATTCTGATTCTACATTCATTGTGATTCTATCATCTGCTACATGCTAATGTGCTCCACAGGCTTCACTCCTGTAGCTCCTAACAGTGCTGAAAATGTCTGAGGCGTGACAAGAAATCCTGCAACGTTGTGTGCTTGGAACTACAACTACAACAACATCCACACATCCAGTGCAAAATGTATCAAAGAATAAAAATAGATTTACATCAACTCATGTCATTTTCTATAATCATTACATGATTAAAAAGTGTCTGGGATATGCAAAAATGTGAAAGTTTATAAATAACAGGATGCATCAAGAAAGGAGTTCTGTGTAGGAGAAAATTTCCTTCAATGTAGCTTTCTCACCCAAATACCTCTTTTCCCCTCTAGACCTAAAACTCATTAACTGTTAAAATTGGATTTGACTCCAGTTACACTGCTTTTGGTACTAAGTCAGCTGGAGTTCAACTAATGTAAAACAATCCAGGTCTGGAGCCAAAAATTCAGATGTGTTCACCTTTAGCATTAGTTCTTTAATCAGAGGAAAAGGGCTTTCAACATCTTTTAGTCAGTAAACTAAATCTGATCTCTTTTTTCTTCAAACTCTTAATCCTGCCTTTTATTGAGCTTTTTTCAGGAACAAATAAAATAAATAATGAACGTTAATAGCAATGAAGAATAAAATTAATATTCTTTACAGTACACTATGGCTCATTATAGTGTTAAAGCACATTAACTTCCCAGTAACGTAACCATATAATTTTATTACTAATGTCAAATTATATTAAAAGGAAACACAATTAAACCTTTTTAGCACTCAATTCTGCTATCTTCCTCAGAAGTGTAAGTAAGATTCCCTGACAATACAAAAATTGTTAGTCATAAAATCTATCCGTGGAAAATAACACCTATCTCATCTCTGTCCTGTTCTTCCAAAACCACACACAGATTTTGCTGGAACAACTGACAGCACCACGTCATTAACACCTTTACACCCTGCCAGGAATCTCATGGAATAACTAAACACAAAAAAATGTTACTATGAAATGGGAAAGGCCCAAATCAAATAGAGCTTGAGGTAATAGCAAAAGTGTTGACCAAATGTTCATCACCAGTGAGTAGATATTTTTAAACAAACTCAATAGCAGTTACAGTGAACCTGGGACAACCTTGTCACTTCCTATGGACAGACTTTGTAGTCTTATTCCTTCTTGTCATCTTCTGTTGCACACATGCCTCCAGTCAGAATCAAAACCCACTAACAATACAGTAGATACTGACTGAATGATCCACTGCTTCAACACATCTAAACCTGTTCTCAGGTTTCTGAACATAAAATATTATTGTCTCTTTGCTAGATCCTACACTTGATGAGAAGTTCCAGGTAAGCACAGGAATGCACAGCCTTGGGATGCTTCAGGCATCTCCTAAATCAGGAGCTGCAAGAGGTTAACACAGTCATGCAGATACCCCTGACAAACTCTCCCAGACTAGAATGTTCAGATCATTCTTCCTTCAGAGGCACTTAGAAGTTATGTCATTTTCCTCTTCTGGTCAACATGAGAAAAATCCTTAGTCAGGCTCCACAATCCTATACAATTGCCTTCCTTTTTGGTTTGTTTTGTTTTTTGTTTTTTGGGTTTTTTTCTATTTAAAAGCAAGTAATTAGGGGTGTGTGCTGTTTGAAGTCTCATTCTTACTCCATAGGGAATTAAACAAGATCCATGCTTTCATACATTTGCCATGTTCTGGAAAATTGTTGTTTTTAACTGAAAAATGGTCTGTTTGTTTTTCCCTCCTGAAACTTCCTGCTCCAAAGCTGTACCTTCCAGAAAAAGGACTGTGACAATATGTGACAAAAATTCCCATCATGCCATGTCAGGACTCCAAATAAGGTCACCTGTACCTGAATGACCCAGTGACCAGGCATAATCTCATCTGTAGCAAAAAAAAAAAAAAAAAAAAAAAAAAAAAAAAAGCAAAGATATATATTTTCTGATGAGATCTGGAGTTTATTAGGGTGAAGCACATCAGTACTCCATAATCTCTCTGTTCTGGCTATATCTGGACAGTTCCTGAAAACAGCACCACCTCCTGCTGTCAGGACATTTAGTAACCTATAGGACAGAACTCTCAGATTCAATGGGTGGTACTCAAGTGCTCTTATGGCATCCCTACAATAAATATCATGGTGCCCAGGACAAACCTTGAAAATATCTCTGGGTACATTCACAACTACACAGCAGGATGGTGTCACTACTAGATAAAAATTATACAAATTTCTATAGAGCACAGAACAGCATCAGTGTTCTAAACACGGTGCCACATCAAGTTGTTCCAGCAACACACTGCAACATAACAGCAATGTTTCACTGCCTTAAGGCATGCAGTTCACCTCAACACCTCTGAGTGCTGTGCATTTGTTTTCCACAAAAACACGCAGCACAGCTTCTGAAGCCTGTTATTTCTGCATCATCAATATCACTTTCCGTCTCACACCCTGAAGTTTGTCTAGTGAATGAGACACATTGTCTTGATACACTGCCATGTCTTTTTTCACTGCTGTCAAGTTGTTGGATGTGAGGCATGGCCCATGGCCTCTCTTTTTCCCTCCAGAAGTGCCAGATGAAATGTCAGCTTTAAAACTAAACAAGCAGTAGTACTTGAGGCAGCAGCAAGGACAGAAGAGACACAAGGCTGATCGATGACAATGCTGAGGACAAACTAGACAGTAAGAGGGACAAATAAAACCTTCCAAAAAATCGTGTTGTAAATACTAAGCCAACAATTACTTCAAAGCTAAAGGAAAAATAGGTGAGCACAGGTACCAAGAGAAACAGAACAAAACAGGTATTCAGAGGGGATGGCCAGTAACAAGGTCTGCTTAAATAGCTCATCTGTACATCTCACAGCTCTGACCCGTGCATGAGCCACTGCAGGACCCTCGATGTTACTGCAGGCTTTAAACACCCACCAGCTCAGCTTGAGGAAACCACAGGGGAGGACAGGCTGATTCAGCTCTGCACCACAGGGCTAAACCAACCTGCGCACATGCAATCAGCACAGATCAGCCACTGTAAACACTTGGGCACCCAAGTCCTAACTGTTCAACTAAGCTGTATTCCACAGCCACAGGTTTTACAGTGCCACGGAATGTTTTGTTAATACAATAGGTGCTGACTTAAGCAGTCACATGTCAGCACAAGGACAGCAAAATTGCATAATCACAAACCCATTTTTAGGAAGGTCTATGATAACTGTTCCCATCTTCACAGTACCCATGGCATATGGCAAAAGATGGAAAGAAAAATCAAATTAGAAACATTTACATGGGAAAAATCACAAGCAGTTGCCAATTAACTAAACTACCTACCTTTGAGGCAGTGAGATAAATATCGATATATATACACTCCTTACAATGAATGAAGAGAAAAAGGCATGCTTGGGGACTGGCTTGTCTTATCCTAAACTAGACATATAAACAGGTCCTGGGTCTACAAAGGGAGCTATGGGAATCATTTCAGGTGAAAATATGTGCTTCAAAGGCCTCTGAGGGCACGCTACAGCAATACCAGTGCCAGTGTGTCTGTTTTCTGTGATGAACATGAAACTTAAGCATTACACAGTTATTAATACTACCACAACATGGGTGTGAAATACACGATCTCAGATTTGTATTGGAAAAGGATGTGAGTTCTTACATAATGGAAGGGAAATTTGTGCTTTTTTTTCAAATCTGCTTCTGATGGGGGCAGATTCTCAGCTCTTCTAAGCTCAGGCAGCAGCAGTTCATTTGAATGGAGCACGAAACAGGGGGTCTAGATTACCAGTTGCTCTGCAAAGGTCTCCGAGCGACTGTTTTTGAAGCCTCTTCTTCTCTTACCTACTTTTTCTGTCCTACATTTTCCATTATTTAAATCATTGATTTTAAAAAGCAAATAACAATACTGCCTGAAAATCAAAGTATTGGTTCTTATGCAAAGCATTATTTCTAGAATTACTGACTTTTCCAAAACCTGCTTCTTTCAGTTTATTTGAAATCTAAAATTATATACACTGAGATACAGGCAATAAATGACTTTCCATCAACAGCAACTTCTCATCAGGAGTTGAAAATACTATTACCCCTTTTCTCTTGACATGCAGTTGCTTTTCCAACCTACAAAACAAGGTATTCTATTACATTTTCAAAATATCTGTCAGAGACATTGTTAAGAGACTTGACCTGAAACAACTTGCAGAATTGGTTTGCCAGCAATCTGTACTCCCTCTCCTGCCCTTACAGCTCATGGCAGGAAATGTTCCTTCACCACATCTCCCAGGTGCATGCAGCAGGAGCTAAGCTATCCAGAGGGGAAATGCCTCAACTAACCAGTTCTCTGCATTTCATGGCATATCTGCACCTATCTTGCATCTTTTTAATTTAGGCTTATAACTGAGTTCTCTGAAATAAATTGTCAAGTCTCTTTGGTGTCAGGTATAAACTGTCAGGAATGGGAGACAACGATACAAAAGAGAATTTTAATAAATAGGATAAAGGCTGAGAGAATAGGTCATGAAAAGAGCTCAAATGACAGTATGTCTCATAAAAACTTCTCCAGCCTAATATCCTGTCTGCAGGAGCAGCCTTTAGAGCATGCTTAAGAAAGATAATAAGGAACGTGGCAAATATAATAATCCTTCCTCTAACAGTCAGCAGATTAGAGACTATTAATTGTCACAGGGCTTATGGGAATGAGTGAGAACAGGGTTCCATGGTACTGATGCAGCATAAAAGGCTGGGTAAACCATCTGCTTCTCCACAGCACATGTGACACTGAGAGAGATATCTCCGTTTAGCAAAACTACTACAATAAACGGTCTCTGTAATGTGACAGTGTCCTGAATATCACCTAGTGCAACCTAGAGAGACCTTCCTTTCAGCGGAGACTATAGATACTGACTTGGGAGAATAATATATGAATGCCAAAAGAGAGCAATTCACACCACAGAGGTAATCAGAAAACTGTAAAGATGCCACTTATTTTGGAAAAATCATTTAGCTAGTACTTCTCCATCCCACTTTTCTAAATAGCCGACTGTCATCTCCCATGTAGGAATGATGTTTAACAACAAAAGAGCCATCATTCGGAGGCAGACCAGAGGCTAATCTGCGCCTGTCTGGCCAACACTTCAAGCAAGGAGAGAAAATCAGGGGGATTATGGAATACATGTGCATATGGCATTGCCCTCCCAGCCTTTGCCTACTGAAGTCTTGCAGAGCCAAGTATGTAGCCAGACTAGAAAGTTCAACAAATATGCATAGAGTTATTATCTCTGCATTGGTCTAATCCCTTTTAGGTTGACAAGCTCATTTAACTCAATTCCACAAACGCACAAGCTGATACAAATTAACATGGAGAACATTTCTTCATAAGAAATGAACCAGACCCTGCTGTGTATCTGTCTTCCTTACAAGGAAATGCTACGCTGAGCAAGAACAAAGTCAGACACTGAGGAATAAGGACAACTATCACTTGAGTATACAGCTGTCACAGGGAGCACCAAATTGCCCTACTCCTCTGCAGGGAATCCTGGCTTACACCCCTGATCTGGAGGACATTCAAAGAGCAATGGAAGAGCATGGAAGAACATGAAAGCAAACCTGTAATCTCAGTGTACCACAGGCGTTAATTAACCTGGCTGCCATCCAAACTTTTGGCATCAAAATCCGCTTATCTGGGAGCTGCACATTTCAGCATTTCTGCAGTCTCTACTATGTACAGAGGCACTGCACTGAACAGGGGTAGCTGGCTACCCAAAAACAAGAAAAAGAGGCAGAAATGGAGGAACACTGAAAATTATTACAGGGCAATCAGAAGATCAGTTAGTAGTTGGAAAAACATGTTATTTGAGGAAATAGTACATCTGAATAAAGCAGGGACTGCATCAAGAGTGTCATAAAAACAACTCTGGGAAAACAAGCATGAACAATCACTAGTGAGAATACACCACAGTCAAGGAACAATTGTGCTGAAGCCAGAAAGTGAGAACAGTTCAAGTAGAGGCATTTGTCTCTGAAAAGGATTTTTTTTCTACATACCTGTCCAGTCTCCTACTACTTTTAGGTGGACCCCAAACGTTGCTTTGGTATCTGTAGGGCACTAAAAATATTAAATATATTAAGAACCATTTTTGAGTAACAAAAAAATAACAAAATGCATTCAAAGTACAGTTCTTAAGACAGAACCTGGTGTAAATAGGCCATTCCTAAACAGCTGTACCCTTAAAGAAGCAAGTCTATCATCAACACAGCTGGGGAAGCCACGAATGCCTAGTATCCATTCAGACTTGACCCTTTCTTCTCATCACAGGGGAGTCTGGATGCTTGCTTGAGGGTGTGATTTGGAACAGACACTTCACTAAGCAGTACTCAGCAACGATACCAAGAACAGAATGGAAATACTCCTCTAGTACTGACATATCATTCAAAATCAGGAATTGTCCCATTCTTCTTAAGGCATTTAAGAGACTTTTGATTCTTGAGTGTCAAGGCCCATGTTTTCAAGCTGACCATTCTCATACAGCTGATGCTTTTTTCTAAATGGAAACTGAGATTCTGCTGCACTTCACAAGAGCTTACAGTTTGCAAAGGAAAAGCACTAGATTCCATGGCATATCATAAAATCCCATTGCAGCCACCATTCTTTCATTCTACATATATGCCCTCACTTCAGCGCTATTGATTGTGACTATCTACACAGGAATATTATAACTTACAATCTTATCCACACTATGGTATTTAAAAACCTCCAGTCAAGGACCAAGGACTCTCCTCACTTTCATTCCTTGCTAGATAGAGGGACATTTCAAACGCACTGCCTAGACAGCTTTTGCAGTACACCAAATGATGCACACATAAACAGGACAACCAACATTACTTAAGAAAAGATTCTTTACTTTTCTTCTATAAACCAACACCATTGGTTTCTTTTTGATAAGAGATATTAATCCTGAGTTTTGATGCCTTTCCTAGAATCTTGTAATGATCAATCCAAGCTCTATCATGAAACCAATACCCAAAAAGATTATGCTCTGTCCCTTTTCCTTTTTTTCCTACTGCTAAGGACAAACAGGAGTTTTGAGGGAAGGGATTAAATTAAAGGAACACATCTATATTATAAATAAAAGTGGCTCAGGTAGAGAATCCATGCACCAAATACTCATGCACTATGCTTATTAAGACATTTCTTGGCTCTGGTCTGGACCTTTGCTGTAACTGTTCCCAAGATAAACTGTTCTGGGCAGTGTGAAACCACTGACCTCAGGGCTGAGAATCAGTTCCTGTCAGTTCTGTATTTAGCAGACACAGGTAAAAGCTTAGCATTATCTACATCTTGGAAAACCTAAACAGGGAATACTAAGTTCCAGCTCATCACTCCGTTTTCCTGAGGGGGAAGAGCACTCCTTTTACAACTACTGATTACTAGATAGACTTATATGTAAAACCTTATTATCTTCCAATTTTTCCGATAAAATCAGGTACCGAAACCCAGAGCCCAAATTATTTCAGCAACTCTTAGACTTCAAAGAAAAGTAGCATCAAGGAAGGGATGCAGACAAACTTCAAACGATGAGGCCAGTGTTTGCTGTGTCTCATTGCAGGATCCTTCAACAAAAATATCAAGACTAATTCTCCATATAAAACCAAGTAAGCAACCTCTCAGGTGGGAAGTTGTATACTGGCAGCAAAAAAGGTCTGTTCTGGAGGTTTTTATAGAGTTTTTCACCCTGGACTGCCCCAGGGCTCTCTGTGTTTCACAGGAGGTTGACTGATTTTCTTAGTCCAACTATCCACAGTCCCATTTCAGCACATCTTCTATAAAATTGTTTGTTATTCCCTGCTTCCACAAAATTAATGGCAGAATACCCTACACCTCCCATCAGAATAAGTTCAAATCTGTTATACTTTACATTACCCTTATGACTAACTCTTTTCTGCACTACCCTGAAAAATTATCCAATGAAAGTGAGATTCATTTCTCTTTAGACTTTAGGAAAACTAATTTGATACTTATAACTAGCTATGAGACATCTTTATAGAGTTCTGGAAAAATCTCCTTGTGCTGCTACATCTTACCAGAAGAAACATGCCCATCTGGGCTACATGGAATGAATTTTCCCCAGTTTAAACAAGGGAAAGAATGTAGGTGATCCAGTAAATGACCCCCAAAGCAGTGAGAGGATTGGATAACCTGACACTCAAAAAGGGGTCAGTAAGGGAATATGCTTGGGTAACCCATAGAAGAGAAGCCTTGGGGAGATGTCTGTCTACCAGTAACTAAAAAACCAGCTATAGAGAAGATGAAGGTGCTCTCCCTCTTCAGCACCATGCATAGCAACAAGACAACAGACTAGGAGTACAATTTGTTTCAGGGGAAATTTCATCTGGATGTAAGAAAAGTGTTCTGCATCATGGAACAGACACCCAGGGAAATGGTACAAATTATCCTGCTAATTCAGCTTCATGCGACCCTGAATAACCTTATCCACAGCCCTTGCACCAGAAGGTCAAACCAGATGATCTCCACAGGCTTATTCTGACTTTCAGACTTTCCTATATGCCTACAATTTTACCTTTGAAATTTGTATTTACATTTTTTTACTGCACAGAACATGTTACCTCTTTCATCTCTGTAAACACAATTAAGGCTCTAAACAGTGGCTTTTTCCAGACTGCTGGAGAATGGATTCCAGCATCCTAAGAAATACTCAAAGACAGTTTTACAGAAGTTTAATCAAGAAAGTGGCTAAATTTTCCTGTGCTAGTTACAGACCACTGGGAATGTGTAATGAAATGAAATGTGCAATGTGTAATGTGCAATGAAAATATTCTCTTATATGTTTAACCTTCACAAGATCGCAGAATCATATGATAGCTGAGACTAGAATGCACCAGTGGAGACTGGCTACTTTAATCCCCTTGTGAAGGCAGGGTCTGCAAGAGCAGGTGGCCCAGGAGAGCATCATGTTTTGCTCTGAATATCTTCAAGGATGGAGACTCCACAGCCTGTCTGGGTAACATGTGCCACTCTCAGAGAAAAAGCAGGATTTCTCTTAGGTCTGGATGAAACTTCCTGTATATCAGTTTGTGTTGTCCTGTCACTGGGTGCCTCTGAGGAGACTAATACTATTTTCTTCACTTGTCCTTCAGTTCAGCTTTCTCAGCCTCTCCTCATATTCTGAGATGCTCCAGTTCCTTACTCATCCTCATGACTCTTTGTGCGTCAATACATCCATGTCTCTCTTGCACTGGGAAGTCCAGAACTGGACACAGTGCTCCAGATATATCGCTATTGGAGAAGGGTCATCTCTCTCCCTCTGCTGGCAACAGCCTGCCTAATACAGCTCAGGAAACTGTTGATTTTCTCTGAAGCAAGGGTGCATTGTGGGTTCATCGTCAACTTGGTGCTCACCAGGACTCCCTGGCTACTCTTTGCTGAGCTCCTTTCCAGCAGACAATTCCCATCATGTACAAGTACCTGTGGTCTTTGCCTTGGCTAAATGAAGGTGTGCCAAAGCCACCTCAGAAATGCTTCCTGCCCTCTCTGAGGCTGTGAACAAAACCAGTTAAAATTCTTTTGAAACTACGCTTTGGAAAGTAACATTTCGATTTCTCCCTGTTGCTTCTAACCTGGGAGCCCTAAGAAACCATCCATTCTACTATGTCAAGGGCTACATGCAGCCCCCTACACTTTCCTTATTGCCCAATACATTGTCCAATGGAAAATTATAAAGATTAGTCAATCTTAAAATAGCATTAAATACTTTATCTTAGGTCCTTTTCCTTAAATCAATCTTGTTTTCCAAAAAGGGAAATCACTAACTTGAATAGTCTGTAATGAGAAGGGAGAATAGATAACATCAAACTAAAGGTCACAAGTGATTTTCAGTAATTCTGTGCACATTTTGAACTTGTTTGCTGCACTCATTTGATTAAAATGCTATGATACACAAATTAGCTGTTGCAGATACTGTAATTACATGAAGTAATGTTCATCTTATTCTAACCTCAAGTAATCTATACTTTCAACAAGTGAAAGATTTTACAGGTATGAATGTCTACAATAATGAGGTTATTGCCAGAGTTTGGCCTTTCTCCAAAAACAACTAGAAGCCCAAGGAATTCTGTTAAATTTAACAGAGCTGTGCATATTTACACCCTCAGAGAAACCAAACTGTGTTCTTATCTTCAAGATGGAAGACTTTCCTCTGTTTACAATGCCTATTTTTGTATAGATTTTCACATTCAACAAAAGTATAGTATTTTATATGTAGACAAAATCTAGAACAGGTCATTTTATATCTTGATAAAAAAATAATTTCCCATATATATTTTTTTTCCTTTTTTTCTTCAAGCTGACTTGGAATATAAATGCAAATTATCACACAAGGATTGTGCAACAATCCCTGGAGAACTTTATGCTTATAAACAACTAAATGAATTACATTCACCAGTAACCATAGCTCTACTATCTATCTCTATGCCAAGATAAACTGAATAATTTAACTAATTTATAATACACTACTAGATTAATACATACTTGAAATACATTTTATTTAACAATTATAGATTGTGATCATGGTCCTCTGTTGTCCTCTGCCTTGCTTTTATATGAATGCAAAATGAGCAAACTAATTACTGTTAGATCATAGCAGTTCTACTTTACACCCACTGTGTAACAGCCCCAAGTTGCACCAGCAGAGATTTAGATGAGGTATTAGGAAAAATTTCTTCACCAAAACAGTGGTCAAGCATTGGAACAGGCTGTCTGAGGAAGTGGTGGAGTCACCATCCCTGCAAATGTTCAAAAGACAAGCAGATGTGGTGCTTAGGGGCATGGGTTAGTGGTGGACATGGCAGTGCTGGGTTAATTATCTTCTCCAACCTGTGTGACTCTGTGATTCTACACCAGAACATAAATCTGCTCAAGGCAATGAGCAATGGAGAAATCTGTACATGAGGGCCCATCACAAAGCCACTGAAAGCTATGTTATGAACATCTGTGCTTCTAGCTTAGAGTACCCTGAATATTTAACATCACTGTTTATCTACTCCCAGTCAAAAACCCTGTCCAGAACAAGAAAGGAGACAAACCTTACTGAAGTTATTTTAATGTTATTAAATACTATTTGGTATTTTAAAACATTCTTTTTAGGTATTGGGGTGCAGGGAATGGGGTGAGACAACAGCAAACTAGCGAGAAAATAAAAAGTTAATTCCTTAATGTTTCCAGTTCTTCGGTGCACCTCTACCATAAGAACTGTGAAGTCTCTTTAGGGAGGTGTTAAGTTTTGATTACTGACTATCACAGAAATGCTAATGCATGCACCAGGATAACACTGAAGAATATCTGTTATCAGAAGAAAGGAGATGAAAGGGATGCCCATGTTACATACCCCCAGTGGCTCTGTAAATAAAGCTCCTTACAAGTTCCAGTGGAGATACTGCTCTCAAGTAAACTGCACCACAGTAAATATCACCTTCTGCATTTGGTGCTGCAGTAGGTGGCCTGAACAGTGACCTAAACTACAAAGAAGATCTGTGCTACAGCGTGAAGTACAGTGTCTGATTGGGGGAATTAAAAAGCTTGTTGTGGGATTTGTTTACATAAAAGGAAATTCGTTCAAAGAAGTCTTTCACTTTGAGGAAAAAGCAATGATATGATCCTAATATGGATTTGCAGATATCCTGTCAGGAACTGCAAACAGTGCAGAGACCCTGCTTCCATGCTTCTGCCTGCCAGGGTGAACCAGCTGCACTGCAAACCCCTATTTCACCAGTCCATCCTCACTCCAGACTCAATGAACCCTTACCTAGACCAAGAGAAACACATTTGAGACTTGGTATGTTTGGAAAAGAGGCAGAAGTGAGGGGAAACAAAGAACTAAACACAATCAATGAATTTTTCCTCCTGTAAAAGGGGAAAAAAATTAAAAAGAGGAAAAAGAAATTAAAAGGTTTCAACTTTGTCAACTGACAAGAAAATAGGAACCTTGGAAGCTCAGTAAGCTGCAGCTTGTCTGGTTTCATGCAGAACTGATACAAACATTCCTAAAATGATTCATTCTGACATTAGAAAATGGAGAGGAGTGATGACAAACACAGGCATGCTATACAAAGGTAGCCAAAAAATAGTAGCTAGACTTCAGTCTGACTCATAGGAGCTGAACTCTGTAACACTGGGCTATCCCTGTTTTAACTAATTATTCCTGTAAAAAAAGAAAATTTCAGAGGAAAAAAAAGTTACCACGTGGAGTTATTCTTTTAAACACATTTTTGCCTCAAAGGCTTGGAGACTTTTTAAAATGTACCTATTTATTTTTCTGTTTCATGTTATTTTACAGATTGGATTTTGGTTAAAAGCTTTTCCTGTTAGAGACTTGGCCTTACAGCTATCCTAATTGAACTGGCAGACATTATAACATCTTGAATGTGGGGAAATCCTAACCATGGAGCATGAATTAAGTATCAGGGGTGCCAGGATGATCAAGGCAAGACCACCATGCTTCAAATACTCATGGCTCCAGCAAGCAGCTGCAGTAATATATCCCGAACATTTTTCACTTTCCATTGCCATATACTCCTTGCTGCACAACCTCAGACACCTGCAGTCTAGCTAGTGGAAAAAACACACCATAACACAGCAGGATGCATCACTGGGCAGCTGCAAGGATCATTCTGGTCATCTGGGGTCTAACTTTCTCTGTAACACAAACCACAAACCCACACCCAGTAATTCCCGTGAGTCTGTAGTTCAACATCTGCTAACTCACTCCCTGCAGTCTCAGTTGTTCAATTACTCCCAGTGTTAAAAATTATCTTTGTTTTCTTTAGGTCTCAATCTATGAGATTCCTATCTATAAAATCTACTCATTCCTTGATTTCACTTTTGCACCACAAGAAAATGCAGATTTTTAATGTAGTGGTGTCTTAGGGTTGTAAATAGACCAATACTTGTGAAAACACACACAATATGGCATAAAATAAATTGTTGAATATATAATATGAAATCTCTGCACTTGTTTTCTAGCAGGCCTGTAATAGTCCAACTGCTACTCAATTGCTGCAACGGATGCACTACAAAGGTACACTTTTACAGACTAATCAGCATTTCTTTTCCTCTGCAGCTCAACCAAGGCAAAAAACTTGCTGACTACCCTTTCACCCTAGCAGGGATGCTACAAATCATAGTCACAGAATGCTCAAGTTGGAAGGAACCCATAGGGATCATCAAGTCCAACTCTCTATAACAGAGAAAATAAAAATGTTTCAATCCTTGCAATATTCAGCCTATAGCCTATAATTTATGCATCTCAGCTTGCTGGCTCGGGGGAAAAAAAGCAAAACACAACATTTCAAGATGCTCAGGATGCAAGCCTTTGCCCCTGAAAGAATAAAAAGCAGAAGAATGCTCCTGTCCAAGGCTGCCTCTCCAAGTCCTCCAAGGGTACCTGGACACTTTGCCAAGCAACAATGCACGGAGCTAACAAACATAGGACAAGGAAACTGAACAGCAGAAAAAGGTCCAGTCATCCCCAAGCAAAATAATGGGCCACCTCCAGGCTCATGATACTGGCTTTTAGTGGTGTGAGACACTCATGGAAAGAATAATCAATGGATCAACAGGTTTTCCAGTCAGATCACCATCACTTTGAGGAACCACTGTGTCCCTCTGAACTCCCCTACCAGCACACACTATATTTTGCCAGGCTGAAGTAGAGAGCCCCACCAGCCAGATGACCTTAATTTTAGGACAGCAAGAGGCAAGGTACTTAATTTCCTCTAATATTTTGTTCACATATTTACTGTGTTCATAATTAAAGCTTGTGCTCAGGTTTTGTTTTGGTTGGTTGGTTGGTTGGTTGAGGGGGGAGGGGTGACCTTGGTCTTCCTTGGTCTTTTTTGTTCGTTTTATTTTGATGTTCTCCTGCAGTTCCTAGACCTTACTCTAACCTGACTTGGCAGCTAAAACGGAAGCACTATCTGTGATGTGAGAAAACACATTTCTCTGCTAAAGTCAGTAGATGCGTATTATGTATTGTAAATTTACTTTCATTGAAACAAAATACCCCCAACTCTGCTTGTTAGAGGGATCTGCCACCTTTTAAGTATCTGCTGAAGGAGAACTTGGGATTTAGTGAACTTGAGTGTAACAATTTCTGTGTTCTCACCAAAAAAGTCAGATTTGAAAGTTTAAATAAAAGTCAGGGTTTACGTAGGGTTTTTTATACAGACCCCACAACTATTAATCCCCAAACCAAACAAACAAGTCTAAGGAAGTACTAAAAACATCTGCAATATTAATCTATTCTATTTTTGTTTTACTTAAATTCTTCATCAAACAGCTGCTAGATATTCTACTTCTATGAAGAGCAGACATGCTCTAGGGATTTCTTTAGTTTGCCAGCAAGATACTTCACAATTTCCCTAAACACTCTGCAAATCATCTCATAAAGACAAGTTTCATAACTATTTGCACAAGATATTTAACAAATCTTATTAGAATGTCATCATGTTGGATTTTGTTTTTATTGTATTTATCTAACAGTATGAACTTAGCTCTTGATGTCCTTACATACTTTTTACTCAGGCAAACTTCCAATAATTTTCCTTTTTTTTTTTTATGAAGTATTTCAGAATTTCGCCCCTAGGCTTTTCCTGTTGTGGATAGTTTATTTCTTAAGTTTTCAGTGCAGAGCACATGTTTCTCCATCATCTCCTTATGCAGTACAAAATTTCTGGCTTAAAGAAGCTTAGAGCTAAAACTTCACCGCTAGACTGTTAAGATCTTAACCAATTTTAAATGAACACTGGATTATCCTGAGATAAAGACAGCTCTGGATCTACAAAACACTGGTGTTCTCTTACAAAAGCAAATGTGCTTCTTCTGATGTTGTTTATACTGAGTATAAAATTTGCTGAGACTTTTCTGAGAAGGAATCAGGCTCAAAACCATAAAATGTACAGATCAGGGCCACCACCTTTTAATCCCATCATGTCTAAATCCAGATACCAAACAGACTTTAACAGAGATGCAAAGATAATGAGGAAAACATGATCTACAATTAAAAAAAAAACCTAAACAAAACCCTTAAAGGTCGACAATCTATGATTAAGTAATAGCTCTGACACTTTCAGGTACAGTATATAACTTGTCATGTACATTCAGAAACCTCCCAGGTAATTCTTCTATCTAACCTGAGATGGTTAATGGATGTAAGAGTTTCTCTGCCTGGGATTCAATATTCCTTACTAATTTGGATACTAATCAAGTGAAAATTCTTCTTTAATAATATATATATTTGGATTTGAGTGGATCTGACTATCTGCCTAAGCAAACTTATCCTCTCCTAAAAACTCAGTATCGATTTGTTAAAAAATGCACACATACCATCCTCCCTCTGGAGTTTTCTTACGCATACAGAACTGTATGTGGAAGGAAAGGAAGATGTTGTTACAAAACCTCCTGATGTGCTCTGCTTCAAATTAACCATCTGCTCAAAAATATAGAGAACCAGCAAAAGGGCAGAACTTCTTGGAGCTTTTTATTACCAGACTCTTCCAGTTTCTACTTCAATGGGACTTAAAAGCAGATTAAATGCAGCACTAAAGTAGGGAAGGTCAGAGCACACTGTGACACGGGACAAAATTTCTAGTTTCAAAGAATGTTTCAAACCTCTTGTTGCCGGTAGTTGATCACTGTTTAGCTGTTACCTGAACTGGGATTTAGACATTGAATGAAGAGCTAAAACTCTTTGGAGGGTCTGAAGAAGCAGTCCCCCACGTTATTAATAAAGCACATATTTCATAAAGCCTTGGAGTCTCAAGGCTGGGATCTTTGGTTTGGCTTGTTTTGATTTTTGCATTTTATGTGCCAATTCCGAGCCACCTGTCTCTTTTAACTCTATCTCATGAAGCTACTCATCAGTGAGTATGCGGAGAACGTCTTATACAGACACAGGAAAAGCTCAGCAAGTGTTTATGCAAGCTACCTGTGTTTAAATACCAACAGGAGTATCTGTAGATACCTGTATGTATCAACTGAAGAAAAAAAAAGGCAACAAGGAAATTTCAGCATATTCAGACTTTAGCTCCGAGGAGGAACCAGGGGCATGACAGCAGCCAGTGACAGCCAAAACCGTCAAAACTTTGGAATAACAGATCATTTGATGCTGCCATTATGGATGTTTGTTGCAAAATAGAATTTTCCCCAGCCAAACCTCAGATCTGAGCCATCTCCAAATTTAGAAGGATTCACCTCTTACTCTTGTCCTTATTTCAAGGTCTGCTACAGTCTAAATTCTAAATGAAGTGATGTAATTATTTCCTACCCTCCTTTGCCACAAGAAAATCAACACTACTGAAATAACAAGGTTACCAAGCTTTATGAGCTGCTGGGAGTAGACCCCAGTCTTTTGATAGCCAAGCGGTGTAAACTGCAGCTTGTGAGAGTTTGTGCTTTGACTCTGTAGTGCATTCAGCAGAGACCTCATGAGGGAACCCAGGACATCTTCTGAAGTACTTAAAATCTGCAAAACATGCGGCTATTTCCATGAGGCTTACTACTAATCGCTGCTTCTTAATGCAAGAAATTCCAGAAACACAGTAGAAAAAATGACTTAAGACACTAACTTATATACTAAATAGGACTCTGCTTCCAATGCCACTCAGAAGAAAAAAAAGAAAAAATAAAAAAAAGGAAGCATACAGTCATGGATTCATGCTGCTGCAAATCATCAGTAACACAGTTAAGTGTCTGGAAAAAGAGGGAACTCAACACCAAGGGGAAAACATGATAGAGACGGGAAAAAAAACAATGCGAGTGTAAACTGCAAGTCTCTTCTTGTTCCCACAGGTTAAAACAGAGAGCAACCAGAACAATGTTGAATGAAATGAACACTCTCCAAAAAGTAAAAAAAAAGAAAAAAAGACTTCAAGGTCTCTGAAGATGGATTTAGACAATTACATTTAAATTGCATTCTACAGCAGATGAGTTCCACACTTTCCTCCAATAAGTGTAAAGAAATGTCAGTCTCTGGAAGCAGAGCATGTTTCTTGGGATGGTCTGATCTCCAGACCATATCTTGCACTTGATCTGAAAAACAAATCTCTAAAAGAATTCATAAGGGGAAAATACACAAAAATAATTTACCCATTTAAAAACATTCAACCAAAGTATTTATAAACGGAATGTAATTCTCCTCACTACAGATGAAAATATCTTGGAACTGACTGTGTTCTGCTCAAATTCAATTCTAAGATGCAATAATGCCCTACCTAAAATAAGTAAATTGGACATGGGGGCATACAGGACTGAAAATGTGACTCACACTGTCTTACACAGCATAATAACAGATATGTACAGTTGTAAAAAAAAAAATCGGTGAAAAAAATCATAAATATGCTAAAAAGATAACTTTTTGTGGAAATGAAATCAAAACAATGGAGCAATGCAGACACTATGAAGCAAATGGCCAGTACCTAGAACTGTCCACCAGGTCACTCTCAGGAATCTCGGAAGTTGGGCTATCTCTTCCTTACCTTTCAGAGACTTCTCAAAGACAAGGAGTCACATTAGTGAGTACAAAGTCACTAGTGAACAAAAAACAGTAGAAACACACTTCAAAAATGGGAATCACACTGCTCATGAGAGAAAACTGGTATTTCCAAGTGTTTGAACTTCAGAAGGTACAAGTGACACTACCAGAGGGTTGAGGTAGGTGATCCTCCTTTATTCAGCACTGGTGAAGCCACACACTTCAAGACCTGTGTCCAGTGCTGGGTTCTTTACTACAAGAGAGACATGAACATACTGCAGAGAGTCCAGACAAAGGCCATGAAGATAATAATGGGACTAGAACACCACTCCCACAAAGAAAGTTTGAGAGAACTGTGACTGTTCAGCTCTCGCTCCTGGAGAACAGAAGGCTCAGGGGGACCTTATCAACGTAAAGTACCCAAAGGCAGGGTGCAAAAATAATAAAGCCTCTTTATGCTCACTTGGTTACATTTCAGAGCTCCCTCTGGCTCTGAGCAAAACACATGGGAGCTTTGCCAGAGTGGAATGGGAGTGGGTTCAGGGCCTTTACACAGCCTCCCTGTGTGTTCCTCCACCCTGGTATTATGTAAGAAACTGAGCTAAACTGTAAATATTACACAATCCCAAAAAGGGAAGGGACTAGTAAAACATCTCCACGACTCCTTCATGCTGACTCACTCCTTCCTTTCCACTTAAGGTTATTATCTACATTTGGGAGTATAAGGATATGCCTGAAATGGTCATTTTTTGTCTGTTAAGCACGCTCTAGGCACAGTGAGATATTTCACCAGCATGAACAGGACATCACATAGAGCCTAGAGATAGACTTCTTAGCATGACCTGTTGCAAGAGAACACAGGGTAATGGTTTTAGACCAAAAGAGTGTAGATTTAGAATAGAGATAAAGAAGAAATGTTTTAGAATGAGGATGGTGATGCACTGGAGCAGGTTGCCCAGAGACCTGGCAGATGCCTGTTCCTAGAAACATTCAATATCTCTGAGCTGGATGAGGCTGTGAGCAACCTGATCAAGTTGAAGATGTCCCTGCTTATTGAAGGGGGGGTTGGACTAGGTGGCCTTTAAAGGTCCCTTCCAACCAAAGTATTTTATGATTCTAAACAGGACAAGAATGCCAGGAAGAAGACTGCAGTCTTCCCCTCCAGCTCTGCTGCAGTCATTGCTGAAGTCATTGCTGCAGTGTACTTCCACACACAGCTTTCATGAATTTCTTGCTGGATGATCTAAACCCCCCACTCCATCACCAACCTAGAAAAATAACCCAGGGATTATGATCATTCGACAAAAGAAGTAGCAGCAGCGTTTCAGCTTGCTTGGTAACTACAAGTAGGTCAGATGGGAGTGGAAAAACAACTGAGTTAAGGTTTTGGCTACATATTCTATAAGTGTTGTCCCATGGCTGGCACCATGTTGAAGAACAAAAAAGCTTTCTAAGCAGGACATCAGCCCACAGCATATTCTCTGACCTAGAAGGACGGGTGGAAATGTGTCTTTCCCTGCTTGGGTTGGGTAAAAAGATTGTCATAGATCTAGACAGTTAGAATCCCCATTATGCTGTAAAAGTCATTTATGCAATGACAGCCTTTCTACAGCAGAGTTAATGTTGTAGCAAAATACGCTTGTGGCAACTCAGTGATAACTTAATACCTTGCAATAGTTAGAATAGATATGTGATCTTAAAGGATGTGCTGTTATGCTGAAGGATATCATCACACTTAAAAGTGTAAAACATTGAGCATGAACAGAAATTGCCTGGTCTAGTATTACTTACCTAAAATACAATGCACTGTACATGAGTGGAAATTGCTAATTTTGATGTTAGATAGTTAATACATGGTTTAAAAACTTATACAAATTGTAATCTATCAACTGCAATTACATATTTAAAATACACTGCACACGATCTGTGTATAAATGACTTTTTCATGTTCACTAAGAAAACTCAAATTCACAAGGTATCTATTTTCCATAGCTCCTAGCTCTAGAAGTTCACGTGCAAAAATAATTTTTCATAACATGCATTATCATACTATACCATTTTAAATACTGGATGAAATTCTCAATTCATGCAAGGAATCTGACATCTAATTCAACTTCATATTATGACCTCATCCAGTAGGTCTGTGTCAGCAGGCTCTTCTCTGACAAAAAGTCTCATCTGAACCAAGCCACATATTTTTGGTGACATTATTTCTAAAAATCAAAACTGCAAATTCCATTGTTTTAGCAGTGTCCTACTAAAAGTAGACTAAATCTTTATAATAAGAGTTCCAGTTTCCAAACTGTGCATTCACTAATAATGATCAAATTATTACCATCATATTAATTTTGACTGAGATGGACAGGGAGAAATTAGGAACATGATGTTTTAAGATTAATGCTTAAATAAGATGCACCCACTAGTACAGACCAGCTCTATAGCTATATTAGGGCAAAATGAGTGGAAAGAGCTACCCGAGACTTAAACAAGGTTCCTGAAATTTATGTTCCGATCACATATGTAATAAGAAAATGTAAATAAATACTGACTAAACCATTCTGCATAAATTCATATATGCATCCAATTTTTCATCATTCCATATCAAGTTATCTTTGTGCATCACACAGAGGACAGGCTTAAAAAGTGACTACTTCCATTAACAACAGTTAAATAACACAACTCTTTGGTTTGTACTAGTAAAGTGCATAGCCATGAAAACTTCGCAAAAGTGCCATTAATGCTTCACCAAGCTATACAGAGGCAGCTTCCCATAAGTGAGATTCATTCCTAGATTTACAGCAAAAAATTGATTTTGGGTAGAATTTAGTGTGAGTTCCCCTGTGACTCCTAGCTCAGCATACAGATAAGTAAATTAACAAACCAAAATAAAACACCTCCACAACCCCAAAGAATTAGACCTGGTTTTGCCCTCTGAATATCAGGTAGCATACAAATATCTCAAGCACTCTACAGCACTAGCTATAACTCAGTAGGAATAAAGTATCAGTTATCAGTGCAAAGAAAGCAATCAAACATGAACATTGACCTCCACAGTCTTCCTGAAGAAGGATGTTCAGTTCAGGCAATCCAAAAGCATTTAACCCCATTGGAAGGAAAAGGCTGCCACTACTATTCAACCTCAGGCTCTGCTTTTGTAATAACATAGCCAGTCAGTACACCAATTTTTTAGCAGCATCTACCAGGTCTCTGCACTTTGTACTCCCAAAGAACTTCAGGTCTATTTATACACAATTGCATATTATTCCAGTCTGTCTCTACAGGCTTCAGTTCCCATTCTAGACCAAATCAGTAAGTGGCAATCCTAACATTGTATGACCTCACTGGTATATCACCTTATGTCATCGGTATATCTCTTAATATAAAAATAGAGCAGAAGACAATTTTAGAAACTTTTTCTTTTAACTTGATGTTTCTCTAACTTTGAAAAAAGCAGTCACAGAAATGTGCTCTCATTGAAAAAGAAAGGTGTCAAAAGTTCATTACAATTTCTGCCCCTTCTGTATTAAGGTCTAGAAGTATGGCTGAAAAACTTCCTTTATAAAAGAGTTTTCAAAATCATATGGATTTTATTGATTTATTTATTATTGGTTTTCACTTATGGAAGACTTTGAAGAAAGTTCCCGTTATCTTTTTCTCAACAGTGGAGAAAATTAAATATGTATTGAGTTCTGTCACACATAATAATCATGCCATTTCATATTCATTGGTACCCTCATAAATGAAACATGAGTTCTGCTGCAGAGAATTGTCACCTTGAGAGAAACAAAGACCACTTGCTTACCAAATATAAATAAAAGAGAATGTACAGAAAAGAACACTATTTCTTACCATTGTAAGAGTGAATGGATGGCTTTCCAGGGCAGACACTCTTGGACAGTGGAGAATAACATACTGAAATAAAATGGTAGAAAGGATCCATTCAAAACATTCAGTGAAGGGGCAGGTATTTATTAAGTGGTAGTCATCCCTACAAATAATGCCATATGAAAGCAAAGTGATTTTTTAGGGGCACATTAACTCACCTGACCAGGCCTTGCTTCAAAGTCATCTTTCATCATCCTGACTTCAAGGACATTGGAGGGGTGGCTTATTACTGAGGTTATTGTGACTGGTTTATTGCTGCGGACGTAGCGGTACAGCCGCTCCACACAGTACAGGCACAGAGGGCCAGATATCCAGAGCCATGTCTAAGGGAGAACAAAAATATGTTACCTCAAAGACTTTTAACCTTCTGTTCTCTATTTTCACAACTACAGGAGTGCTTTCAGGATCTCACTTCACCTAACAACCATGCCTCTCTCTACATGCAGAAACCCAAGAATGTCCCAAAGCCTTGATCAGTCTAACCAGCAGCATCACCCACAAGCACAAGCAATTTCAATCATAAAACTCATAAGGAAATAAAAGCTAATCACCTCATTTGCTACCATGTTATTCTGGTTTTACCGTAGTTAGATTGCAGCTGGTTTCAGCAATGAAAGAAACAGTACGTACACAGACCAGAGTACTATACAACTGGTTATCATTTATGGAAAAATGATGTCTGACTTGCAATATTATTTACCTATTACCTTCTTTTGGTCATCTCAGTTTCAAGTAAAAACCTAAGAAAGCTGCATTCTTGTGCTATACAAATTATGTTGATATTGAACTAGTATAAAATCATAGACAACAGAGAGAAATGGGCACTTCTGAATCACAATCCATTTGCTCCCATGGAAGATATATGCTAGACAGAAAATGCCCTGAAAATGCCCATTTCTCTGCACTGCTTATATTGGGAGTCCATTTGCAGCTGCTCAGCTAAACCCCATCCTTAGAGTCAATTACCAATAGCTTATGGCAGGCTTATCTACTAATTCCACATCTGCTCAGTCATTCAAGCTGTGGCATTGAAGTGCCCCTCAACCCTCATCTGTCTTCCCTCCCTTCCCAATTTCTGACATTACACATCCACATCTCTTGCAACTACCCGAGCATTTACTTTCAGTAAAAAAACCCTTACAAGTTTCAGTAGCTTACAGCTTTGGTTTTTTTTAAACTTGGTATCACAATATTTACAAATGCAAAAAAAAAGTCCTAAATAGTGTTTCAAAGCAGAAAAACACTGAGTGGCCATTTCTTTCCAGTACTCCTTTCCCATTAATGGCTCTAAAGCAGGCATCTTAAGCCCCTAAGAAGACTCCTTGCTGTCCTGTGGGTCATGTGGAGACAGATATACACTGATGCTTATAATTCAAGAGTATTACCACAACAAAATATCAATCCAAAGAGCTTTGTTGGAGGAATTCAATGTAGAATTAACTGTTTCCCATTAGGATTACATGCTGCATAGAAAAATGGATTCCCAGTGCAGCTAGTAAGGGGGACACATATACAACAGAAAACGATGAGGATAATAAAATAAAACTCCTGTGGGGTCTGTTATGGGACCATCTTGAATGGTGGGCCTTGGACTCATCATGAACTCCATATTTGCAAGCTTTCTCAGGCTACTTGCCAGTACAGCCCAGCTCATCTTTTCTCAAAAGAAAAGAGAAAATTTTGGATGAAGAAAAAGCTGCTGCCACAAAACATAAAGAAACAAAAGAAAAATGGAAAACAGAAAACCAAAAGGCTTTTCTGTCCCCCCTGTCATCATACTTCACCCATGCCACATATAAAACAAGCCTGTCTACAAACAACAGACTATAAAAGCCAAACCACAACCAACTGCAACCCAGAAATGATTATTAGGACTTGCATCCGCATGTAAAAAAGAGAACAAATGGAGCTTGATTATTTCAATTAACTACTGCCACACAATGCTTACAAAAGGACCTTACAAAATGTTATATAAATGTTTGCTCTGAAATGCTATGCTGAAAAATCACATTTTTAGCAGGATCAATACATCTCTTATGGTGTTGCTCAAAAAAGAACATTACAACCAATCTTTTGGCATTTTTTCATCCTCCCTGTTCTATGCACCACATTGTAATGCACTTCAGGGTTAAACGCAGATTGTTTTTTGCCCAGCAAATCTTTGAATGCCTCAGAAGGTTTTAATAATATTTTCCATTATTAAAACATCTGGTCTGGAAAAGCAATAATTAGTGGTTATGGCTGACTGAAAGGCTTGGCATGGCTTTTAATACCTGAAATGTCGGATCATACAGACCTCTGGGAAGTGCGACTGGAACTTGGGTTCTTCAGAGCAAACTCTCATAAAGCTATTTTGTACAAAGGGTTCTGGTACTGGTAGGTCCTCTGGGAAAGGCTCAGTAGTATAGTCAGGAAACAGCTCTTCAAAAGCCTTTGGCACAGTCAGATTCTGTTGGAGTGTTTTGTTAGGATTGAAGCAACCAGGAGGGTGTTCCTCTAAGTTGGTCTGGTACTTGAGCACTCCCCTACAGGAAAATAAAAATAATAGAGACACTAAAGTAACAGTAAATAACAAACAACTTATTTTCATTCGGAGAGGACTTCAGAAAGCAGTCACAAGCCTCATCTTCTGTTATAAATTTTATTCCATTTGCCTTCAGGACTTTCAATGAGGTTGAAACTTTGCAACAATAGAGCCTTCTGTCACTAGAGGCAAAGTTTAACTTTCCCAGCTCACTTGGCACTCCCCACTGAACAGCCTCAAGCTTAAGACTGCTTGAAAGAGAGAAAATACTGTGGGGGCCTTGACAAAAAAAAATTAAATAATCACATTTCCAATTCAATCACACACAAGCTGCTTTCACTCATCCTCCCTACAGTCAGCAAGCCCTGTTTTTAAGGCAATCCTGTAGCAGAACTTGCCTAAGTTGCCAAATCATAAACTCCAGGAATGTTCCCACTACTTGGTGTTTATCAGGTTTGCACACAAAAGAAGGAAAAAAGAAAGTCCTGCATGGTAGCCAAGGAACCTTCCTTGCAAATTGTTTTATGAGGTCCATCCTTATTTTATTTTTCATCAAGCTAAGCTAAATTTACAGTAAAATGAAGTAAGAACTTTGATGCTGCAGTTAGCAACTCTGAAGAAAGAATTGGAAAACTAAGACACTCTTGGATATCTCAGCACATGAATGAATCACTGAAAACAGGGAAAAACAGATAATAGTAGTAATAAAATTCTTCAGAAGTACTACTTGTTTCCAAATCTAGATTTGATGACAATAAAACCACAAGGAAGAATATTAAAAAAAAGAAATGCTGAATGACACCTGTAGAGGATGGTGCTGGGTGGGAAATGAGACATACTGAGACAATGCTCTCTGAGGGCTAAGCCTTGTTATGAAAGTTCAGCTCAAGTATACAGTCAAACATAAGGACAGGCGCTCTCCCCTCCTCTCCTCAACATGCACACAGCAGCAGCAGCAACAGAGTTTAATTCAGAAGAAAGAGAACTAGGACATCTGCAATATTCCCAACCTAAATGGACTCTGACAGACTACTGGCAACCTTCCCTTCCAAAATGCAGTCCTGACAGCTAGTAACAGGCTTCCTACATGGTCCAGTGAATCATGTCAGCTTGGAAGTTAAGCCTGCTCATTCCTAAATTCTGCATCTGACCCTGAGAGAATCATTTGGGAAGTGTCCTTGCACCTACACCCATGCTTCTGCCTGCATTTATTGTTCAATCATGCCTATCGCTTGCATCTGGCATCACTGCTGGTCACCACATATTGGCAAAGTGACAGATACCCCCAGCATTATGCTAGTTCCCTGCTCCATAAATATTATGGTGCCTCATGGATTCAGCTGGAAGTCAAAGCCCATGCAATATTTTTCCAGTGAACCTTGAGTGCATGCCTGCCAGCAACCCCACAGCTTCTCGCTCCTCAGCACATCCTGAAAGAGGATTGTCTTGAGAGAAGTTACAAACACGAGCATCCCCTCCAGTGATCTCTAGTTTATTTAACCTATTACAAACATACTAACTGAGAGGCAAATAGGGATCATAAGGCTGCCTGTTAACAGCAGCTCCATAACTCCCATTTCTGAAGCTGTCAAGGACAGATAAGTCTTACAGACCCGTGATCAGTGCCCAGAAAGGTTGAGCTCTGCACTGAACAAACAAAGCACTTACATATGACAGATGAATCACATCACTTTATATATTGCTGAGAAGTGGTTGGCTGCCTGAAAGATACTGTAAGAACACACCTACAACAGTTTGAAACAAAAGAAGAATCCAGCAATACTGTGGAAATACTTTACTCCTAAGAAACGTAAAACCTTAGTCAACCTGCCTGCAGAGTTCAGCCACAGGAGATGCCTTGGTCTGTACAGTAACTGGCTATGTGTCTGCAAATCTCTAAGACATCCCACACAGGAGTAATTTGGGCACCTAAGCATGAATATCTAAGCCCCCTTTATTCTCAAAAGAGATCAAAGAATTGTTTAGGTTGGAAAAGACCTCTAAAATCATAAAGTCCAACCATTAGCCCAGCACTGCCACGTTCACCACTGAATCATGTCCCTAAGCACTGCATCTACACACCTCTTAAACACCCCCAGGGATGGTGACTTTATTGCTTTCCTGGACAGTCTGTTCCAGTGTCTGACAACCCTTTTGGTGAAGAAATTTTTCCTAAATCACCCCTAATGCAACTTGTGGCCACTTTCTGTTGATCGTATCAATATCACAAATGGAGTCAGGAATCAGTCCAGTTCACCTGAATGCAGACAGATCTCTGAAACAGTAAATTACATGAAGTATTCTTCAGGCTCCATTGGCTGTATTTCGCAGAATTCATTAGACCATACTGGAAAAGACATGGAGAAAACATGTGGAGACCTACATTTAGGCATCTTAAAGTTGAACTGACTCCCACTCTCCATGACTCATTCCTCTCCCACTTCTGACACTCAGTTCTTTCAGATTTGCACTGAATACCTTTGTAATTCAATACTAAGGAGGGTGTGTACCACAATATGCCTGTTCAACGCTTGCTGTGTTACTGCAGCCTTGGATTGCAAACTTGGTAAATGGAACATGATTAGGAAAACAATGGGCAAAGGATAATACTGTGAAGGAGATTAATGAAACTGGACATGAAAAATGCCCCTAAGGCAATCACTGGAACAGACTGCCTAGGGAGGTTAGAGGATCTCAGTCACTAGATGTTTTAAAGAATTTGACAAACAGCTGTCAAGAATAATTTAGAAAAAGTTCATCCTGGCCTAGGATGGGGAGAACAGGTTAGATCCATCTTCCCCAGCTACAAACAAGTGCTATGTCATTGGAAAAAAAAAAAAAAACCAAAAACAAAAACCAAAAAAAACACCCAAAAAAAACCACCACCAAACAAACCCCTGAAAACAAACAATAACCCCAAAAGACCCTGGCAAACTCACTGAGAACTGGAATTGTGTCCAGAAGTTTCAATTGTTTTGAACTCATTATTTCTCCAACAGCATATTTTATTCAACAACATATTCCTACCATAATCTTTCTAGGCCTAATTCCCTTTCCACGTTGACTTTAAGCAGCACGGCTCAGTGTCACACATTCAAGCACCTTGTGCTTCAGTAGATATTTGATGACATGCAGAAATAAACCTCATTCAATATACCTTCCCTTCTCTACACTCTGCATCTACATCCACAGAGAACACTTCAGAGATGTTAATGGAAGATATTTTCACAGAATCATAGAACAGTTTGGGTTGGAAGGAACCTTTAAAGGTCATCTAGCCCAACCCCCAACCCACGCAGACATATGCCATATCTTTTGGAAGATGCTTTACCTTGCAACAGAGCTCAGTTTGTTTGTGCCTGATACAGATCTGACCATCAGCTTCATGGCACATAAACACTGGTCGGATGTTCGTGAAAAGAAGAAATTTTGTAAGTAAAGAAAAAAAGGTAATTAGGGAGATGCCATTCCTTCCCTCTCCTTTGGAGTCAAAAAGGAAGGCAGAAAGGAAAATGCAAGGATGAGCAACTTGGCTTCATACTCTTGTCTCAGAAAACAGATAACAGGGGGCAGAAAATAAACTATATTTTCTTGATTTCTAACAAGACACTGAGCAATGGAAATGGAATTATCTTGAAAGTGAAGAAGTTTGTGCTAGTTGACTATAGCAGCTACAGCCTGATCTTCATTTAAACACACACCAGAGGACAACATCTTGTTCCAAAGTTGGCCCACTGCACTCAAGCTAGCTTGGGAAAGGCAACAGTCAAGGAAACTGCTCTTTCTGGTAGTGCTTCAGGAAGAGGAAAAGTACTTTTCATTTACTTACCCCGAAACATGCAGCATCAGCAGCATATAGAAGACAAAGAAAAGGTTGTGTGTATACCAGAAGATGTCATAGTTTGAAACCCTGAAAAGAATAAACCATGGTTCAATGCTGTTTCAACTCAGATGGCATCACTGCTAATTAAAAGCAGATCTGTGCACACAGGACATCATTATACACTGCACACTCATGCAAAATAGCCAAAGCCCAGAATGTTTTCCCACAGGCACAACTGTATTTGCACACAATTGAGTCAAGAAGAACAAATGACTGGCACAGAAGTAACAAGCTGCGGAGAGGTAAGAGTGTGGAAGTACGGAGCCAGATGGAGAGCTTTTCTAAAACTGGGAGACTTGACTGCTTTCACAGGTCCTAGTTAGTCTCCATGAGACCCTTATAGTTGGGGAAGCTCTTCCACCTCCAGTCTCGAAATTCAGCCTCCTTACAGTGAGTGTCACCTTGCACTCTCCCTGCCCCAAAACAGTTCAGTGTGTCACTAAGGCTGCAGCACACGAACAGGTAGCATGGACAGCAGCAGAAGGGCCAGCGGGAAGGGTAAAAAACTTATGCGGGTATAGAGTGGAAAGAGATACAGGAAGACTAGGACCTAGAGCAAGGAGGCAGCAAGAGCACAGGTAGGAGCATTGTCTCTGCAGGAAGCCACATACATTACTGCTCCAGGACTGATGGTCTTGGGAGGAACAAGAAGAACATTACCACTGTGAGATCAGGCGAGGTGAAGGGAAAAGAGCACTTCCTTTTATCAGTAATTTGTTAGACAATATAAGAAAAAAAACAGACCAAAGAAAATATCCATCTGAAACTGTTTTCTGTTAAGTTTGTTTGGCGTTTTTTTGAGTAAAATAGTTACCGACAAACAACAACCAAATGGCTAAGAAAACACACTAATACACAGCACACAAACACACCTCTCAGACTGCACAGCATGGTAGGAGAGTCCCCTCTAAAACCAAAAAACCTACTCCCATTCATAAACCAAAACAATTAATAAATTTTAAAAAATCTTTAGCTCTCAGAACATGGTTTAAGAAGATATTCCTCTGATGCAGCTAACTTCTTTTTTTTTTTCCAGAACTTTTTCCCTCCTATTGTCTTCTACACAACCAGCTAACTGTTCTTCCTTCAATACAACTGAAACATAAACTGCATTTGTTTCTGTCAATACAGGATCTATTTCTTTTCTTTCTCAAGAGAAGAAAAAAAAATTTGATAAATCCAAGGGCTACCAAAATAAAATCCAAGCCAGCAAAGTAACAAGACAGGAAGCAAAGGAGGAAAAAAGGAAGCAAAGAAAGGAATACATCAACAGCAAGGGGCTCTAAAATCCCCTCTTCACCCTGCCATTCTTCCCCCAGTCAGCACAATGTTAACACGTTTCTTTCTTGAAGATGCTTGAGATTTTTCTGACTCCCCACTCCCTGGGAGGCGTTTCCATGCAGTCACTCATCAGAATCTATGAGGAGTTATGGGAGTAATCATCAGTAAGAGGAAAATAAGAACAATCATGTGCAGAGTGGAAGCACAGTTGGAAGACACAAAGGGAGTAAAATTTACCCTCTGTCTCAAAACCAGTCATAGAATCCTAGAATGGGACCTTAAGACGGTGTAGGATGAACCTCCATACCATGAGAAGGGACAAGGACAGGTCTTGGAGCTCTGGTTTAATTTGGTTTCATGCTATAATACCAAAAGCTGCACACTGAATGTTTTATTGGCTGTTGAGCACCTTTTTTAGAATGCACCAATTTTTCAAAATTTCAGTGATGAAAAGTCAATCCCTGGACTGCTTCTGACATGTTGCTTTCAACAGCTAATTATTGTTAGTGATTAAAATTACTGTACACTTCTTTTCTGAATACATCTAAATGTCAGCTTCTAGCTCGCTGAGCATTTTATTATTCTTTCAGCACTCCTACAGATACCTCTGCTATAAAATCCTGGTTCCTCACATGTATCAAGTTGCCCTAAATGTGAGCAGGCCCTCTGAACTTCATCTCCTTAAATTATAAGGGTATGTAAATCCTTGAACCATTACCATGAAGCATATTTTCCAACACTGCAATAATTACTTATTTCTTACTTGTATCCTTAAACTGTATATCCTACAGATACATACAGTATTCTAATATAGTCAATAATCTTCCTATTGATACACACAAATTTTTATAGCTCTTCAGAACATTTACTTTTTTTTTTTTTACTTTCTTAGGGTTCAACATAGACATTATACACAGAATGGATGCATATCTTAGGAATGAAAATCTTGAAAATTTGAGGTAAGTTGAATATTTAATTCTGGTTAACCTACTTTAGAATTTTGCAGATGAAGACCTGCAAGAGTTAATTTACTGAGAAATGTAAGGAGAATTTATCGTGCTTTAAAGGGACACACTAATCAGCATAGTTCTAGAAAAATATTTTTAATCCTGTTACAGACAGTTTTGAAAAGGAAGATATATGTGGTGGTTTAGAAGACGAAATTAAAGACTAGAATATTTTGTTACAAAAATAGATGACACTGCAGCACCTTATTTTTAATGTTCTTTTAAATACATAACTTCCAAATCTTAAACATCATTAATTTTAAAGTCATCAGAAATATCAATATTTATTGCCAGGATTTATGGTGTTTTCTGATAACTTCATAACCCTATTGAAAACAACTACTGAACAAAAAATGTTGGTCTAATTCTCAGGTATGACATGGCAAAAATTTAGAAAATTTTTCAACTAATAATCATTTTCCTCTTTTAAAATATTAGCAGCTAATTCAGTCCTTCTAATACTTAGTTGCACAGTTTACTGAAAAGGCAGGAAAATAGAGGCACACTCATGCATAGAACAATTTCAGGAAGAACATACAAAGGAAGAAATCACTAAGCAGGTCGGTGTGCAAGAGCAGATTAGGGCTGAAATCCTAGACTATAAAAGCCTCTCTAATACATTTTAAAAAGTTCAGTTTCTGATAGATGGTGAACATGTACAATTAACTTTCCTAAAACTGTGCTGTTTGCTCAGCCATCATAGGGAATCCCAGTGAGAATCCACAAGGAAAGAGATTGAAAAGGGACAGAGATGCATGCAGCAACTTGTTTCCTCAGGAGAAAACAGTATAATAAAGACAAGCTTGAGCTCTATGCCAGAGGGAGAAGCCAGGATAAAATTCCCAAATAAGAATTATTGCTAGGGTAACAGGAGCTGCAGATTATCTCTTCTGAGGCTTTGATTCTGCTGGCTAGATAGCAGAGAGCTGGGAAAATATTTCTACTTAGAGTAACTGTGGAAGGAACTAAAAAGCATGTAATTTCAAAAGATGTTGCATGACCCCCAAAATTATTTCCAAGAATGTTTACAACTACATATATTTTTCTAAGTTTCCCAATCACTAATACATGATGGTTTTCTTATTTAATTTGTCCTTGAAGAAGACAGGACTTTGTTCTGGCTAAATGTTACAGAGTAAAGTAATAGTTTTATTTTTCCATCTTTCCAAAACTGTCTTTCTTTTGCAAGTAGAGCCATCTGTGTGGACCCTGTAATGCGCAGCCGTGTTATATCTGGTGCAGCAGCCTAATCCTGCACTTCTGCAGCCTGCAGTGCCTCACAAAAGCCTCAGCCCAGGAAGAAGCCTTGACTACTGAAAATACTCAAGTGTCTTCTCAACTACTTTCTCAAATCACAGGATAACATCACCAGGTAACACAGATACTCAGGAAAGACAGATTAGTTCTACAGAGTTCATAACCACATATCTAACTGACATCAGTGGAGCACCATTAATCTTTGAAGATACATAATTAATATATCCCTTCATGCTTGCTGGATTGAGGTGATGCACTTAAATAGACATGCTGTGAATTCAACCTCTGTAAAAATGAAGGGGTTATTTTTACATGTTCAATTGCAGCATCCAAGCCTTAAAAAGGTTTCAACATTGGGCTAGACCCCCCAAGGTACCAGTCATTCACGGGTCCTATCATATGTGTTCATTAACATTGGCACCGAATGTCAACACACTGCTAGACCAAACCTTTGGAAATCCCAGCAGCTGCTCTGAGACAATACTGCATTGCTGTTTGGTATATTATAATTCATATTAAAAGGAATATATCTGACAACCAGAAGCAGAGCTCTTAAAAGCAACGTTCTACTTCAGTGGCATAATTTTGTGTCTTTGTTTCATTGCTGATAGTTTGGGGTTTGGGGGTTTTTTTTTTTGCTTGTTTGGTTTGGGGTTTTTGTTGCTTTTTTGATTACAATTCATTGCTACAATTAATTGGTGAAAATAATTAGGATAACAATAGCAACTTATTTTTTCTTCCACTGGATTTAATTTATGCACTGGACAGAACTTCCCATATGCTGAGTTTACTGAATCCCCTACAACCAGGAATAAAAGAACTATTAAAAATTTTAAAGGTCCACATTTTTAACTCAGCACACTCATTAAATAGTATTTTTTCAGAAGGCAATTCAATCAGGTCTCGTAATTGTTTTCATACAAAATTCACTGTACTAATTTTTCTGTAAGCTAGGGAAAAAAAAAAAAAAAACAGGACAAGAAAACTGGTGTTTTTAACACCCTAGTCACTAGGAGAATGTGATTAAGGAAATGTCTTTTTTTTAGCATAATGATCAGATTACATCTTACCTGATGGCATACGTGGAAGCTGTACACATTAGGAATAATACTAACACCATAATGACGCCAGTCAGACCTGGAACTAAAAGGGCCATAACTTACATTTGAACAGTAAAGAGGTTAATTTATCTACTATGACCTTTTCAGAAAGTGAAATTAGACATACGAATCATGATTCAATCAAACTCTTGAATTTACTTATCTCTTGAGGATAACTCATGTATCAAAATAGGTAGGAAATAAGAGTTATTGTGTAATTTCCCACCTTCCCAAAGAAAAACAGCCTTTTCCTTGCATTTCACCATGCATCATAATTTCCTATTTGTCTTTGCTCCTGTCATCCTTTGCTTGTGACATCTGTGTCTAAGCAGGTAACTAAGAACAAACACTGTTTACTTGCAAGACTGACTGTGCAAGTTTGTCTCTTTTTTATTCCAAACACTACACTCTGTTGATTGTGACAATTAAAAACCTGTTCAGGGACAGAATTTCAAGAAAATCAATTTCTATGCAAGCTGTCACTACAATTTTTTGCCAGCCCATTTCATTCTGGAATGAAGAAGAGCCTGAAATTACTCTCCATGGCATTGTATCACGCTTGAAATTGTGGCCCGTAGAGCAAGGTCTGTGAGTGTGATCTGCACCCAGCACTTGGGAAGCAAATGTTAAAAATATTAACATTTTTGACGTTAATATTTGACTCATCTGCTCAAATGAAGACTTGTATCAGAACTAGTTTATCCTAAGGTCTTTTAGAAGTCAAAGGAGAAATAATCTCAAATCTTATCTTTTTATAAACTTCTCAATACCCACTTATTGAAAAGTCTGATACTCAAAATCTGACACACCACAACCCACTCCTGAGTTTTTTACAGCCCTACAATCAATGGAAGCTTTGTCATGGACTGCATAAAAAAACTTGATTTCCCTCCTTCAGGGAAAGATTGCAATTAAAAGCAGTTGCAATAAAAAAAAAAATATACATTCTGTCCACAACCTCCTTTTTGATTTCTTTTTTCTTAATCTGATTTGTTGTGTAGCGTGCAATGAATATCAACTCTGAACAATGCAATTGCAGTACTGCACTTGATCCAGCTTCCTACACTGTTACTCAAGCCAGAGGTCACCTTTTATGCCTGGTTTTTCAATCTTCTCCATCAAACTGAAATCACTCAAAATCTTGCCCCAGTTTATCAAATCATTTTTAGTGTTTCCTCTCTGCCCTGTCCCTGATTCTCCTTTGCTTCACTAAGTATAATCTTGAATACTTGTTCCTCTCACAGTATGCCTCACACCCTTATACAAGGAGGTTATTTCCTGGACTAATCTAAAAAGCCATCATAACTCTATAAATCCTTCTGATTCCTTATTCCTTCTGTTTGCTGTTCTGAACTGTCTGGGAAGAAACCAGAGGGGTTTTTTGCTTATTTGCACAGCTACCAGTGCAGCAAAATCTTGGTCCCTGCCTGGGCACTCTTTCAGCACAAATAGTACATGTTAATTACCAATCATTAGGACAGGGAGTGAACGGAGTAATTTTAAATTTAGGATAATTCTGACCTCAGTTTCTGTCAGTTCACTTTCTCTTTTCCTCTACTCTCAACTGACCTAAACCTCCCCTAGTGTTTTGGGGAAACACTGCTGTGCCAGCTGCTAATTCCAGCACACCTATTGGGACTGACAAACCTAGAACCATTGCTGTCTGTTCATAGATTTGATGAGCCTGTGCCCTAGATGCTACCAAGTTAGGATTCTGGGGTTTGATCCCAACAAGGGAGAAAGTGTGATGGTATCAGGAAGGAACTTTATCTACTTATGAAGTGCTACAGCTCAGACTGGTGTCTGCCCCTCCATACCCAAACACTGCTCCCTTCTAAATTACTGCACCAAAAATGTCTTAGTCTATTTATTCTGTATGAGTGCTGAAGCCTGATTCCCATGTAACAGTTTAGATTGCTCAGAAACCCAACCAGCCCTTAAATAAACCAGCTGAAGCAAAAAGACTGGTTTTCCATTATGTTTCTTTTTTCTAGAAATTGGATCGTTTAGGAATTTGGTTTTAATATTAGGTAGAATCTCTCTTTGAAACTAATGGATTTCTGCTGACTCATCTGTACAACAACAGATTTGAAGATGCTGCTCAGTCCTACTACTAGCCTTTTGTAATTCTTGTCTCCTGACTACTGCATAAGCAAACCCAGGTTATATTAACACAAATAACGCAGCTCCAGACAGATGAGATTCAACAGATGGACATGCCAATACACGACCAAAAGAAGTTTTGTCTGCAGAGTGATGATGATAAGCAGCAAACTTTTCTCATTCAGTTTTGCAGGACTTACCAGTTGCAAAAAGTAGTTTCCTCGGGTCCTGAAAAACAGACAAGCAAAAACAAATAAAATCAGCATATGGTATTTTATATCGAAAATGAATAATTTTATAATAATAAGTAGCCCATGAAGCTCACACATTTTAAGACATATGCAGTCCCTAAATCTGGAAGCAGGAATGGGTTTGGTATTTGGTAACAATTTAATTGACTGCAATTCAACAAAAAATAAACTTTTAGCCTTTGCATTCCCCCAACAAAGATAATTCTGATCTATAATCTGGATTCAGATAATTTTACAGATAATTGTTTTTTGAAAGCTTAACTTTACTCAATTACCTCATCCCTTTGGGAGGAGAGAGTGGAGCAGAAGAGGGAGAGGTTTTGAATTTAAATGTAAGACAAGAGGCAAGCATTTCACTGCCAGCTACATCACCAAAACATTTGCAGTGGACCCTAGACTGAACACAAAGGATCTGACAGATGTTCCTGTGTTCCTCACCACACGTGAAAGGAAGAGGGGATATTTCAGCATCAGGGAAACTGCCTCATTTCCCCTGATCCTATACTTCAAGATTTTTTGTCTTCACTGCTTGGAAAACTTTTTTATTTAAACTAGCAGTAAAATGTAGTGAGGGTAGATAACAAGTTTAGACACAGGACAGGAAAAATGAAGTGACACTCTTTCTGGCCTTGTATGCAACCAGATATGTGTACCCACAGAGAAAGCAGCATCCAGACTGTCCACCGCAGTTTAAAAAGGGATATAAGTGGGATTCAAGTACAAAGGTGCAAGAGCTACTAAAGCACCTAAAATTCGGGAGTTTTGATCTTGAGTTTGTAAAAAACATGCTATTGTCTCCACTTTCTATTGCAAAACTTTTAAGGCTGTTTAGCAGAGGCTTAGAACCCTGGCACGTTCTTGCCTGAGGCAAGCTCCTGCTGATGTTCCTGATGAAGTGAAGTCTATCAGACCACCCCTAACACAAGCAAACACACAGTTCAGCCCAGAAGCTCAGCACAATAGTTGGTGTTGGCATGTCTGTCTGCCATTGAATGGCTCAGAGATTAGATCATTCACCCAGGGAGTGGAAGACCTTGGTTGCTGGTCCTTATGAGCCTGGACTGAGCCAAGATCTCTTTTTCCAGGAAATCATGCAGCTGGGATAGGGTCATTCTAAATATTTCCTAATTAAACTGGTAGAAATGAAATGTAGACCAGAGACTGGAATGAACACAAACAAGTGAGAATTTGACTGTAGCCCAAGAAGAAAGGGTGCTGGACTCTGGTCTAGCTTCTAAAATCTGCAACTATCTCTCCAGTGCCAAATACACAAGTAAGCACCAGGCCAAGGGACTAGGAATCTGATATTCCTGCAAGAGATCTGCACCATAGTCAGACAAGGCACATAAATCAAGTATTTTACAAGAAGAAATCAGTTCATGTAGATAACTAATTCCATGCTTTGCATATATATTCATATATGCATTAATTGCAGCTGAAAAATGTAGAATCAGTTTCAGATCTCATTGTATTGTAAATAGTGGAAATGCAGAACAAATTTGCCTAAAAAGCAGCAGGAATGTGTTAACCAGGCCCACCCAAGGAACAGACAGAAGCAGAAGGGAAGCAGGAGAACAAGGTACAAGGTGAAAAGTTTAGATGATTGCATTCTCCACCTAACAATCAAACAGGACCGAACCTTGCTGGCTTTAATACATGCTTTGTCGAGAGAAAGAAATAAAATCCACAGGAATCCACACGATGGTAAGTTTTCAGTGCACGAAACAGGAGCACTGCATAGATCACACAATGCCACTGAATATTGCAAATATTCATTTATTTAAATGATATGCTTAAAACCAAATATGAAAGGAAAGCTGACTCACCTCACCACGATAGTTAGCTGCATTTAGGGTCACAAATTCTTCACTGTAGTTCTCAGAGAAGTTAAGAGCATTCACCAGGTGGGCAGCAACATGCAAGACTTAAAAAAAAAAAACAAAAACAAGGAGTAAAGCTGAGGATATGAAATGAAAACAAGTGCTGGTTGTTCCCTGTGGCCACCCAAATGCCAAGATATAATCACATCACCTGCATGAGATATACCAGGGACTAGGGAATTCTTAATTATTTTTCAAGAGTAAATCAGCTTATAAATATTAATGACAGATAGCTATATGCATTTTAGGAACCTTTTTCAACACTACAGCAATGATTTCTGTACTGCAATGCTTCAGCTGAGAGACAGCATTCAAAGATGTCCAGCCAAGAATATTTCTTCTTCATCAAACTGGGTAGCTGTCTCCACTGCTCCCTCCTTTGCAGGTAAGTGTGTAGTACCCTGTTTTTTCACTCAAATTCCTTAGGCACAATGAGAGTTCACTTGTAATAGCAGATTTTGACCTGACCTCACATACTTTTCTTCTAAGAAACTGGCATTTTAAGGAAAGGTTTGACATTAGAATGTATGCCCATGTGTTTAAAGCAAAAAATGAACCAAAACCCACACACATTTGAGAAAGCATTTACATTTTAAGACATGCAAGCACAGAGCAAGACTACCCCCAAATGTACTGCAGCAGAAAAACCACAAAGTACTGCATCAGCGTGCTTCTAAACCATGCTGCTGCTCAGCACAGTAAGATCTCACCTGAAAAGATGCATATTGTAACACCACACGTCACATGGAAAGTTTTGCTTTTATCTAGCAGCCTTCTGGTTTTCTTGCTGGCAACCTAGTAAACAAAGAAGTCAAGCAATCTCTTCCAAAACAAAGCAAAGAAAAAAAATACTAACAGCAACTATGGTGATATAATAGCAACTTCAGTCTTCACTAGGTTTAACACCTTTGCAAGCATAGTACCCAATTTTAAAAACTACTGGATTATGCCAAGGAGACAATTTTGAGGACTTAATGAAGAAATCATACAGATGTCAAGAGTATATAATGTACCTCCTGGCCTTTATATTTAGGAATTCCAGCATTAATTTTGAAGGCATGACGGACTCTTTTATAAGCAAGATCAAAAGGAAAGGTATATTTGCATACATATCTGCATCTATAGGCATCAAATCTTATAGGTATTGTCACATGATTAACAGAACGCACAGGTTCAATTTGAAAGCACCTTGCAAACACAAATGTTCCTCAAAAGCATTATTTATATTTCTGTAAAAGCAACTGGCAAATCACAAAGAAGTTAAACTATTGTTTCTCCCATGATAACAAATGTACCACTTTGGGTATTTTTATAGAACATTCCATCACCTTCAGTAGAACACCTGTGGTCATGCAGAGACAAAGTTGGGTTTACTCTGTTGAATTCTACCAGAAAGTACTTGAGAGGACACATATCTCCAATATAAGAGTTTGGAAAGACAGAGGAGAATTCCTCTGGGTAGAGCTCCCTAGCAACTCCCCATCCTTCAAAAATGCACTGAAGAAACCACCGTCTCAACAGGTCAAATCAAACCAGACAATGCCTGTCTTCAAGGGAGTCGTGGATCTGGGCTAAATGTCTGATACTTACACCATGCAAGCACATGGTGTAAGAACAAACAGGGATGTTGCAGATTTTTTTCTATAGTTTTTACACTGAACAGGGAGCAGGGCCCCCTTCTGAAGCACTGCATTCCGAAGACAGTACTCACCTTCTGGGATCCCCGCAGGAAGGCCAGGAGAACACGGCACATGGGTAGCAGGACGAGGCAGCAGTTGAGATTGAGGACAGATGCTGAAGCTCTGCTAATACACAATCCTAGCTGAACAAACATTGCAAGAGTTAGATTACAGGGAGAATGGAATGGTACGTGTGTCAGTATTGTCCCTCTCTTTCTTTGTTGTGAAACTAAATGGTTCCCACGCTCTCTGAGTCAGCATAGTGGAGTTTCATGATGTTTTATTGTACTGGAGGAGCCACGGTACACACAGCATGCTATCCTGTCATCACAGGGAAGGAAACTGCTCTCATCTTTGCATCAAGAAGTTATTAAAAATTAATTTTGTCAACAAAGAATGACAACTTTCTACTGGAAGAGCTAATATCTTCATCAGTGCCCAAAGTAACTTGGAACAAAATATCTGAGACAACAGTAAGTGTCCACTGAGAAATCACCTGAAAGCTTCAACAGACATAACTAAATAAAAAAGAGCAATGAATACTATGACAACACTAGACAGCCACTTGAGTGTATGATTTTCTGTTAAGCCACAAAAGATGTAAAAAAAAATTGATTCGGTCAAATTGAAATGGTCATAGTGTTTCAAGGACTGTTACAGAATTGTCACAAAACTCCTTATCCATTCACATTATGCAATGCCATATTTTGACATAAAGAAAGCAGGTTTTCTTCAGTTTAACTGCTCAATAGCTGGGAGCAGTAATGAAATCTAATTTCACTAATGCTTTCACTGATATATTTGGAACTTACATAATTAGAACAAAAACACTTGTCAAATAAATGAACAAAGCACACATTCATGTCATAAGCCTGTATTTTTAATCTTATTATATTATCTCATTCATTTATGATTTTAAAAAGTTAGCAAAATGCCATTGTTCTCCTAGTTATTAGGTTGAATTACCATTTTACTAGCTTATATAAAAGATGTTTTTAGACTGTCAACAGATTTCTGGAATGATATTTCTTACAGTGTTCTCAAAACCCAAAGTATTTCAACTGAATAAATTAGTAAAATAGTATTATAATATTAAAGATAACTCAAATACCGCAGGAGCATGTTAATGAGTTGAACAGGTACAAATTATCTAAAAAATTACTTAAGATTTATTACCTTTTCAAAATTAAGCTTAAGGTAAAAAAATGAGCATGTTTTACTTTCTCAGACAAAAAAAAAATAATCTGTGAAACATCTATCATATTCTTATCTTTGTTATCAAGAAGAAATAAAATTTACAGACTTATGTTTGTGTCACAGAAATGGATGATTATATAAGCTAGTAAAAACAAACAGAATAACTGCACTTCAGAATATCTTGCAAGATCTCAACTGCAACAATAGGAAAGGGTTCCTAAACGCCAGTACTAGAAAACAACTGCCTGCTCTCACAGTAAGAAACATACTTCTAACTCACTTGCTCTGCAGCATACCTGGGCACAGCACCAGGAGGCAAATAGAAGGTAAAGCTGTTCAATCTACCTGAAGAACCAAGCTCTGCACCTAAATCCTTTTTCTCTTCCAGCAATTTTAAATTATTTACTTAGACCTGAGTGCTAAGGACCTCCTCACCACACCCCACCAGCTTCCACAGAGCAGAGCAGTCACAAGGGCACCCTCTCTCAAAAGCTGCCCATGAGAAATAGGAGCAATTACCCCACAAAATGTGCTCTACCTTGTTCTCTACCATGTAAATGTGGGATCTCCAGCAAAAAATCCCAGGAACAGATCATCTCCAACCTACTGAATGGTAGAAAATAAGACTAAAATGAGCCATGTCACTTAGTTCTTTCCCACTCTCCAGATGTCCTCCACTATTTCTTCCAATGTACTCTTAGTCCTCTTTTTCCTTACATAAAACCTCCCTTGCTTCTATTTCATCTGTTACTTCACTCTCTGATCACTTGCACAGTGAGAACTTTCTCTTGCTACTCCTTCCTCATAAGCCATGTTCTTCAGACCTTAGGCCATCCTCTCCTCCCCGCTCTGGACCCTCCCAACTGGAAATAACCCTTGAACAGACTGGATATAATGAAAAGAAAAATGTCCCTATAAAGCACTGCTTGCATATACAACATGGTTTCTGTTTTCATTAAATCCTCTGAAGAGAAGTTAAAAATGAGCTATACACCTCATTGAAGCAATAACTTCAGAAACATGGTCATTAAAACATGTAAGAATTTTTATTGGGGCTTACTGATGTGCTACAGTATTGTAGTGATTAAATTGGCATGACTTGAAAAACTCAAGAATTATGTAGAAATTATGTTATGCAAACTCCTTAAACGGAATCATTTTTGTAGCTGTTGCCTAACACACAAAATCTGAAAAAGTGGCAGTACCATTACTGAGCAGTTTGAAAATTTTAGTAACTTCTGTTGTATGACCTATATGATGCATCATTAGTTTCTCAAGAATTTATGTTGTCTGTGAGTTTAAACATAAACTAAGCATGACTTCAGTTATCCAAGACTTCCTCTACCAAGCATATCAATTTTTCTTGCAGAGCTTCAACAAAACAATAGTTTGGTCTAGAAGAGAGTAAATTTTACAATGTATAGTGTTAAATAAAGGAAATAACTGCTGTTTGAGTTCAAGAAGCATTTTGACAACACTCTCAGTCACATGGTGTGATTCTTGGGATGTTCTGCTCAGTGCCAGGAGTTGGACTGATGGGTGCCTTCCAGCTCAGCATATTCTGTGATTCTACGTAAAATGCCAAACAATTCAACAAGTATGAATCACCAGCGATGTGTAGAAAAGGCTATCCTTTTAAGCTTCCTTTGTTTTCCTCCACTATTTAACAAATAGTAAATATTCATTCATAATGAAATTGCTATGGAGGACTGTCCTGACATTAATTATAATTTAATGCTACCTCTACATAGAAAAAAAAAAAAAAAAGGAGGAAACAAACAAGAAGAAAAAACATAGGAGGAAAAAAAAATAAACAGAAGAGAGAGACCAGCAAGCAACTACTTAAGTAAGTACTGCACTTCCAGGGAAGTATGATTCAAATATTAAAATATTGTTACCAATGGTTCATGTAAGGTTTTATTCTGAAGAAATAAAGTTCAGCAATATTTCTTGCAACAAGCCCATGACTGATTTGCAAACAGTGGTAAATACATTTAGAATTTCTTAGAATCAAAATTCATGCAAAAAGAAAAAGAGCTTAAATTTGCTCTTAATATATATCCAAAAGCTAAAAATATTACCATGAAACTAATTCTTTCCAAATGGTTTCCAAGAGATCTCTTTCTTAACTTCCTTTGCATAGCCTGGGAGGCATAGTAACAAATTAACACAGTACATTGTTGGATTTTTAAACAATAGTAGAATAAAGGATGATTTTTGCTCCAAAGCAACTCACTGGGTCTTGAAGGGAATATATACCCTTATTAAGTAGTTAGTAAATGAGAGAAATACAATCCTATTTTCTTCCTGAAGTTTTTATTGTCTTAAAAAAAATTGTTATTGCATGTTACTAGTATGCAAAATTTCTGTAGGATCAAAAACAAACAAACAAAAAACCCCAATCAAACAAAAAAACCCCAACACAATAACCCCAAAACACACAAAATCTCTGCTGGACACTGTTTTATCCAGCTTTGCTGATACTAAATCCAAGTATTCAACCATCTCCTTCCATAATCTGCCTACCTGGTACAACACACAGTGACTTCATGGAGGGGCAAAGAAGCATAAAAAAACCTAAAGGACTACTTGAATTTACAGACTAAATCTGTGGCAAAAATAGTAGCAAACTAGACCATCCACAAACTCAAATCCTAAAAACTAGATTAGACTTTTTTTCCCCCAGACAAGCATACAGGAATCAGCACCTTCTCCAAGGCAGCATAAAAGAGCTCTAAAATGTAAGTTCTCCAATTATCCCTGTCTGATGTACAGTCCCACAGAAATCCAGATGGACTTCTAGCTGTGCTCATACAACACACAAAGTAGGACAGAGAAACAAAGAGTCAGTTTTCATTGTATCTTGCTGTCAGCAAGAATGAAAGTGAGAAAATGAGCTTCCTCTGGTAGGAAAAGGAGCTTTCTCTATTAGGCAAATGATTTCAGTATTAGATTGAGGGCTGAAGTATCTCACCTTTTAAGTCAATCTTGTATCAAATAAATGTTAGAATAATGCAAACCCTTCCACACCTGAGAGTGATGTGATTCTATTTCTCAAGACTTCACTACCTACAAGCAACACCCCTAAACAGGTCATGGTGCAATAGAGGCACCACACTTGATGATGTCTCAGAGTCTTTCTTTAAAATTTTTCATTTTTCTTTGGTTCAGGGCACCTTGAAAGGTTCTGGCAAGATTCAAAAACTGCATGCTGCTCTGTAGACACAGGTCACAGACCACCTCCCCAGATCAGTACTGGAGCAGCTAAAGTTAGTTATTTTCCTAGGTGGAACAAACTGTGCTATACAACATGCGTCCTTTTGACCCAGCTTCCTTTTCTTCATGGAGTACTCCTTCTCTTGAGAAACAGAGCACTGATAGCATAAGATGAAGGATAGAACTGAACTGTACACACAGCAATGACTCCCCTTAGGCCCGTCAAATCTGGCTGGAGATCTAGCAACAAGAACACGAACCAGCTGAAAAGAAGGAAAATATGAGAGTAGGGGAAACCTACCAGAACATGAGAAAACTTCTACGAAAGTTTGACTTGGTTTTGATCCTGAAGAGGGAAGGTTTCAGAAGGACTCTGTAAATCCCAATTCATGCACTGCAACCCTTTAAAAAATATTTTAAGTGGTGCAATATTTTTAAATATGTATGGGGTATCTTCCCTACACTGCTGAGAATCAGAAATCTCCTTGTTCACTTGTAACTCATCACACAGGCATTCTTTGAAGGTTTTCCATCTCTTCTTGTCTACAAGTTTAGGTCATGTTCCCATTTTAAACGCAGTGCCTTTGTGTAGGATGTACTCCTCCTTCTGCTTAAATCAGTCATTCAAACTGAAGAAAGCACCTAACTTAATCTTGAGTGCAGTAATAGCTTCCAACTTCTCTGATAATCTCCAAGCAGAGGATCAAGGTATGCAACTCCCTCCAATGCTAAAATGTGTGGGGTAAGCAGGTTGCAGTGTGGTTGCGTAATGATCAATATAAGTGGAATTTGGTCTCAATTAGTAAAATCTCTGTCATTATGATAAACTACCAAGGAGAGACATGACAGTTACTGGAACATCTAGAACACATCCAAGCAGTGAATAAAGGTGACAAATGCTATACACAACACTGCATAAGGCAGTAAGAGGGCAGCAACTGTACAGATAAAAAAAACAAGGCAGCACTTTTTCTATTGAGCTTCATTTTCAGTTATTCAGTCTTTTCCCAAAGAGATCCTTCTGACAATGCATTTTCTTCACTTTGGTCTGGAACCCAGAAGTTTATCTCTTGCATTAGCATTTGACTACATTACAGTTATTTGTGCAGGGTCAAGGGAAGGAATGGGGAAACAGAGACCCTTCATGCCATGACAAAGTGAGCTCAAAGCTCTTTCTGCTCACAGTGAACTCAAGCAACAAGAAACAAGCATTTCATTCAGTGTTGTTAAAGCAAGACTTGAGTTCTATATGGCTGGTAACAAATTTATGACTGATTTTTTTTTTTGACCTGGCACAATCAAACTTGTTGGACAAAAATATAGCCAAGCTAGACTGAAGAGAGAAATCCTGAAAACTGTGAAGAAATTAATCTGGATAATTTCACTGATGGAGTGGACCAAAATCTCCAACAACGAAGGTTTTGGAGTCAAGTAATTTAAAAGTGCCCCTTTCTGTAACTCATGCCTACTACACATAGTACCTATCACGAACAGAAAGATGAGAAGATTCCTTTCCTCTTTGCCAAACTCTTTTATAAGTTCATGTCTGTTGGTGATTTCATCACAGGCTTCTCTTCCTTAAGCAATATAAGACCACAAATTAACATCTATCAAATCATAAAAAAGGAGACATTCTTTATGTGAATTGTGTTTTTGAACCAGTATCAATGAATGCATTCATACAGTAATACTATGACCTGCAGTGTCACAAGCAATTCAGTATCCAAAGGGATGGTTCGTCAAAGCAAAAGTACCGGAAAGGGATTTGCATCCACTAGGTTCTGGTGTACTTTCACAGCAAGCATTATGTAACCACAGAATTTTTCTGGGTGGAAGGGACCTCAGGATGTCTCTGCTCAAACCCCCTGTTCTAAGCATGTTCAACATTAAACTCAGATTAAGTTTGCTCAGGGTTTTTTGCTCAACTAGGTTTCGAAAACTCCCAGGGATAGAGATTACGCAGTCAAGAGTTCATGGTCTCATCAGAAGTCAAACTGAGCGAAGCAGAGATATTTGACACAAAATAACACTAAATTGCCTGGTACATAAAAGGTTGATCAACATCCTCCTTCCACATTACTGCCTTCTACTTATTTGTTCTCTTTGCACTTCCAGGATATCACCATGCCCTTAGTGCCTTTTTACAGGTGTAGAATTAGGACAATTGCCATTGAAAGACTGAGCAAGAGTTAGGTACCTAAACAATTTTTAAATCCTAAAGTATCTTGTTCAACATCACGGAGAATACAATTGGGAAAGAATAAATCTTCTGTAGACAGCTGAAGGGAAGTATATCAGTGACCACTGAACAAAAGTGCAACCCCATTCTTTCTCCTTCTTCACATCAGAAAGAAAAGAGATGGCATGGAAACATGGCACAGTTGAATATACTCAGAATATTCAGTCCAAGATCTCATTTCATATCACACTCTGATTTCCCACAGCAACTCTTCTTGTTCTCCATTCTGTTACTTGGTAAATAACAAAATTACCTGTGGTAAATCTTTCAATGCTGCAAGTGCAAAAGTTCTTAAGGAGATTATAGCCTATTGTAGCATACTAAGAAAAAAAGCCAGCTCCTTAGGAGACCTCACTGAAAAAAACAAACTTTTTTTTAATTCAAAAAGTGCCACTCTTTCTTGGCAACTTTGTTAGCTCTCCAGAAAAAGGAATCAGTTGTCATGGAAGTATCCATTAAAGAGTTCAATCAGTTAAAACAAAAATTATCAACTGTTGAATTATAAATGAAGAATTTAAGCTAAATCTGAAAATCTGCAAACACCAAATGGCACAAAGGCTCTGAAAACCACCCACACATGCATAGAACAGAGAGGAGACTGCTTATGCAGATGGGCCATGGGTCAGTGGCTATACAAACCAATAGAAAAAAAGAAGAGGGGCAAAAATCCCTGTGGAAGGCAACTGCAGTTGTAATATTGCCTATGCCATCTCCTGAAGAAACCAAACTGACTTCAGTTTTCCCAACCCTTGCAAAATAATTTCTATTATTAACACGCATAAACAGATATAATGAAGAGAAGGGAGAAAACTAACTTTGGGATCTGCTAAAGATATTTAGATTAACTGTAAAAAGTGAATTGCAAATACATTTTACAGTCTTTATTTTCAAAAACTGTTAGTCTTATGACTTTGACCAGAAATATCTTTTAGACTTAGCTCTTAATTTTTAACGTTGTTTTAGAAGTCCCTAAATTCTGTGGTACTTATTCCCACAGTGGCAGACACAATCAAACAAATTTAAAAGCATGACCTCCTAGTCCTCATCTCCTGACCAGGACAAGGAATCTGTTGCCTGAGTCATCTCACAGGTTCTGAATACACACTGAGTTACTTTGCAAGTGTCTTCCATTTTGAAGTATAAGAAAACCAAAAAAAAATCCCAACCAGATGACGAGCTGGTTTCAGGCAGACAAGTCAGCTGAATTGAGAGAAACTTGCTGATTGATACCAGCTGAAAATCTGGTCCAACATGTTACCCAAGAACATTCGCTTTACTAACAAGCCATCTGTTCCACCAGGAACAAACACAGTTTTCAAATGGATACACTGGGCTGCAAAGCCACTAGAAATTAAGGTAAAATTAAACACGCTTTTGTGCTTTTTCTGTCACCACCATGAAGGATTTAATTACTGTCATTCCCTTCTTTTTTGCACTGCTTTTGCTAAGATTCATTCTTGAACACATCTGAATCAACCATAGAAGAAAGAAGGGGAAAAAAAAGGAGCAAATTGTATCAACTCAACTTATTTCCAAGCAGGATCACAAAACCTTATGGTACTGGCTAGTTATGACAATATCAGCCACATGAAACTATATATCCTGGATTTGCCAAAAATAAGCCCCAGAGGCTCCACAGCAGATTGGGACGTGCATCATCTGTGTTTAATCCCATGTCAACTTTCTATTGAAATCTATTCTTGAGTATGACATAGTGTTACACATCATTGTGTTGTTCAGACACTTCTTCCCAGATTGTCACTTTCTGAGCAACCTGTGGGCATTTTCCAGAAAGTTGTCAACTCTAACTCTATGTCTTTTTAGATAGAAGTTTTTTTCAAGTGACTACAATGGGTAACTTCCCAAAGCAGGCAAATCTCACGTCTCCAAAGTACCTTTTTGGGTTCATCTGTTGGGGGCGGGTGTTGCCCTTGCTAAAGGAAAATACCTGAATCTTTATTAAACCATCCAGAATCAAAGAACTTACTATTAGAAAACAAAACTAAAATTATATGCATTACAGTGAATTTACACAGAGCAGAGTATTCACGAGAATGACAAAGACTGAAAAGAATTAAGACGTATTACAAGAAGTCTCTCAGCAAGCATGTATATTACAATAACCAGATAGGAAGGAATTTGCCAACATGAGTCCATAGGTTGCTTAATGTGTTGATGACAAAAAGTGGAGCTCCAGTCATTTGTTGAGCATGTCTGTGTTCCTGTGAGCCTATCTGTCGCTGGGAACACCAGGAAGGGAGAGAGGAGGGAAAAGAATAGCTGTCCTACACTTGACTGGCTCTTTTTCTTCTCAACAGTGTTCACTTTCTACTCCTAAATGACTGTCAGAAGTGTATCAGTAATTTCTTACTTGATCTTTCCCCACTTTGAAAAGTTAACAGGCAGTTTGTGCCATCATTGATTAGCAAATGCATTCTGCCCCTTATCCCATCCTCAAGCATCCCAATTTCCAGGGCAAGAAGTAATGTCCAGGTCACTCACCCCTAACATCTGATGCAAATAATAATACTGTAGTCCTTGGTTATAAAGCAGGAAGGTTTTCCCGAAGAGCCAGACATTGAGGGACAGCCAGAAAAACTGTAACGAAACAGGAAACAAGAGATTGTGAGTGAAAGTTACATGTGCAAGCTTTTCAGCGTTCATTTCATTCATAAAACTCATAGGTGTGTAGTTTCATAAACATATGTAAATGGAACGGGAAAGCAAACTTCATGCACATAGTGTTTTCAAGTATTAAAAGGAAGTCCACCTATGTGGGAAATTTTAACTTTCACTGAACTTCACAAAACTTTTTGTGTCTTACGACAACCGAGAGCTGGCAAAGCACCCCAATACAAGACCAAATCTTTAGCTGGATGTTGCATTTAAGATACTCAAAGAAAAANACAGGATGTCACGTTTAGAAAAAAAAAAAAAAAAAAAAAAAAAAAACCCCACAAAAACAAAAACAAATAGACAAAGGAAGAAAGAACTTGACCTCCAAGAAGCTGCATCCTCTCCCCCAGACTCTCCCAAAGAGAGCCTAACAAAGAGCAAGCCCGGGCACAGCGTGTGCGAGCCCGGCAGGGCACGGACGCGGGCACCGTCCCGGGCCATGGCATCCATCCCTGCCGGCCGCGCTCGGAGCGCATNCGCCGCAGGATCCTTCGCATCCCCCGCCTTGGGAAGAGCGTTTCCCCGCGGAGAATCCTGTCCGTGCGGATCCCGCCTGTCCGACCCCCGCGCAGGCTGAAATGTGATACAGAAGGCAGGAGGGAGCGGGGGAGCAGCCGTGCAGGCAACTGCTCTTGCAGTTCGGGTGAAACAAAGAGGTTGTCCAAGAAACTACTGTTCGGGCAGTACGTGAGGCCCTCGAAAGCCGGGAAGGGACAGGCTGTGTTATTTATTTGCAGTCTGATCCTGCTCCATCAGGTGTCCCTGGAGGACGCGGGAAGAGGCCGCCTCCTGTGCGCTGGCGCAGCGGGTGTGCAGTCGAACAGCAGCCAAGAAAAAGGGGCTACGGGCAATTCCACATCCAGGGTCCAGAGTCTGGACAGAGCCTGCCGCGCTTTGTCGGCAGTCCGCTTTTACTGGTGGTCTTCGTGTTTGGTTTGGGTTTGGGGAGGGTGGGATTTGACAGAAAGTTGCGCAGGATACTGATTTTTATATTAAGAAAAGTTTTTTAAACCAATGCTTGTTGCTAGCAGCTTTCAAGCAGGACAGCCTTGTGAGTCAGCAGAGCAGTTCCACCAGGCATTGGGCTGCACACATGTCTGCTTGAGACAGGGGCAGTGGTGGCAGCTGGCAGCAGAGCAGGACTGATTTTCTGGAAGATGCCAAGTCCGGGGAGCAGTGCTGAGTAGTCTCATCCGGTCCAGTTTGCACTGTCTTTCTCTTGCTATCTGGAAAGCTGACATTTTTTGAGCTCCTTATGAGCCACACACCAAGGATCCAGAGAAGAATGGAAGGGGGCAAAGTGCCATCTTTCTGCAGTTTGTGTAAAGGTGGAGGGAATGTCTGACCTATGTGTGGTCCTAGAAATAAAGAGTACAAGCAGGGCATGGCACCTTTGAAACTTAGTTGAGGGTATTTTTGCTGCAACAGGAGCTCTATCTCAACAAGTGGCAGGCTTTCTGTGGCTGTATGAAGTTTTAGGTGAAGTTTTGAAATAGCAGTATTACATCCATTTTATATCATCTAATGACACTAAAAGGAGAACTAGTGAAAGGGAAAAAATATATTTTGAATTTAAGACTCAACAGAACCATAGTTTGATGCCAAAGCAGCCCTAACAGCAAAAGAAATAGTACAGTATATTTATCTTGTTTGCTATTTCCATTCACTTCCTTGCTTCTGTTGTAATGCTAAGGAAAATGAAAACTGCTCTACAGAAAAGCAGGTGATGAATCTTCTCTGGACAAGCATGTCAAAGCTGGAATGGCACAAAATAAAACTCGTAGGATATGTCAGGCCCAGTAACATGGGGCATTGGCCAAAACTGAAGCTGAGGAGACATAAACAAAACGAAAATAATTTGCCCATGTTATATTTGCCCATTAGAAATGGTTCTGAAAAATCAGCTTATGCAGGATTTGACTGCCCACTCACTTGAAGCTGATGACTCATGAGCCAGCACTTCACTGCCTACTTACAAAGTGCCATAAGGCATGTGGAGCACATGACTCATGCTCGTCCACATTGGATCCTACATCATATCTAGGTACAGAGCAAGGAATGTGTTTTTGTAGAAAACATCCCTATTTTCCTTCTCCCTGGAAACAGCCAAGGGCTTTGAATCATTAGCCCAAGAAGAGTCTGGCAAAGACCAGTGTCACACTAATACATCTACATTCTTCCTCCACAGAAAAAGCTGAGTTAATTTTCAGTTTTAAGCCATTCCAGATGTATATGAACATGTTTTTTAAACTGAAAAGCATTCAGAAATTACCATAGATTTTAGTTACAATCCAAATAATTAGAAAAGTTATATAATATGACTCAAACCGTTTGAGTTCATCTCTGCTGTGTGGGCATTCATCCTCTGATTATGATGGTCTTTGTGCTTTGTCCTACCAATGGGACAGAGCAGTGCCAAGCTAGACAGTCCCTCTATATTGGGTTTGCATGGCCAGATGTTGGTTGTGAGGGGACCTACAGGGGTGTCTTCTGTGAGAAGCTGCTGGCAGCTTCCTCCCTGTCCAGCAGAGCCAGTCCCAAGAGGCTACAAGACACATGTGTCACTGGCCAAGGCTGGGCCAGTCAGAAATGGAGGTAGTGACTCTGTGATAACATATTGAAGAGGAAGAAAGAAAAGCAAAACATCCAACCAAAAAAACAACACAAAAGCACATAAGCAAAGACTGGAATCTGTCATGATAACTGTACAGACTTCAGGCAGAAAAGTTGACTAAGCCATACATCTGCACTTGCTGGACAGCTGAGGACTAATGCAAACACAATGAAGAAGAAGGAAGAAGAAAAAGTTATTGTACAGGTGTAATTGGGGCCAGAGAAGAGCAGGGTGAGAATATGTGAGATGAACAGCCCTGCAGACCCCAGGGTCAGTGCAGAAGGAGGGGCAGGAGGTGCTCCAGGTGCCAGAGCTGAGATTTCCCTGCAAGCCGTGGTGCAGACCATGGTGAGGCAGCTGTGCCCCTGCAGCCCATGGAGCACCACAGGGATGCAGGGATCCACCTGCAGCCAATGGAGGAGACCCATGCTGGGGCAGATGGATGCCTGAGAGGAGGCTGTGAACCCACGGAAGACCCGTGATGCAGCAGGCTCCTGGCAGAGACCTGGATACCCATGGAGAGAGGAGCCCATGCTGGAGCAATTTTCCTGGTAGGACTTGTGACATCATGGGACCCACTCTGGAGCAGCCTGTCCTTGAAGGAGTGTACCATATGAAAGAGTGACCCACATTGTAGCAGCTTGTGGAGAACTGTTGCTCATGGGATGGTTGCTTTTCATTGGAGTAGTTCATGGAGAACTGTCTGCCATGGGAGGGACCCTATGCTCAAGGAGGGGAAGGACTCCTCTCCCTGAGCAGAGACATAATTACCTCTTTCCCCATCTCCCTGCATCACTGGAGATAGAGCTGGGAAGGAGGGAGGGATTAGGGGAAGGTGTTTTTTTAAATCTTGTTTTACTTTTCACTATCCTGCTCTGATTTTGTTAGTAATAAATCCATTTATTAATCCCTATTCCAGTCTGTTTTGCCTGTGACAGTATTTGGTGAGTGATCTCTCCCAGTCCTTATCTCTACCCATGAACCCTTTGTTTTATTTTCTGTGCCCTGTCCAGCTGCAGAGAGGAGTGATACTGGCTTTGGTGGATGCCTGGGATCCAGCCAAGGACAACCCGCAACACTACCCTACCGACTGAAGATACAGTTGCTCTGATAATGTTTCTTCTACTGCATCAGCAAAGTCGCCCTGACTGCTCAGTCAACTTCCAGGCCTTCCCAGCAACATCCTCTGCACTCAAATCTACTCTCCTGAGGTGTGTTTGGGTGCTTTACAACAAACACTTTGCTGAATGTTGTAGTCGATGTTACGGACAAGGCTTATAAATTTTCTTGTGCTGGAATTCTGCTTGTTTACCTGAGAGTGACCCAGAGTCAAATCATCTAAACTCACAGGTATCTCCATCTGTCCACACCTCATGGCCGTCCTGCAAATTCCTGCAGTGATGGCATGTATTGTTGTGAGCACAACACTCTGTCCTTCCAGCCTGGGGAGCAATCCGGGCGCCTCATCTTCTGCTCTGTTGCAGTCTGGATTTAGGCAGACAGGCCCTTAAATTCTACGTGCATCCCTAAGGGGGCTTGTCCCCTATGCCTTCTCAGAATATTTAGTCTTAGCACTGAGGTCATAGGAGGAGAAGAAAATGTTGGCACTGTCTTCATTACAAAGAACAGGAAAAGTGCAGATTCTGCATAACAGCTGAGTGATTACAGTACTTGCCCAGTAGTGGGAGAGCTGGATCTTTCTCAAAGAGCTGAAGCCATTGCATTCACATCCTAGGAAATTTTTCTAACCAGTGCTTTTCACTGGGGTCAAAGAAGGAAACAATCTCCAAGTGAGCCACTGTGCTGCCAGGAAGCCAAGAGAAAGAAGTCAGAGAGAAAATCAGAAAGCAATGCTGGCCAAGTGGTAACAGCACACTAAGGAAGAGAAAAGATCTAGGAAGAGGAGACTTGGGATGCCAGTTCATTTATTGTTTCCACTGGAAGAAAATATGCAGAACAAATGTCAAAATTCAACATGTTTATGGAAAACTGCAATCACAGCAGAAACCAGAAACAGAAAGCTTTTCCCACAAATGAACTTGTATTTCTTGGAAACTTTCTCTTTTAACTTAAGCTACATGCTGTTTACCTTTATCACTTTTCCTTTAACTCTAGCATTCAGTCACAACATAAGGGTAAAATAGCAATCACAGTGTGTGCTGCTGTAAGGATCTGTGCCATGTGAGTAATATCCTGTGTGACAGCATATGGCTTTTATGGCATTACATGTTGTATCATTTCTTTCCCTTTTTGAAACTGGATCTTTACGTTTGCTGCATACCACAAGATCAGCTTGCTTTCTAGTATGCTCTGTGACAGAGTTGGAGGCCTCCCCAGGATAAAATTCTTCTCCAGGTTTGGGTGGCAGCCAAGTTTATTAATTTCCATGAAGCTACAGTGATTCATGGTAATGCATTATTTACTGCTGCTGTAGTGTCTAGGAGTATTGGGCATGCCCAGGCCCACAGTTTACCTTAGCAGAAAGGTAACATTTATGTCCAAAGACTCCCTGTGAAAAGTCAGACAACAACAAATGGAATTCTGATCCTCAGTTCTTGTAGGCATGGCAAAATGGGCAGCAAGGCATGAGTCCTCTGGTAGCATTAGCAGGCTGTGTTCTGCTTCCAATGAATTCTCCTAAACCAAGCCATTCAGCCACTGCTCAGCTCCATGCTACAGATTCAAAAGTATGAGGGGAGGTCTACAGTATTTTGTTCTCAAATAACCTCCTACACATTCCTGATTCAAAGAAAGATAGCACAAGAACTCCAACACACGGCAACATCATTCATCACAAAAGAATGCAAGCACATAGCACACGGGGAAAATGTGTATAATAAATACAGCTGGAGTGCATACCATGACAATTTGAGAGAAACGTCAGTTATATTTATTTTTCCAACTGTTTGCAAGATTTTCTTGAACACTTATTTTAAAATTGAGCCACAGATGTATGGATCACTAACACACTGCATCTTGTTCCTTGTAAAAGCTTTTAGGTTCTCTCTGCCTTCCAGTGAATTTATGGGCATTTCCTTGGTTTCGCTTTGAGTGCTAACTGGGTCTGAGATGAGTACAGGGATTAAAATGTATACTGCATTTATTTTAGAGGCTATTAGAGTCCCTCAAGATGGCATTCCAGGGGTTTTCAACCAATTATTCCTGTATTGGGACAATCAACTCTGAGAAGTTATGTGAAAAAAAAGTCACCAAGCTGTTAACAACAACTCTTGGAGTGGGACCATCCATCCGATTCCTTATTCACCAAGTGGTCCATCCATCAGATCCATGTCTCCACAGTGTAGAGAGAAGGATGTTATGTGAACTAGAGTGAAATGCTTTGTGCAAGTCCAGGCAGATGACATGAGTTGCTCTTCCCTTATCCACCAACACTGTAACCCTGTCATAGAAGGCAAACAGATTTGTCTGGCAAAATTTGCCCTTAGTGAAGGGCTGTCAGCAATCGCCTCCTTGTTTTCCATGTACCTTAGCATAGTTTCCAGGGGAATCTGCTCCATGATCTTGGTGGGAACAGAGATGCCACTGACTGGCCTTTAATTCCCTATGTCTTCCTTATTTCCCTTTTTAAAAATGGGGGTAATGTGTCCCGTCTTCCAGGCAGTGGGAATTTCACTGACCTGCCACAACTTCTCAAATACGATGGAAAGAGGCTTAGCCACGTCATTCACCAGTTGTCTCAGGATCTGTGGATGCATCTCACCTGATCCCACAGACTTGTGCATCTTTAGGTTTCTTAGGCGCTCTTGACCTTGATCTTCTCCTACAGTCAGGTGGTTCTGCATTCTCCCAGGCCCTGCGTTTGTCTTCCTTGATTTGGATGGTGTGTCTGGAGCGCCTGTTGATGAAGACTGAGGCAAAGTTGTTACATTAGCCAATTTAACTACAGCACTGAACTGAATATTATTAATGCTTCCAGACCATGATTAAAAGCCACTGAAAAGAGCTGGTATGGAAAAACAAAGTTACTGAACAATTGCATTAACACACCACCACTGAATATCAATATTTCAGTAAAGGTGATAATCCCTCAAAGAGAGACCAGAGCTTTAGTGGAATCATTAATAGTCTTTGAGTCTTTGAACAATCCATTAACTAAGAAAAATACTGGTCAAGAGAGGCTTCATAACATCACAGTCACTGCTGAGGTGGAAAGGGAGAACTGGTTAAGAGCATGCAGCAATAACTTAAGACAAGAAATAAAACATGTCTCATAGCTCACATCCCAAGGTGACGTAGTGCCTGCTAACATTATGTCAGGATGGATCATTTAATGCCAGAATACTAAAATCAATGCCAAATAATCTGCAGTATCCAAGTTTCCCAGGGCATTCATCAAGAAAACATCAGTCTCAATCAACTGAAAAAAATTTAAACAATTGTAGTACAAACTACAACTCATATAGTTTACAGACCACAGTTTATAGAAACTCTTAAAGTCTACAACACAACATCCAAAAACTTGCTTATGCAAACATTGTAAGTATCAACATTGAGTAAACACTCATACTTCCCCAACTCTTAGAAAAAACATTTTTCCTTGGAAGAGTCTAAAGTTAAAAGCATCAAGACTGCAGATCAAAGAGGCCGGCACGTTATTCTGCATTAGCTCTGCCAAACTGGTATTTTTACTTTTATTACAAAGGTAGTGGGACAGGGAAAAAAAAATCAGAAAGGCGAGGCATGAAGCTAACAAAGGATGTCTGAGAAATAAAGTTGACTTCTAGGTATGATTACAATAAAAGTAAAATCAGAAAAGCAGTTTTGACATAGCAAGATAAAAAGTGACCAAATTTTAGTCAGATATTTCAGATATTACAAATTCCTACCTGAGAGAAAGTTCATTCTTTGTCTATTCACATTGTTACACATCACAATCCGCTATAATTAAGTTCCGTGCACAACTTTATTACTCTTATTTATTTTGGGATTACATTTGTCTTCATAAAATCTGCTTGAATGAGTCCTGTAGACCACTTCTGTGGAAGTTCACTGCTGCCTGTACATTTGAGAGAGAAGTTTGCCTGGAGATGCAAAGAAGAGTTGCTCAGATAGATCTCTCCTAATTACCCCGCCTTTAAAACTTTGCTTTTTGAAAGATGCCTTTTGGTTTCCTTCAAGATGTGTCTTGCTACCAGTACAGATAGGCAATCTGAAGTGCAATACATGCTGTTGCCAGGGATACAAAAATCTCTAAATGTCCACATAAAAGTGAAGGCCTGAAACAGCACCAGAAAAGAACAAAACCAAAACAACACAAAAACAAGCAACCAAAAAAACAGGAAAAAAAAACCCAAAAGCAAACCATCCAATGAAAAAACCAACACAAAATCACATTAATAAAGACTGGAACCTGTCATGACAACAGTACAGACTTCGGGAAGAAAAGTTGACTATGCCATACATCTGCACTTGCTGGGCAGCTGAGAACTAATGCAAACACAATGAAAGAGCAAGATCTGCTTGGCTTGGGGAGAAACAGTGATATGGGATTCATTCAGACAAAGCAGCTGTGCTTGGAGGTAAAAGTGTAAACACCAATGAGGCAAAGCACTCCACCAGCCTTTAAATAAAGGGGAACACCCATATGTGAATAAATATTTATACCCTGGTCATGGTTAAATTTAGTCCAGAAATTAGACAAGTTGCAGCAGTGTGCTGGAACAGCTTTCCAGTCGAGAGTAGTGAGGAAAGAAAAAATAACTTTTTAGGTGTTGGAGCTCTATTGTTTTATGAAAATGACTGTATAATATCCCTCAGAGTAAGTGGAAGACTATTAAATAATCCAGTTTCAGAAAAGGCCTTCCACTCCAAACATATCTTCCAGAAATCGTCGCAATGATCAGGGACTGCCACCCAGAACTCCCATCAGCCAGGCATACTGCTGACTTCACTACTCCTTCTAGTTTCAGTAGCAGGTTTTTGGATCAGAATTGTTAATTTCATTCTGATATTTTATTTTCAGTTTCATATTGAACACAACATTTCTCTCTCTTTCTTTAAATTAAAATCCTCATTAACTTTCTTGAGGAAGCACTTCTTGTTTTCTGAATTAGTGGCCTTACGCCAGAGCTCAACTATGTTTGTAAAAGCAATACTTAATTTTCCTGCTTGATAATTAATTGCACTGCAAATTTAACTCATATTTCTTGCTTAGTATGACCTACAAAGGCAATCTCATAATGTCAGAGGATCCCCACCCCTTACTCACTTTTATGAAGCCCAGTGCCATATGGAAATTTCAGGGGATCATGTAGCATTTAGTGCTAAGACAAGATAAACAGTATCAGAAAAGACAGTTTAAAGAAGAAAGATTGTGAACATTATGGAGAAGATTATAGGGGATAGACTCGAATATTCTATTTTATTCAATTAGGCTCTCATCCAATAAAGGTCTTAAGCTCCCATTTAACTTTAAATAAAACCCAAAACCCAAGCACTGTGATGCAGTCTAACTTTGCCTACAGTTAAGTAAAGGGATTTCTTTGCTCAGTGAGGGCTTTCAGCACATAAGTAACCGGGCTGTTGAACCAAAGCCTTGCACAGGAGTAACTGGGAAGCAACATTGCTGAGGTTCATGGAATTATGTAATTTAGGCTGGGAACATAATGCAGCTTGTATTTCTCCTTGTTCTCAGTATTCTGAGTAACAGAGCCAGTTTTATTAGAGAAAGCCATTATGAATAACCTTGACTAAAAATGCTGCCGGCTTGAGAACCTTTATGAAAGTCCTGGGTGACTCCCAAATTTGTCTCAAACCAGGACAATGCTAAATGCATTTCAAGTTTAATAACACATTTAAGAGTTATTGAATATCTAGAGGCTTATGATTTGCTTATAACTATTGATATGATTGTGCCTTTCCTTTGAAAAGTATCTAGGTAGAAATCTGGGACAGGTCTTACTTACCTACCTGAAACTTTTTTGTGCTTTTGTACTAGACAGTTTTCTGGGAGAAGCTGAAAGTGTCCTCACTGTATAATGGGGTCTTGTATTAGTGTTCCTTATTCCTCTGGAGTCACAAGCACTATACAAACCATTGCAAATCAATGAAACGTTTCTGGTGAGGCTACTTGGACTGAAGCTACCGCCAGCACAATGAAAGCTGGGTCTGGAGTTTGTGTGAGGCCAGTTCCACAACTGAGAAATTAAAACTCTTGCATGGTATCTGTGCCCCTCAGCTATGCAGAGAGTGAACTCTTCCCATAACTATTTAGTATTACCTCAACCACGTTATATGACAGCACTGTTGTCTTTTTTCTTATTTATTTGGCGCCTCTGAAATCTTTGCTGCAGTCCCCTTGCTGTATTGCAGGTCCAAAATATGTTGGCCAAAGGGTTCCCCCTAGAAACAGTGCCACTTTGGATTATGTTAAGCCTCACTGAAACTAAAGGCTGTAACCAGCTTCCATTCCCTCCACTGAGAGAAGAATAGGAAGCCACTGAGGTCCAGCAACGAAAAAGTTGTTGAAAATAAATATTCCCAAATATGAAGCATGTTACTGCTCTAAAAGGCAAGTTTGACAAAGCTGAATTTATTGTAGGGCAGAGTTTGCTACATATTAAGAAGAAGAAAATTTACATTTTCATGTGAATGTGTTACAGGATAAAAACAAATGGAAGAAATTGAAAAGGTGTGACACCTTCAACAAGAGTGTCAAGACTTGTATCTGATGAAAAAAGAATGGAATGCATATGAAGATAATATTGTTTGTTACTGGATGCCCTGCTAGGAAAATATAAATGTAAATTCTTTATGAACAAACACCTTTTGCAAATCCTTACTCTAGGAGGAAGTGTTTGGTTTCTTTATGCATGCTTTCCTCAAATATTTTTGATTTCTGCAAGTCTATCTCCACTGATTAAAAAAAATAAAGGAATAGCATAGATATTAATGATATGTTTCTTCAATTCATTTACACACAAAATTAATTGTTCAGTAATTCCTATTTCCATCTTAAGGAAAATATATGATATAACTTTGAAAGAAATGCTCTCATTCTGCCAAATAAGAATTCTTCTTATCATTTTTCACCATTTTTTCCTGTGAAGTATTATGAACACTTTAAAAACTAGAATAGATGAATAACATCTACTTTCAATTATGCTGGGCTTTTGGAATTACATCAGTAATTCTTCCTTACTTGGTCATTTGTTGCCTGAAAACAGTTTCACTCTTTAAATGTTATTAAAAAGCAAAAGTTTTTTTTCCCTCACAAATTCAATTTGAAGTACATTAAATCATTTAAATAGTGAATTATATGCTTGAGTATTCTTGAGCAGATTTTTTGGATGTTCTTTTCTTGCCCTGTACCCTCAGTGGAATTTTATCTATTATTGCCTGCTTTGGAAGACAAAAATGTGAATTATAGTGTCAAATAAACAGTTGATATTAATTATTTTTCAAGAATTTAGAGTGGAAATATTTATAAAGATGCGTAAAATCCAAAGGTCAGTAAACAGCACAATTTTTCAATAATTTATTGCCAAGCTAATTTTGCTGTTTGATTAAGAAACACAGGGGGAAGGTGAAATCCACTTGCCAGGAATGAAATACATTTGCATTTTCCTTCCAGTAATGGTAATGGACTGACATCAGAAGCAAAAAGAAATAAACGAACAAGATATAGTCAATTTTCTGTGAAAATGAAAAACATTTTTCTGTAATTAAATTACTTCCCAGAGGAAATACATTTTTCAGTTCAATGCCACAGTCTTTCATCAGCTAACATTGCTCAGCATCTACAAGGAGAGTGCTGAAAAACTAAGATACAAGCAATTTTAAGTATGTAAATTTATAAGATTTTATTTGACATTAATTAATGCTTTAATAAGAAAGAGCATGTTCAGCATAAAATTATTTGTGTGGACTGCTCGCTCTTCACTTTGTTCCTCGATGTTTGTCTCCTTTCCTTGTCTTGCTGCACATTGGTGAAGGAATTCACAGACATATTGTCATCATAGTTCTCTGCAGGTAAAACTACATCTGTCATCTAGTTTGTCCTTCCACCAAGACATGCTTTCTTTAGTAATCTGAGGACCCTAGCTACCTATCTAAAATTTCCAGGCATAAAGCAATTTGATCAATTTATAATGGTGGGTTTTAAACTCTTCTTTGGAACTAGGCCCTGTGTGGAGGGTTTTTGTGGGGTTTTGTGAGGGGGAATTGTTTGTTTGTTTTTTGGTTGGTTGGGCTTTTGGTGCTGTTTTTTGTGAGGTTACTGTTTTTAGGGGTTTTTTGAAACATGATCATTTCATTTCAAGAAAACAAAACATAGTCCATAGTCATAGTGGACCAAATAAGAAAACCATGGAATGAATCCCAGATCACTGAGGATGACCATTAGATCTAAAGCTTGTCATTGAGTGGCATCTAATATTGAACATATGTGTTTTGCCCTCAGTCCAAGGAGATTTTTTTCCTGTATTTTTTTCTCTACCACCAGTTTCCAGGGTAGGCTGGAGTTTGGACATGCCACTGAAATTCTCATCCATGCACTAAATGATACAAAATTCAGGCATCAAAAAAGGAAGAAGAGCACAAATAACGTTTTTACTCCGCTACAATGGAAAAGCATAAATAAAAAATATGAATTTGCACTTGCAGTCCCAGCTCCTCACATTGCTGTTGAATAGAACATCAACAAGCTAACACAACTTGTCAAAAACAGATGCTCCTTAAATTAATTCTCCAGATGCTTAACCTTCATCCTTTGTGCCACACCATTACAGTAGAAGCAGGTAGATTCAGAAAATCATGTATTTTTATTAGTATTTAATGACTGTTTTAATTTGAGATACAGAATTTCACAGCATATCTTCTGACATGCTGTGATATATTTCAAAAAGATATGATAAATATTTGTGAGGCATTAAAAAGTGCAACTACAAAAATTAAAGGCACTTTTACATTTTTCTCAAAGAAGGTTTTGGTAGATAGTTTTCATTGTGATTAAAAATACCAATGTTTTCTGTGAAAAAGACCTTTCCTTTCCTTTACAAACTTCATAAGAAACTCAGTGATGGGCAGTAAAGGAATACTGTAGTAGTGGAAGTTGCCCTGGGCAGAATGGAAGCTTCAGACAAAGTTTATCAGGGACATCCTCCTCTTGTGTCATAAGGTGCAGAAAGGACCACCTTGCTTTCTAAACTCCCTCTCAGAAAGAAGTCTAGGTGCAGCTGGATCCAATTTTAGCCCCAGAATTGGTCAAAGGCCTAGGTCTAAAGGATTGTAACGTGTCTAATTGATCCTTTATAAGATTTCATCCCACAGGATTAAGGATAGCAAACCAAATGTATTTATATGACTAAATGATCTGTCTAAATGGATGGTGGTGATGACTAGAGTAAAAACCTTAATCAAAATTATTTACTGCACAGATAGCTACAACTACTTGTGTAATGCCCTCTTTATGGAAGCAATGTTGAAGCAATGATGTTAAAGGTAGCAAGATAGCAATTAGGTAAAGGTTGATTTTACTCACCAATTGTGGGCAAATTTTGTTGAGGTTCAAGAGAAAACCTTTAGAAGTGTCCCCACTCAAGGGAGGAAATTCCACACACACTCTGAGAAGGGGTATGTTAGAAGATCCTGGCATTAAAAGGTGGGACTGGGCTGTCAGTCATGTGTCTACAGGCCAACAGTGTCACCTCACTGTCACCACCAGTGTCAGCTCAGCAGCGTTAGATAAGTTACCAATACTATCACTTGTTGATTCCTTTATCAGGAGCTTTGTCTGACACATCATCACCAGTTCCAGTTTCTGTCGGGAAACGTTGTACTTCCTCAGTGTTTAACTTTGGTGAGTCTCAGCATGCTCCAGCACCGAAAGCAGTGACTCCAATTGTCCTTCCACCAGTGATAACTTTTTTAAATAGGATACTGCTCAAGATGTTTTACCTCCACTTAGGCAGAGCATCCTGCTACCCCTGCAGATGCTCTACCAGGATAGCTCTGTTTCAAGTCTACTGCAGAATCCATGACTTCCAGCTTGTTATACTGCTATACCAACTGCTCTTGCTATGTCTGTGTCTCCTCCCCATCCTCTATCGCATCTGCATACGGTTCCTTACCCTGATGCTGGAAAGAGATGACACTAAAAGCAAATCACACATGCCTTCTCCTCTCTCTGAGGGATAACATTCCTTAGGACAGTGCTTTTGAAAATTTGGGATTAACAATGTCAGGTGAGTGGAAAAGGCAGAGGCTTTCACATCTTGATAGTATTGCATAAAAGAGTGTATGAGAAACAGGTTCTGCAGCCCTTGCTTTGAGACAAAGTTCTCAAGGAACACTTTAGTGTCTCAGCAAGATTGGGCAGGGAAGGAAGAAAGGAAGGAGAAGGGGAATGACTCTCACAGCTGGAGTCACTTTAAAACCTATTGAACTGTTTCTAAGAGGTCTAGTAGGATTAATAAAAACATAAATAAATGGATATTTCATAGGAGTTTGAACATTATCATCAGTTGCGCTAATAGAAATACCTACCCTTTCAGCAGAAAGTAATTCCTGTAGCACTTTACAATCATCATTTTCTATGTACCCATCAAACAGGTGTGAGGTAAGATATACTGCAAGGACAACAGTCACTCCTGGATGGGAATGCTGAGCACCTGGATGGTCACCACAATTCCCCAGGACACAAAAATAGGCATCATTCCCTGACCAGTGCTAGCACAGCAGTGCTGCAACAGTTTATTACGTCTTCCAGGCAAATCTGTGCATCATATGAGTGCTGTTTGTCTATAGACACAACACTAAACTTAACCTCTTTCAGCAAAATCCACAATACATGTGCTTAGGTGTCTATAAAGACATGCATATTTACTCAAAGTAACATCTTTTTTTTATAGGCACAACCAGAGAAACCATTGTGATGCTAAATAGGAAAATGTATCTTAAAGGACTTGATAGCATTTTACAGTTTTATTCATTTGTTTTATATCCCATGATATTTCTAAGAATAATTTTTTTCAAATGTAAATGACAATAGGAACACTTTTTACATTCATTTCCTTTGCTATGATTGCTGAAGCAATTTATACAGTTCATTTATGCACTTCATCTTTTCAAATAAAGAACTCCCTGTTGTTTGGCATAAAATTGTTTTAATTCAACAAAGAATATGGACCTATCACAGAGAAACTGATGTTCTTGCTGAGGAATGTTTTGATTGTTTACCTGTTCCATGTAATTTCTAATTTTAGAATTCAAATTTTTCTACTGAATGCCAAGATAACATTTGACCTTAGATTTCTCATTGACCCTTATTCTTTGTCATTGTCTTAACTTCTGTAGAAGTTAAGAATTGGTATTTAAAATCGCTATTCTTCAAAGAAAGTAAATAACAATGTATTTTAAGGAAAGGGGGTTGCTCTCATAACATTCGTTCAGCAGGAACAAAGGCAGAAAGAATGACTTACCTGGGCAGAGTTGCAGAAATTAAATAAAACCAAAACAAATAAAAGCAGAACACTTGGAGATTTCAGCACTGTTTCACATTAGTTTTCACAATTTATACAGCATATTACTTTCTGAAAGCAAGAATAATTGAAAAAGTATTGGTGTTATTTTTCTAATCACAACTGTTACTCTTCTGTCACATTCATTATTTTAAGCTGACCTAGACAATATTTCAAAGCAGTGTCAGACATGTACTGAAGTGTCATCAGTGCAATTCTAATTTAGCTGGATTTTTCTCATGCTTGGATTATCAAACTATATAAATTAAAGAAACAAAAGAGAGTCATAAGCTGATACATAACAAGGACCTTTGTCATGTTATATGAAAAAAAGAAAAAAAAACTAATAATTTTGTAATATAACTTTTAGAGTTGTTTATTACATTAAACATTGTCAACTTGTTGTTTCAGTGAATTAAAATTTAGTAATAATGAACAGTACAACAGACTTTCTAGAAATGTCAGTTCCTTGGGGTAGCCTAGCCTAGGGGCTGGAAAATTTGCTTTTGCATTGGTTTCATTACAGGAAAAATAAAGCCAACCTCATTCAGAAACAGGATGGCAATAGTCTATCTTAAACACATCGCTGGTTTACACCAAGGTTCTTGTGCTTAAGTTTAAAAAATACACTTCAAAGAATATTCTCATGGAATGACAGAGGTATATTTTATATATCAAAGTAATTATTCATGTTAAGAACATCAACACCACTGGCTAACACCATCCTTCACTGTGACTTTCCATATTTTCCAAAGCTAGGAGGCAGGAGAAGAACTAAAGCCAAAGCAATGGACATCAAGGACACTAATAACTAGAAATAATTGTGCAAACCCACCAGCATGGCTAAGGTTTTTTGTAAGCATGATACTTGAAGCAGGCAATTTAAGTGGCTCTCAACATTTTTACAGCAAGCTCCTTTTAACCAGCATGACAAAATGGGAAAAAGTCCAGTTTGTATTAACTGATGGATTTAGTAGGTGGACTAAGAAAGTCAGCACTACTGGCTGACAGAGGTTAGTGATTGATATTGTGATAGCAAAGGAGAGGTAATAACCACTAAGGTACTTCATAATCTAAGTATTTTATGTTTGATGTGTCAGTGAAAAGGAGCACTTCACCATGGAAATTGATAAAAATACTAAGGAATTTTCCATACGAAGGACAATTCACAAATCAGTGTCCCAAACTTTGGTGGCAGGGACAAGCTTCAGTATCTTCATATCCCGTTTGTAAACGATCAGTAATGGAGCTCTAATCTTTCAGTATTCATGTAGTGCAGAGAAGTATTGCTGGTTTTAATAATTCTAATGTAATCAAATCCATAGAAAACTTGATAAACAAGGAAGGAGGGTTTTTTTATTGCTTGTTTGTTTCTGGTAGATTAATACTCCAGTACTTTTTCTTACTAATGGGGCAGTGAAACAAAGTTCAAAATTATTTTAACTGTAAGACATGATTTTTTGGGGTTTTTTTTTTTTCATAATCTTTAACTTAGTTTTTAGAGTCAGATGCTTTAGACATGAAATACATTGGATCAGAGATTGGAAATGAGATTCCTGGATTTTCCTCCTCTGCTCAGAGAGCTGTCTTCTGCCCTGCAGAATCCTACAATTATTGTGTAAAAGAGCAGTGTCACACCATCACCAGAGGGAAGACACTGCTTCCAGTCTAGCCTGTTTGTCAGGCTGGTGGTAGACACCCTCCCACAAATTATGTAGGGTGAACTTTAGTCTCTGAGCTTGAGAAATACCTCTTCATTAATCTTCCAGCATCTTGCTTTTATGCTCTCGCTATCAGAGTACTGAATCAAACCAATTATCATCTTATTCTGTAGCTGAAAGAAAAATAATGTGATAATATTTAGTAAAGCTCCCAGTTTGATAAGAGTTTTAAGGAAACCTGTTTGATGTAGCTCAGCTGTCATTAAAATTTTCAGATGAGAACATGACTTGCATGAAAGCAAGTAATGGGCAGCCTGTTAACTTCTGGGAAGAAATGCCTAGGGCTTGAGTAGAAATACAACCTTTAAGATGCTTGAGAACTGCCAGAGTTCAAATGCTGCATCTCAAAGAGCATGAAGTAGTGTCTGAGTTTGGATAAAATGGAGCTATCTCACTGCACACAGAAGGAGAGTTGGAACTATGGTTATTAAGATCATGAACATAACTTTATATCTTGGGTTACAATGCAAGATGTAACCAAAAGCATGTATTCTATTCCCAATCTTTTGAAACTGGTTGAAGAGGGTTTTTTTTTATTTTCTTTATCTCTTAACTCCCGAGGGGAAGGGGCAGGTGTCTCTCTGTTAATGGGCCAACAGTTACAACCAGGTGGGGGAGTGTTCCTTATCTCTTCCACCACCCATCCTCCCTCCAGGGGGATATCTTCTGTTAATGGGGCATTAAGGCTCACTGCATAACTGATATCATTACGTCAACCCATTGTGAGATGGTCCACCCAGTGGGAGGAGCCAAGAATTTCTGCCTGGATCAAAACCTGACAGTCAGAAACACCAGGTGCCAATTTTCCTCTGGCTTCTCAGAGGAGCCTGCTTTTCCACTGGAATTCCCAGAGGAAGACCAGACCTACCTCGCCACTGCTGGACCCTTCTACAGGATCATCTCTAGAGAACCACATCTGTTACTCCAGGAGGAGTAACTTATTTGGACTACTCCCAACATCCTGACCAGGTTGTCAGGTCTTATTCTGACTGTCAGTGTTTCTAGGGCTTTGTACTACTACATTTGCAATTTTTTTTAAAAAATATTCCTAGTAAAGAACTGTTATTCCTATTCCCATATTTTTGCCTGAGAACCCAGTTAATTTTCAAAATTTTAATAATTTGGAGGGAGGGGGTTTGAATTCTCCATTCCAAGGAAGGCCCTTTCCTCCCTAGCAGACACCTGTCTTTCAAACCAAGACACTTTGGCATCCAGAACCATAATCACAAAGTCTGACCAAACTAACATGGTACAAACAAAATGAGTGGTCTGGGGACAGCTCCAAGGAACAGATGCTTGTATGACAAGGTCCAGAAAAACTTCAGAAACCTCACAAGGCTGTGAGAAGATAGATATTCAGAAAAATATGGTATCAGACATAGCAGACTGACTAGTTAGGAAAGTTAAAAAGGGGGTAAATAAGGAGAAAATCCTCACCTCTCAGAGGAAAAATAAAATAAAACCATGACATGCCATCCTTTCATATTAACCTGAGGGACGTAATGGGCTGAGGGACAAAAAGGGCTACTCAGACTTTTTCTTTTGTCCTCAGAAGACTCTCTATGTACTCTTAACAAATCTTGTGGCTTGGATTTTTTTTCTTTTTTTTTTTATTAGATCCCTTTGATGGAGAGTGCCCAGCAAATGAACCATCTTGCTGTTCAGAACTGTCTTTGTTTCTATTTTTTATTTATCTATTATTTCTTTGTTTCTTTTTTTCTTTTCCTCTTTACCCAGTGTGTGGCCTCGCACTTTGGCATATTGCATTGCACACAGGATATTCTGTTTCCTCAGGAGCTTTTTTATTGTGTTCATTACTGCAGAAAATAAACACATCTAATTTTCACAAATTTGTATGCAACCTAGTGACATATCCTTATTTTACAGATAAGAGACTAAAGTAGAACAATTTGTCCTTAAAATGCTTATTGATTCCGAATGATTGAAGTTCTTTGGTTCTAAATCCTTCTATTTTTCCTTTTTCTGCTCTTTAGTTGAGTTGGCTTTCCACTTGTTACATTACAAGCTTTACAAGATCAATAACCCTCCTCATCTTTTTGCCTTGTCAGTACTGAATAAACAATGTGGGATGATAGAAGATCATTTTTTCCCACACAGATTGAGAAAGAATTTGCGGTTTTGGCCATCTTGCCAGGCACATGTCAAGTATTGGTTAGTTAAACAACTGTTTGGGGAAGAGAAAAAAATTTGGACTCTCAGTACATTTTCTCCACTTTTTCAATTTAGTTCTCTATCCTATGCAACATACAGGCAGGTTCAGTTCACGAGGGAATTGCTTTAGGGAATATGTGCTCCTGCCAGCCCAGAAGTACATGTGCTTCTGTAGACTAAACATAGCAGATATGTCTCCCTAACACTTGCAGAGCCTTTGCAGTTTTCAAAGTTGGCTGTCCTGGAGGCTCCAGTGTCCATGTAATGTTAAGTGACCCAAAATGCCAGAAGACAACATGCAATTTGTATTATTTTTTATTGAATTCCAAGCATACAAGTTCATATTATAAGAGTCTGAAAAATGCTTTTGAATGCAATATCCCTTCCAGTATCACACAAATGGCCTCATACATTGTCCTGTGTCTTAGGGCAGCCAGCAAAAAACATAAGAAAACAGCAAGAGTCTTGGGGATACCTCTGCATAATAATCTTACAGTATCTCACTATTCGTGGTTCGGGGAGTCTCTGAGAGTTAGTCGGGGCTTTTTAATACTTAAGGGGTTTTTCCTTCCCTTATAGTTGATTTCCCTTCCCAATAGGTGATTGTCTATCACTATAAGAACCATGCAGGCTTTCAGTGTCTACTACCTCCACAGGCAAGAAATTCTACAGCTGAAATGTAGATGAACAAGTATTTTCTTCGCCCACGTAAGATCACTTGCCAGTTTCATCTGACATTTCCTATTTATTGCTTTACAATAAGTACAATTGTTATGCACTAATTTTTACCAAAGCACTTAAGATTTTGAAGATCTGTATGTACCCTTCTCCCCAAAGATATGCTTCTTCCTGGGATATACCCCCTCCCCCTCTCAGACTGGCTGCCTTCTCTATTCCTCTCCCAGGTATACTATAACCTTTTGGAACAGGATGGATGCTATGTAGCACTGGTTTAAAAGAGCCCTGGCATTGCTTTTATACCATGTAATTCAAATATATTTAAGGAACAAAATTTTACTTAAAAGAAACCAAGAATTTCAGAACTGAGTGAAGCATATTTTTATAATCATCTGAAAATTTTCAGTTTTAGTCAGACTTAAACAGAAAAATAAACAGCTTGATGAATAAACCCAAGAAAAAATACTGTAATGTGTGTAAAGGCTGCACTGAAGAGGCAGAGAAAAATTGCCACACCATATCAAGGTTATGAAACAAAATGAACAATATGAATAAAAAAAAAAAAAGAATAGCTTAGAGTTTTGTGTTTTGTTGGGGTTTTTTTGTTTGTTTTTTAATGTTGATTAGACTAAGAAGATATGTCTCAATATTTAAATCATATTAAATCTGCAGGTGACAAAACAAAGTTGATTTGGAATTGTTAAAAGATGCAGTGACCTAAGTTCCCAACATTTTGGATGGTAATAAGCCACTTAGCTAAATCCCATCAAGAATCCTACTTACTAAGTGATGGTCAGTGTGACCTAACAGGAGAAGAAATTAAAGACAATACGAAGAAAAGGAAACCCTAGAAATAAAGATCAATGTCCTAAAGCATTTGAAAGTAGAAACAAACTGTAAAAAGAGACATTATTGCATAAGGGTGGTACTTGGGGATATCCTGTAAGAAGCTGAGGAATGAATTTGTGAGAAGACAGTGAGGAGAGAAATGTTACTGCCAGCTGGGAAGAAGCTGCAGTATGACAGCCTCCAATCACGGTTGCATAGAAGAAAAATATCGAAACACAGACTGGCAATGAGAGGAAAATGGATAAGCTTTAATTGCCTCAACAGAGCTGGTTTTAGGCACATCTGAACACACATCAGAAAAATCATCTGAAAGAATGTGAAGCTTCTAAGAAACAAAGGAAAATGGAAAACAACTTTTCAAATAATGAGAAATGGGAATTAGGAGAGGAAGAACTCCCAGTCCTTATCCTTATTAAACAGAATTTTGTTGAGTTTATTTCTGTAAGACATTCAAACATAACAAACAATCCACCAAAAGCATAAAAACAATGATCAGGCTGCTACAGAAGTTTGTAGTCATTCATCAGGCCTGGCCCCTGCAACTGACCAAAAGCTTCAGGCAGGAGGGGAAAACTTTAAAAGGCTTCAGCAAAACTGGCTTAAGGACTGCCTTGGACTTCTCAATCAGTCCCTTGGCATGAGGGTTCCTCTTGCAAAGCCAGAAGTTTGTCAAGGATTGTAAGACTATGAAAGTCCACAAATAATATTTATGCTACAATCATTTTTTATGAAGCCATACAAAGTTTCATAGGGCAAATCACACTGGAAAAAATTCAGATCAGACTCTAATGCAATTAACTTCATAACAGGGAGGTCATCCTAGGGGACAAAGGAACACAACAAAGTCTCATTGAATTTCAAGATGCAGTTCAGATCCAAAAAAAAAGAGTGGGTTTGTCCTCAGAAATAATAAAGTTAATAGAAGTCATTGTATAAAAAAAAATCTCCATTGTTATGAAGGAAGAACTGAGACTTCCTTGGAACTGCCTTGAATCTCATTTGCATCCGGTGTCATCTTCTAATCCACATGCACAGGTGGAAAAAGGAGTGAGAGCAGCCTTCAGAGGCTCCTGGAGATGGAAACCTGCAAGTCTGAGTTTGCACCAAGTGTCATCTGGGACAAGACATCAGCAAAATGTTTCTGTGACTTATGCCTTCTTGCTTCTTCTTTTTTTTTTTTCTTTCCCAAAACTATGTTTCTAATTTCATAGCCAAGAACTGGATTTCTTGTTTTTCTGCAAATCAAACTTACTGTTTGCATTTTGATCTCTATTTAAAGTGAACTTGGGTGAATCTTACCTGTAAAAGACGTTTTACCTTTTGGGGGACAACCAATTGCAGTAAAATATTGCTGTAGGTGCCCCTCTGCTTCATGTAATCCCCACTGCATGCCAAATCTTTATTTCATTGACAGAGGAAATGATGGTGGCACAAGTGGCAGGAACGTGCCATGATGTGGCAGAAGGCAAGTTACAGCTTTTTAAAAACAGAATGTGTCAAGGGAGACCCAGCAGGAAGGAGAGAGCAAGTTGTTCCCTTCTTCACTACCCATAAAAGAATCATTATTTACTGTGTCCCTGGTGCTACTCTTAAGGTGTTGTAAAGTACTTTACATTCAGAAAAACTTGACAGGTAATAATAGTGGCTGAATATCAGTCCCCTCAGTGTCAACAGAGATTCCTACAAATCATTATGCATTTTTTTTTCCAATAATAGGCTTCTCAGGGAACACCTTTTCTGCCATTATTTATATCTGCGCTTTTTTCAGAAAGATGGGTTTCAGTGATCTTTTCCCACTCTGTTTCCACAGCTAGCTCCATTATTTTATGACTTGCTGTGAAGTATTAAAATTATTTGCTTTTGATTGGAAGGAAAGAGTGTTTAAATCACAGTTTCTGAAGAAGGATGTCCTATCGTAATTTACTGAGATCCAGTTTAGATCAAACCCGTCGAACCTGACAACGGCAGGCTGGGGATTTCAACAGCAACTACTTCTCAAAAAAGCAGTCAGTCCTTTAGAAGAAATGTAAAATTAAGGTCATCCTGCTTAACGTTTGGAGTATCACATGTCAAAGGACTTTATCCAGCAATTTTACAGTGTAGAAGAAGTGCTTGATGAGGTTTCTTAAAGATAGCCACTCTCATTTAAACACACATATGACAAGTCAAAAATCTTCCACTGCCATGGTTCTTAGTAGCTTATTAACTGCTTAAATGTTTCACTTCATTCTCAATCTGAATTGATTTTTCATCAGTTTCTAGAGATTGGTAGACATGCCTTGTTCCATTAGGTCAAAGAGCATGTACTGACAGATTTATTGTCTTCTGTCAGTATATTCAAAGTATATACAACATTGTAATATTTCTATTTGCAAACAAATTAGGCTTCATTACCACCTCTGAAACCAAACTTCAAATCTCTCACTGCTTTTCAGAATGCTTAGGAATTGCTTGATACTTGTTTTTGAAGAAATGAAACAGATCTAGTAAAAATATTCCAGTAGTGGTTTTCCCTGTTCTGCACATGGCTGCAACATCACTTCTTTTTTCTAGCTAAAGTTCCTGTGATGGTAGATCCAAGCACTCTGTTTATCTTCAACTACAGCACCACGCTGTAAGTTTGCACTTGATTTGCTATAGATCATGTCCCCACCCCTATCCCAGAATAATTTTTCCAAGAGACAGTTTCTTACCATATGTATATGGCCTTTTTGCCATGGCTTTCCATATAACTTTATTAAGAAGCAATTTATTCATATGTACACTCCAAATGCAGTGGTAGAAACCTATTGATACAATTGACCTGTCCTCCAGCTTTCATGTTGTTTGAAAACTACATGTGTGTTAATTTTTGTTTTCTTTTGAGCCATATCAGCCAGCTCAGAAACACTGCCCAAGACTAACACAAAGAAAAATCAGACGCTTGCTGATTTGTTTAAGGAAAATAAAAGTCACATATATGCTGCACTTACAAGTATGAGTGTAGTTTCAAGCAATTAATATTTACAAATATATACTGGTATCATTGCTTTCCTGGAGACAGTTGTAGCAAGTTAATAAACTTACCCAAACAGCAGTTTTGAGGACTAAGTATCTTGAGTATTCATGCCTCAAGATTTAGGGTGTTTAGGTATTACAATTACTTGAAGTTTAAATATTGTTATGAAGATTTTAAACTCAAATTGGAGAAGAGGAAACAGCCAAAGAGCAGAAGAAAAACAGACATCAGTCATTCCAAGTGAGATAAACAGAGTGAATAACTTCACTTCAGTATTTTTTTTTTCCTGGCAAGATTTTCTGTTTTTGATTTGCTAGACCAACTTGTTGATTTTTTAATTTTTTTTTTTTTTTTCCAGATTTGCCAGTCTGGAGAGAACTGCACATGTACCTAGGGGAAGAGGAGATGTACTCAAAACAGTAGCACAGCATAAAATGTTCAGACACTGGATAGGGATGACCTCATCCTGTTTTGCCTGAGTTGACTGGCTATAAGAAGTGAGCTCGCCATTAATGTGTTCCAACAATTCTTTGGGGAGATGAAGTTCAACAGTAAGAGGCATAATGCCATTCCTCTTCATCCACAGTAATACAGTGGATGTTTTGGAAAAAAAAAAAAATTAAAGGAAACTAAAAGGTTAGTTCTCCCAAAGAAATATTAAGGAGGAATTATGATTAACATCCTAAAGTAATATATACATCACAGTATGCACTGTGAACAGTAAGAGAAATTATTCAAGACATTGTTTTGCAGTAGGGAAAATCCTGAACAAATTAGAGCAAATAATTTCACTCCTCAATGCTTGTACTCTCATTTCGACATCATTTAACAAGAACATGCTTTTTAATCTCTCTTCTAAGAAAAACTAAGGAAAAAGTTGCTTTCATATAAAAAATGAAACTGAAATGGAAATTATCTAATCTAAAAGCTGTTTTCTAGTGAGACTGTCTCTTCAAGTTCCTCATGCTGTTCATAGTCCTGTTTTCTGTCCTCCAGCATGCTTAAATCAGTTTCCCAAACCCACAAAGCTACACACATTATTCAGCTTTATTATCTCTCTCCATAAAATCAATCTTGTCACATTGGTCAAAGTCTGAACATCCCAATCTGTTTTTTTCTTAGTTGTTTCTTAAGTTCCAGGAAACAAGCTGTGTTCCTCACATGCTTACCAACAAAAACCTTCTCAGAATGATCAGGACTACCTTTCTAGCAAACTGGGAGAAGATGATATGTGGCACTAGCAAAAGCAAACTTCTTAGTTGTGGTTAGGTACACCCAGAACTATGTCATCCACTTATACACATCGACTTCAGAACACAAATCTATTTCCCCATCAAGCTTGGACTCAGATTTGCTCCTTTTCTGAAGGAAATGAGAAACACTGGGGCTGCAGACTGGAACAAGTCTGTGTCTTCCTCCTCTTTGCAGAGGGGTGTGGGTGCACATAGACACAGTGATAACCTCTCTCCAATGTTTTGAAAGAACACCTCAATAAATCTTACTTCCACAAACTACATAGGTTTTTTGCAATTCATATTTTCTGTTAAAGGAACAAATTAAAATTACTTCTATTCATAAAACTACTTCTATTTATTTGGGGTTGTGGGATTTTTTTTAAAATCAAGACAACATTGCATGGCCTATAAATGATTTTTTCCTGACAGTTCTTAACACATGAATCACCTACTAGACTTTAAAGCAGAAAGCATGATGGTTTCCTCCAATGAAAACAGAGAACAGCTAATGAAAAATGTGCAGCCTTGTTAAAATGTTTTTTCCCAGCAGGGCAATAGAACAGTTCTGAGAAGTCCTACAAGGAAGGGAAATGTTTTATTCTCTTTTAGCCTTCGCTTCAGAAATAGCATCTGTGCCAAAGTCATGAAGGAATGGATGAGAAGTGTTCAGAAGTGAAAAAATCTGCAGATTTAGGCTGCTCTAATTCAAATTGTAATAGAGGAAAATCTGAGCTACCATATAGGGACACAAGAATTATGAATATGAATGAGAGATTTTTATATATAATTATTTTATTGAGAAGCATGATTAATTATATAATGGGAGGAAGATTGTTGCTTCGTAAACACTCCTGAGCAGTAGAGCACCAGGCACCTTGATACACAATCACAAGAATTATCATAAGCAGTTCACTTGCTTCACAGAGATGCTATCCTCTCCCGTTAATCTTGCAAAGGTGTTTAGAATGGGCATGGAATCATTTCCACCTCTCTTCATCTCACGGAAGGAGGTACCATGTCTCAGTGTAGTGGCTGCAGTGCTGTATTGAGGTATTTCAGTGCTCAGCGAAGGATGTTAATTTACCTTCCTCCCACTGCTCCTCTGCCACCAGGCAGATCCTGTGTCCACTAATGTTCTGGTTTTCAATCGCTGATATTCTCACACACAAACCAAAGGAGCTTTTTACACTGTCCTGAATGTAACTCTTCTTCCTGAAAGATGTCATTAACTCCAAGTCGTTCTTAAAAGGGGAATTCAAGCTGCACTTTCTCATCAATGGGAGGGAAATTGTAACTTTCTAGAAGGCTGGCAGACTGAATTTTTAAGGTAGATGTCTGTGAAAAAACTCACAATCATTTATTTGGAGCAGAAAGCATCATTTTGCATTGAGTTGATTTTATATTACAGCGGACACAGTTTTGCCACTGCCCAATAATGGAAAATTGTCTCCATAAGTCATCCATTAACCAACAATACAAGACCAGCTACTTCAGCAGAACATAAATATTTCTCATTATTCATGTGAGGATAAAACAGTCTGAAATGTGTGATAAATTGAACAATGCAGTAATAAAGAATAGACCATGTACAAGTATAAAGGGGAAATGACAATTTTCAGAGTTGCCAAATAGTCTTGTGCTCTGTCAAAATCAATCTATCCTCAGTCCGCTGAAGAAAACATGACTGGAACGAACCTCTTCAATCAGTGTACTCAGACCTTTGAGGAACCTTTTGGAGGTTTATTTAATAAACTGATGAAGTTATTTCTTAAAATTCATTCTAATTTCAGTTCTGCTCTTCTTACTCATGAATGATCATGATTCAGCTTCATTCTTCAGAACCTAGATACTTTCTTTTGCTGTCCAGCTTAAATGTATTTACACCCCCTGAAATCTATCCTGAATTTGTTCTAATATTCTCTTTCAGTTTAATTTCTGTTTTTCTAGTTCTTCCTTTTCAACACTGTGACCTGTCCACTCAAACTCTGCTTTGATAAGCCAAATATAGAACAAGGATATTTTCTGGGGTGGTCTGAAGTCTTGCATCCCACATGTGTACCAAGGCTGAGTTATGACTTTTTCCTGGAAAGAGACTGCAATCACAGACAAGTTTCCAAAGACTTGGTCAATAACACTGATAATTCCTTCTCTCTGGTAGAAACATGTTGTTCAATATATCACAGCATTTTGTTTGTTGTTTTGGAATTCTTTACTGAAGCCAAGATAAGGGAAATTTATTGTGTCTCTTTTTTTAGCAAAACCCAGAACTCTAATCAGAGAAAATTTTTGGGTTACTGCTTGTTCTTGGGAAGTGCATGTTGCCTTTTCTTGATTTCTCAAACACAATTCATGGGTAAAGGATTTTCTTCTTCAAATTACATTGTAACGTCTTTTATACAATCAACTCAGTCTTACGCAATCAAAATCTGTTTTATCCTCTCTATGAGCTGCATTTAACTTCTGTCCTCTCTGCCCTTCTTCCCCCACCATTTGGCTATAGATCTCACTAATACACTCATATTTAAAGCTATTAGAATATCAGAGTTCTGGAATGAAATAGATCTCTCTCTTCCCATATACCCACTTTCTCCCTTGGATGATAAGAATCTTGAGATCTGCTTCCACTTCAGTTCCAGCTATTTTTAATCAAGATATTGATTGAATGGAACTTCAGATCTGGCCATTATAAGACTCAGTATCTAAATTCCTACTTAGAATTTCTGCAAAAAGGAAAACAAATGTTTCTTGTGTTAGGGAGCAGCAAGAGCAAGGCTGTTGCACAGGAGAAGATGAGCTGGGAGCTGCAGATGATCACAGCAGAGGCTTGCTGCAAGACCCAGACATCTGAGCCCACCAGCATATTTATAACAACTGTTTTGTTGGCAATCCAAGACAAAGGAAGGTGATGAGTTCAGTCCAACATGTATCTAAGGGGTCCAGAGAGGCAACAGACAGGCTGGAGGCAAGACCAGAGACAAGCCAGTAAGATAAGAGACAGGACTAGAACTGCATGCAGTGTAGTTTAGGCAAGGCATAAAAACAGCCCCAGCTTAAGCAGAGCTCCTGGAGAAAAGGACAGAGGACAGGAGTGGAGGTCCCAGTAGGAGGTCAGTCAGGACATCAGGGCCAGCTGTGCACTGCCCTACTCCCAATCACCGCATAGATTTGACAAAAAGCAGACATAGAAAGGAAAAGAATGAACTATATAAACTTAAGAAAGTACTTAGAAATAGCATATTCAAATGAATAATTTCTTAATGCTGACTCCTTCATAGCCACCCACTTCTTTAGGCATCCAACCGACAATAGAACCCCTTCACTATTTTTATTAATCTTACAGCATTTTAGGACTCTCACCATGGAAATATCATGACAATAATTTGTAAAATTATGATGTCAAATCTACAGTCATGGACTGGAGTTTATTATTTTCATTAGGATATGGCTCCCCTCCCACCAAAAATAAAACAAAGCAGTAATTTGCCAGATTTCCTTCACCTTTGCACCATTAAATTTTTTTTATGCCTAGATACAACCTGTAAATAAGACTAGTTGTCTCACTATATGAATAGTAATCTCCTAGTAGAGACCTTCTGCATAACAACTTGTCTTGATTAAATAAAGTCTTAAACGATAAAAATCGATACAGATTTCTAACATTCACCTCAGTCTTCTGCCACTTTCTCTTTTTAAAGCCACAGGCACATTTGATGTCATTTCTAGATTCCCAGTAATTGTAGAGGCTGGATTTGGTTTTTACTGTCAAGAGAATCTTACCAAAGATAGTACAAGGGTAAAATATTGCTGCAATGTTGCAGAAGATAGACTGAGGCTGTAGACAGGTAATGCATATTTGGATTTTGAAGGATTCTGGGATTTACAGGTGGAAGAGCATGGCCTGAAGCATGAAGAAGGTGTTCAACCCCTAGCCAGGGAACAACAATGACAACTGCTTCAGCATGTTTGAAAGATAGTGGGGCAGACAAACAGGAAATAAATAAACTTCTGTCAGGTAATTTACCATGGTTTAGGAACGGTAGTCCCCAGTTCAGTGCTCCTGCTGGGACTCTCCAAACCACACTGTCACTAGCTCCCCTGTGGTGGGCTGGAGGGGAGAATTGGAGGCACCAAAAAAGAGGCGTTGAGATAAGAACTATTTATCAGAAACGGCAATGAGCTAAGAAAACAAACAGTTACAATAACAATATTAATAACAAAAGTGTACAACAGAGACAGTGACTCTCATGCAAAAATGCTCACTGCGAAGCTTGACCCAACCCCCCACAGCCATGCCACCCTGACTGGTCCCTCCAGCTCAGAACCAGTGCTGCCCAACCTCTCCCTCCGGCTTGGAAGCAGGGCCACACTCCCTCTGCCACGCTTACTGGACTTCTCCTTGGAAGGGACTCCTTCTCCCTGCCCTTCTCTCTGCCCTCAGCAAAGACATGAGGTGGTACAGAATAATCTCCAGATCCTGGACATGGCTCCTCCTGGCCACTGCAAAAATTAACACTGGCCTGATTGGAACCAGGACATAATTATAGCTAAANAAAAAAAAAAAAAAAGTTCCCCCATTATTTCCCTATACAATTAAATTAATGGATGGTGGATTTTGATGGATGGATGATTTTGGATGAAGCCTCCAAATCTATATGTGGGTTTTTTTCTGTTTCATATTTCCTCTTTCCCATTTTCTGTTGACTGCATTGACACAAGTCAATGCCAGGTGTTGCTATGAACTTTCATCACTGAAGTATTTTGCATGACGTAGTACAAAACCTGATGCCACAAACCTAAAGCACAACTGCAAGTCATAGTGCTTTACAATTTAGACAAGGTTGATTAGGGGGCAGTTTTCTCTCATCTTGCAGATGGCAGAGTCTACATTTTGTAGCTGGATACATCTTCTGTCAAGAGAAAGCAGATGGGGATGTCATGATATTTTCATAGCAAGGATCCTAAAAAAAAACAAAAAAGACCCCTTATGATATACAGACTGCTAACACTTCCCCGGCAGTAAGAGACAGCTTTAATTAAATATATTCACAGCTAACTAACTGCTGATTGGAAGGAGTACTGGGACTCAAAGGTTGCCAGTGAAAGAGTAACAGTGACAGACAACAGTCACATTGAAAAAAAGAAACCGAAACAACTACCTTGTTTTTTGGGTGGTGCCTGGGACAATTTCTCACAGGTGATCTGCGAAGTTATGCCCATTTCTGAAACTTAAAGCATAAAATATGACTCAAAAATAAATTAACACCACGAGCAGCGCCTAAGGATGCCAGATTTCAGATGGCAGAGGCTTCAGCTGCAGTATAGAAAAGGTTCCCAAGACAATTTTGCCCAGCTTTGAAATGTCACCTCTCACTCACTCAGTCTATCTTTATTTAGCTTTCTCTTGAGATCTGCCAAGCCCAGTAGCATTTCCTCCAGAAGAATTTTTTTATAAGCCAAGGAGTTATTCCCAAAGGGAATGAACCTTTATTAGGAAACAAAAAGGGCATCTGGTTCAAATCAAATAGTGGATCAGAGAGCAGGAATATTTTGTCTTTACTGACATAAGACTTCTGCAGCTTCCAGCAAACAGAATGGGGCACAGAATGCCAATTCAATTATGCAGCACTGTTTCCTCTGACTCCAGCAGGGAAGTTCACTGTTGCAAGGCAGAGACTCCTGGGATCTGCTAGTTACTTCCTATGTGACCTTGGGCAAGATTCTTCATATTCTCACGCCACAGTTAGCTGGCAAGAGTGTTGAAGTCTTAATTAACATGGGAGAAACATGAAGGGGACTGTAAGGAAAAGCACAATTTTATCATTATTGCATTCCCATTTGGACTGGTTGACACATCTCTTGCTTCTGTTTATCAGATTCCATAAATACCTCAGTTTTAAAGAAAATACAGTGGGTGCTTTAATATGGTAATTTATAAAGTAAGAGTTCTGCTACAGATAATCACGTCAAGTCTAGGAGCTTGCTGAAAGAAGAAATCCGGACTCCCACCTCCTCTCTATCCCAGTCCTGCCTTGTGCTCATGCTTTCCTGAGTGCTTCCTGAGCTGGTAGTGCTCATTAAAGGCAGGAAAAAACACCTTTCCCCACACGAAAATGTGTATTCAGAGAGCAGACCTCTCTCAGTCAGGTCAGCTGAGATCTTGAGACAGGGTACAGCAGGAACACAGATCCAGGGAGCTAGTGTGGGGTGGAACGGGGAATGCTAGCTCCACTCTGGTAGATGTGAGCTCCCCGTGTTCCATATTATCCATGAAACTTCCCCTATGTGCAAGCAGACATCCCCACAAATTATTCATTTTTTGGAAAAGAAATCCAAGACCAGTAAATGTGACTCTTTTCAAGAAGCAAGGGGGAACCATCAGATGGTAAGAGGCCTTAAAAATCAAAAACAGGCTCACCTATGCCTGCTTGGCCCCCCATGATCCTGGAAGCCAATTCTCCTGCTTTGCTTTGTTTACTTCTTTCAGAGCTCTTTACAGAGAGATAGACAGCTGATAAGTGGGCCTGGAGCTGTAGCACAGGAAAGTATAAGACTAAAATTAAAGTCTCCAATAAATATTTAGACTATTTCATCATAATCATACTACAGCATCAAGAAAGCTTGCATGTAAACTACAGCAGATGAAGGGCAAAAGAGAAGGGAGGAATGCAGTGACATGTTTCAGAGGGAAAAAAGTTCACATTTTCAGCTCTCTGTGTTTCTTTCTAGTGACAACTGTTAAGGAAAATATAAAGTGGAGAAAAATTCCTTTATCTTTCAAGACAGAATTTCAGCTGGCTAGTTTTCTTCACTGATCATTTTCCCATTTTTTCAATACTGTTCAATCTTTTTGCAACAAAAGAGAGGGGACAAAGTAAAGGGAAGAGAAAATTTCCAGTTTACTGCAAAAATGAAATCATCCATCTCCTGGTCATTAAGCCTTTCTTTGGCCTAGTGGAAGAACGTGATTTCAAAAGGTAGATTGAATTTTTTTATTTAATTGAATTTATTTCAGTGAAAGCTGGATGTTGTTGATATTGCAAAATCAGTACTATTGCCTCTAGTAGAAGGATCTAGAATGAAAAACTGTGTTAGCAGTTGCTTTGGTCTAAGGCATTCATACTCTGTTTTAATGTTTGTAAAGTAAGAATTTCCAGTAAAGGAGAAAAAAATCTCCCTCATGCTTACTTGTTCCATGAAATTCAAACTAGCTTCTGCAACTACTGATGAATCAGATTAATATACCTACAGTGCATAGGCATACTAACACATTATTCCCTTTGTTTTGTTCTAAATTAAGAGTTGTGATTAGTTATCCTGTGGTAGTTAAAAGTCAGAAACTGTTTTTATGATCTTCTTTGCTTTTAAAAGAAATCTGATGAGAACCAAACTATATTTCCTTGAAATTCTTTATTTTTGTTCTGCCTGTTCCTACCCACTTTTGAAGTTCTCTAAAGTTGGAACTTGCCATATTTGTTATATAATAATTCTGTAATCTTCCATTTTTTACCACCTTTAGTCCTTACTTTTAAGGTTCAGCCACTAAGGACCATAAAGAAAAAAACGCACAAAGCCCTCTCTCCAGAACAGACACACTGAGTTGATCAGCTGAAGGGGCAACATTGCAAAGATAATTCTATTCTTCACCTTAAAAAAGAACTAGGAGGTACTACCAAAACATTGATTAATATGCATTCACATTAATTGGGGTAACAGAAGGCATGTGTGCTTCAGAGATCTGGCCTGTTATCTTCAAACTTATGTTTGAAATAAGTTTTAGCTAACTCCAGAGGATAAACCAAAACATTTAGCATACCACTAAATCCATTGTGAACCCTTTGCAAGGGAGAAGCAAACAAACATATCCCAGATGAGGTACTTAGGAATTTTAGCAGGGAGAGACAGGGCAGAGGCTTTCTGACCCACATTAATAATGGCGTTGCGTCAGTAACAAATGCAGTGTGTTATCCCATTCTGTGTGCAGTGGCTCGGGTCCGTTGGAAGCTCCAGTGAGCATAAGGATTATGTTTCTGGTGCAGCAGGTGTGTTTTCTTTCCATGCTGTGCATCCACCCCAGCCAAGATGGTTCTCTACCACTTTTCAGCTGCTGTAAAGTCCTTGCTCTGAACTGAGGAAAACCAGAAGCCAAGCTAAGCAGTGTAGTCCTTACCCAGGAAAAGAAAGACTACTGTTCACATAGGAATTAGTAGAGGCCCTTCTCATAGGAAAAGAGAGTAGTAGGCTGTTGATTTTTTCTGCAGCAGGTTCTCAGCAGAAATAAATCGACTAATCAAGAGCCCTCATTTATTCCCCTACTCTTGTCATAGTCTTTTCTGCTAATTGCACATGTTTCTGGAATCTTGAGATTTTTCGAGATAGAATTCATTCAGGGCACAATGGAAGAGGAGGCTGTGACCCTTAATGAAAAAATCAAGCACTAATAATGACCGTGACCTTGAACTCCAATTCATTTCTGTGTAAACTACAGAATTTCTATGAATATGTGTATTTTTTTCTTCCTCCTTCCCACTCCCCACCCCCCTCTTTCTTTTTTTTCCCTATAAAATGTCTAAACCCATAGTGGTGAAACTAAGTTTAAAAGCCCAACCAAAAAAAGCATAAAAACAACATTGAGCCTGTTAGGACACAGTTTGCAATACAGGATGAGTAAATTTTCTAAAAGATGTGCAAATTGTTTTTTAAATTTTAATCCCTCAGGTTATCAGACTCACTGGGCTACAATGATTGTGAGATTAGCAAGGTTACAGTCTCAAGGATGAAACAGGACAAAGACTGAGCCTGTGTGCTTGCACAGTGATAAACCCTATGCTGCCCTGGTAAATTACTCTTTGTGTTCCAGCTTAATAAGTAAAAGCAGGAACAACAGAATTGACTAGATCAGTGCTTCCAGCTTCATTGTCCCTTCCATCAGTAAGGTAGCCCATTGACTCATTAACCTCATGCATTAAGAAGTGAATTTACCTCTAATGTACTTAGAGTGTCAAATAATTTGTGAACAGCTCCATCCTCAGTGCAGAAGGGACAAGAAAACTCGAGACAGTAACTTATTTAGGTGTCCCAAGCTTTCCCATACTGCATTCAGCTCTGGGGTACCCTGTCACCCTGATTTTTTCAGCCTTCTCTTCTGTTTCACAGTTTCATGTTTTGGGTTTTTTCTCACACTCTGGTCTGTGAACACTAGCAAATGTTTATCATAACTTCAAGTAGTTTACATTCCTGTTCTTAGAGATATGGACAGCTGATGGGCAGTTGTCTTGACCAATGGGATGGGGAGAGGTGTCAACCTTCTCCCCCAATCCCTGGCCTTTTGTAGATATGATATATATTGGAGTCAGACTTTCAAATAAAGTAGAGATTTAGTTCATACCTGCTAATCAAAGTGTGAGTGTGTGTTTGTGTGTGTGTGACGTGCTGCGCCAGTACCCAGCATAAGGACATGGACCTGTTTGAGCAAGTCCAGAGGAGGCCACAAAGATGCTCAGATGTCTGCAGTATCTTTCCTGTGAAGACAGGATGAGATAGCTGGGGTTGTTGAACCTGAAGAAGAGAAGGTTCCAGGGAGACATTCTAGGATCCTTCTAGTACAGATAGGATCCTACAAGAAAGCTGGAGAGGGACATTTTATGAGTGTGTGTAGTAACAGGACAAAGGGGAATGGCTTTAATCTGAACGAGGTCAGGTTTATATTTGATATTAAGGAGGAACTCTTCACTGTGAGGGTGGTGAGGCGCTGGCACATGTCAGTCAAAGAAGCTGTGGATGCCCCAGCCCTGGAAGTGTTCAGGGCCAGGTCGGATGATGCTCTGAGCAACCTGGTCTAGTGGAAGGTGTCCCTGCCCATGGCAGGGGGTTAGAACAAGATGATCTTAAACTATTTTATTATACTTACTCACTCACTCATTCCCTTTAGGATCCATGTGATTTTCAGTAGGTCCATGGACAGCCAAGAGAACACACATGAAGAAATGTTTCAGACACTTGAATATCCTGAATATATTTACCGTGAATAAACCAATTCACAGGGTTGCAGAACTAAATGTATTTATCTCACACATGGCTTTATATAAAATCTGGGAAGCTTTACAGCATTATAGATTGTGATTTTGTTTATAAGGTGACTGGGATGTTGCTGCCATCAGAAGGGCTTCCTCCTTTTTAAAAAGGCACCTTTTGGAAAAAAAAAGGTTTACCATTCACTTATTAACAGGCTTAGATAGAATGACCCAGAAGTGTACAAGTAGCTGTGTGAATCTCCAAAGCACTAATTAATTTTTATGCAGCTTTGAGAGCTGTCATAATTTGCAAATTTTACACCAATATGAAATAAAGTGACCAAATCACTAACTCTAAACTAAGTTAATGCTGTTAGACTTACGATAGTTCTTTCTTGGATACACAGTATGATGAAGCCTGGGTCAGAGATTTACAGCCTTTGCCCACTCAGGACAGGTCAAAATTACTTTTTATTTAAAAAAATCTATTAATAATTCATATTCATGGACTGAGCATTAATTTGGTGTATCAGACTTCAAAAACGGGGTAAATTTAGCAGATGCTTTGATAAACATCTGTAGCTCTGGTTAAAATGATAAAAATAAAATTGGTTTTCTTGGAAGGTCAGCCTAAATATTGCCTTCTGTTTGCCTTATCCATAAAGATAGGATTTATTTAGAGAAGCAATTCACATGACACTTAGTGCTCTAAATGCTTAGTCCCAAAGCTACCAAGAGTGTCTCCTAGATTTCTTACAGCATTTCTGGTTCATCTTATGCATTAGAAGGATCTCTGCAATTGTTACCTTTAATATTTAAAAATAAATGCATCAATACTTTTTAAAAAAACCTGAGAAGGACATGCTACAGTGAAAAATAGGCAGTTATATTGTGCTCTGCTTTAACATATTGTGTCTAATGAAAAAAATACAATGTGCAAAAATAAGATCTTGGGTAAGGCTATATATAAAAAAGTTGGTTTTTTTTTTTTTCTGTCAGTATAACAGTTTAGTGCTGGATAGTCACAAAACTGAGGCAATTTACTTCTCAGTTGAAGACGTCTAACACTGGTTATCACCACCCTTCTGCAGGCAGATAGAAACCGCAACAGAACCAATCATTTTTAATCGTACAATTTCAAGAATCTTGGCACAAATTTAGAGGCAAAGATTCCTGTGGTCTCAGCATCACACCTACATTGCACTCCGCCACTGGTTGTACAGAAAACAACTCAGTTTGCCTGCAAGAAGCAGCATCGGCACAGTAATTCAGAGCTTGACACAGGGTGATTTACCAGTGGAGAATCTGAATACAGCCTTAGAAGCAAAAAAAGAAGTGTTAGTTCAGATCTATTATCTAAATAAGACTAGTTGTGGTTTTTTTTGAGAATTTTGAGAATTCAGACACACAGAATAGGTGTAGGAAAATGAATCTTTACATAGGACAGTCACAGCCCCCTGGATGTCAACAAGCCTTTTATTTGAGTCTCATTATTTCATTGTTTTAATTCTCACAGCCAGACCATTATGTTAATGACTGTTTAATGTATAGGGTTCTTAAAATATCTTTGCATATGAAGTATTTAAAAATATTTCTGAATATGCCAATGGGACAGTATAAAAAGGGGAAAAAAGTTCTATGTTCATGCTTACTTAGGTTGGCAGTTTAACAGGGAAGAAAGAAGTATATTACCGTAGGGATCCTGAGCTAATCAGAGGTTTGTAAGCATTATTGCAGTTTAAATATTCTCTGAATCTCTTTGAAATTCTGGAATTGTTGACTATTAATTAGTTTGCATAGCAAAAATCTTGGAAGGCCAAACTAACCAAACTCATTTATTTTAGTGACATTAGTAAGTAGAAGAACACAACCATGGATCCATTACTGACCCTGGCATGCTTCAGTGCCTCAGCATTCCTATTGCAAGTCACAACTGTTCAAAGACCTCCCATTTCTGTCCCAGTACATAAATCAAAATATTCCTAGCAGTTTCATGTTTCCTTTTGAAGAGAGCTTGTAAAAAGGAAATGCAGTTCTAAAGCCATCTTCTGTCCTTAGTACAGAGTACATGCTTGGGAAACACCTTCAGGATTCATTTTGAGCAGTCTTTTTAAAAGCATGCTGCCAGCAAAAGCTGATATCATGATAATAGCAAAACTGTCAGTGTGAAGCATTCTGAGATAATGTAAATTCTTATGTAAATTCTTCCGTTTCAACACAGAAAAGGACTTTTATAACTATTCATATTAAACAGTAATGCATAAATCAGGACGTATAGTGGGAAGGTCTTATAAGCTCTAGAAACACACAGCATAAAATACCATATCTCTGTTTTTCAGTTGGGATAAAAAAGAAATAACCAGAGAAAACAGAAATAAGGGTATTTACTAATATAAAGCAAGTGAGCCAAAGAACAGTTCTTGCTCAACTTAATTACTTATTTTATTGTAACCTGCACTGCAAACCTTCTCAAGTGCTATATCTCAAGTGCACAGGTCAAAGCCCGAAGCTGGAGTAAGAATTAGGGCTATATTTTAAGGCGTTATAGTGGTATGCTCCCCCATTTTTTGCCAGCTGTGTTTAAGGGACAGTATTTTCTTTGGCTGCAAAATCAAATCATAAAAAAATTTCCCCTGACTTAGAATTCAAACATCAGCATCAATGCTAGCATTTACTTTAGAGAAAAAGAAAGAGAGATAAAAGCCAAAACTGACAAGAAGTACAAATCTAAACTTTAGGGTGATGTGGCACACTTACTACATGTCCTTCACAAGTTCATGCCTCTTCTCACTATGGAGAAGAGCCAACACAAAGCATCCTCAGAGTGTATTTCAGCATTTATATATGGATTTGGTACAACTGCCTACTTCTGGCATGGTAGGCTGGGTAGCCTGTCCAGCTGCAGATCAGTTCTGTGGGTTTTAGGAGGTAAATTACCATCCACTGGTACTATTTCAACTCAGTGTGAACAACTTTGGCCAGAACTTCTGCTCCCGTCTGCCCATAAATGCATCCTAAATCATTATCAGATTGTCTATCCTTAATGTGCAATCTGGTGCTGGACCTAAGCAGACAGCATGTAATTTGTCTGCATAATATTCTGAGCCCATCTGTGTGACCGATAACATAAGCTCTTCAGATTTGTCCAGTCTTTTCTGGGATATTTCATAAAAAAAGTTATAATCATTACAAAGAAGTAGAATTTAAGATACACAGACTACCTTGCTGCCTTTGTTAGGGTATCAAATTTGTAAAAACTGAATGTTAGAAAGCTTGTCCTTCTATCTTTCAAATATATAAATTACTTTTAACTTGGGATATATATATATATGTGTTAAAAAAAGATTTTAGATGGACTAAAAATATTTATGAGTATAATAACAGACTGTGATCATATCCAGTGGCCAGGCAGTCACTTATTCTTTAAACTTTTTATTCTGAAGATGTCTTTCAATGGATAGCTTCCTAAGCATATCAGAAAGAATAAATCCAACATATAATCACATAAGAAATTTCAGCTTCCTTGGAGACATGGTATTGGCATTGAACCTTGAATTAATGAAAAAGATAATATACAAAAATAATGATTAATTATCTGTCTCCTTTTTTTATTGATCAAAGTCATTCTTTGTTGCAACTTAGAACACCACAAATTTTGACAAATTCACAACAAAAGTTTTGATTCATGAGGTTTTCATATACTCCGCTGGACACAACTTAGTGAAACAATCTTTTTTAACTACTCAAATGTGCAAATAAAAGGATAGTTGTTGATACAGTTCCAGTTTAAATAAGATAGATTCAAACCAAATATCTGAGATCTAAAACAGAATAGGAACTAAGTAGTACAGCTTAATTCATGAAAGTATTTAGCCTGCAAACACCCATGATCTCCCTCAAATCTGTAGATAATTCTAATTTCGCGCCTTGCACATACTGCAGATCACTCTTTGTGGGACCAGAATCGCCAAACAGAGACATTATTTCTAGCAGAAACTTGGAAACACTGGTTCCTTAATTCTAGCTATAATTATTTAACATTTTTGCATGGAAGAATCTTGGTTCAGTCTCTGGGATGTCAGTGCATGTCATTGCAATCAGTGTCATGGAAAATGAAGTTAGGGCCAAAGAGACTAGTCCTGTAGTGGTTGTTTAATTAACTCAGAGATGACAACTTCAAGAAGGGCCCAAGTATCAAGCAGCTAACCTCACAAAGCATGTCCGCTTATCCATTTTTATTTTGACGGTGATTTATGGCTGTGATTCTTGCATAGCAAGTAACAGCAATACTGCCTCAGGCCACACGTTATGAGACGTGAAGAAAACAAGCCTGTCCAATTGTTGTATTCCACTATGTTCCATCACAGATGTGAATTCTATAGCAAAATAAAACACAGATTATGACACACAAACTTAACTACATCATCTCCTCACCTCCTTTCAGCTAGCTTCTCTTGTTTCTACTCTGACACTCTCCTCTGCTGCTTTAAACTATGGAAGATGCTCAGCATTCAGGACAAGGGTCAAACCCAGCATAAGAGTTATCTCTTTCATTCTTGAATTCCTCGCACACTTGCAAGTGAGAAACTTTCTCTCCATGCCATGGGAAAAAGGGTGATGCCCAGCTTGCATCAAACAGAGGAGGCCAGCCCCTCAGTCTAGAAGGTCCTGGAGGGGACTTGAGAATTTAAGTGAATTGTGAAGGTGCTGAGAGCCCTCAAACACAGCAGGTTTCCCATTGTGGTGTGTGCCATTTGCATGGAAAACGTCCCTCTGCTGGAAAGAGCCCACTGTGTTAAAGCAGTCTGTGGCAGACAAACTGTTCATCTCTGCCTTTCCTCCTCTGTAACCCTAAGAGGGTAGAGTGGGGGAAAGAGCAGGAATTTTCAAAGCCACTATAAGCATTTTGGTCAGAAGTTGTAAGGTTTTTTTCTTTATTATGAGTTTTAAATTGATAGAATTTATGTTGAGTACTGCATGGGATGTGCAGAATTCAGCCCTCTTCACAGTGTACAAATAGAGATTCCAAACAAACATACATTAAGGTTTGATATTTAAATAAGTAGGAATGTGTTTGACTGATCTCATACAGTTTCTTTCTCATATGGGACACACAGCCTTAGCTCAGCAGTTACACTGTGGAGGCACAAGTGATATTGGAAAGTTATAAAGTTTGTGATGTTTACTTTTGTTCCATCTCTACAGTGGAGGAGTTTGCAATTAACATTATTTGGTTTTCTTTTTTAGCTAAGCTGCCAAAAAAAAAACCACAAAACAACCATGGCATCAAAGTCGTTCAGCACCTTGTTTAAATATGACTTAATGATTGAGGAATGATACAAGAGTGCTCAGCAGACTACTGGCAACAGAGAGTACATTCTTATTTAAATGGATTTCTATTACCTTATCTAAATTTTCTCAAGAGCCTTTTTCTGCTCTCCCTATATATAAATACATTTGTACAGACAGATAATTTCTACAGTGTTTACCCCTACACAGGTAGGTCAGAAGAATTCACTAGAATTACTGGGAAGCTTGCTTGCTTGCTTTATGCACATGCTACAGAAGTAATATTAGACATGGGATGGGTTAGGCATTTTCAAAGCTCTCCATAAGATCTCTTCATAAAAACATTAACTTTCTGTCAAAAAATTATAAAAATAAGAATACTGTCACAGGTCTCTATGGATGAAGAACTCATCTGAGGACATGAGAGAAGATAACCTGGAAAGATACCGTCAGTGTGTAATACTTGGGCTGAATGTGCAAGACTCTCTATATTTATCCATTAAGATGATGTGGTCCTGATTTGACTTCCTTACAAAATTCTCTAGTTATGAAATATAATAATGACTGGACTATTACACACTTCTCTGCCCTTTGCAGAAGGATCACTATGTTACACAGCCATAAATCAAGGGCACAGTTTAAGGGGTAAGTAGGAGGAAAACACAGCAGGTACAGAAGACAGCAATTCAAGTGGTCTAGGACGGAAGAAAGTCGTCCTTGTCCAGAGAAAGGAGGCAACTATCTTCAGCACTCAGCAGACAGACAAAGTGCTGTTAATAGTGTTAGTAAAGCTCGTTTCTAGTTCCCTGGAGATCAACATTACTTGCTCAGCAGAGACATGCCTATTGAAACTGGTTTGTTTGTAAAAGTAACACTTTTACCACTGGAAACAGTAGAAAGAGTTAGGTAGCTAAAATACACTCAACATAATAGAAAACAGATGTCCTCTATTACAAGACCCAGCTGTAAGATAGTGGACATCACCTACAGTCAGCATTGCCAAGTTCATGTAGTTTCATTTATTGTCTTTAAATTGAATAGTCAACCAGCTATCTCTATTGTACTTAGCTTTCTTAAAATTATAATTTGGCAAATATTACTTTTTATAATAATAATTCACCTTGGAACTGTTTGTGTGTCCATAACATGGAGCTGAAGTAGCAACAACGAAGGCAAATACCAAGAGATGCTGTTCTATTTTTATTGCTTGACTCCCTTAATGCATGGGAGAGAGATTCAGTGAATGCTTTCCAGGTGTCCAATCTTCACAATCTCAGCCACTTTCAAGTACAGAGTTGTTAGTTTTCCTCTAGTCCATTTCCCTCACATTCCAATATGTTATGAGAAGAGTAATCCATAGGTATCTTCACAAACCAGAAAGTTGGAGGAAAGCTACGGCTCCATTTCATGAGCATTCATTGCAAACCAGTAATCCCTCAGAGTATCCAGTTTAGCTGTTTTAGAGGGAAAAGAAAGTTCACCCTTCCTTTTAGCTCCTCCTTAACCTAACTTTACTTCCACTTAGGCTCTATCCTAAGCGCAGTCACCCCTGTCAGCTGTTACTCTCTGAAGAGGTGACAGCTCTGGGGGTGAGGAGGTGCTTCATACAAAACCTCAGCCATCAGAAGCACATCTAGCAATGGAGGTAGCTGCTAGAGGAGGAACCAGGGAACTTTTCCATGCCTTATCCTTCGTCCCACACAGACAGTTTCTTGTATCATTTTTCCAAGAATATCACCCAACCAAGGAGAATAAGAGTCTACTTTTCCAAACAGTAAAATCAGGCCCCAAAAGAGGAACTCCGACCTTCAGGAGGATATGTTATAACCTGAACTTCTGGGCTAAATCTAGCATCCAGATTTTCAGTAGCTCTCCAGTTTTTCTTGTTATTCAAGCTTTCTAGTAAGTAAATATTTAAATCTAAGAGCTGTCCTTGGGATGCTTTTCAGACTGGGGAACCGTTTAGATAAATGAGGTAAATAAAACTAATTCTCACTCTTGTCACATATTGGAATAATGTAGGTTTGCACCAGGGACTAATTCCACAGAAGTTAACATGCAACCATGCCAAAAATGTTTTCAAATTCTGACAAGAAATTTCAGAAATTACCGACATTCAATTCTTTCTATCTTATTTAACAAGAGATCAGTTTTAACCTTGCTTTGTTGTATAAAATGTTCTTTTCCTGGTTTAAGGGTTATAAAAATATTTTGATTTTACCTTTGTATGACAACTCAGCTGGTAGAAGAATGCCAAATTCAAGCAGTAAAAATGCCTATGAGTTAGCTACAAAGAATGCAGTAGAGGGGAAAGTAATTAAAAAAAGCATATTTTTACATTTACACATCTAAGGTACTTTGAACATGTTTTTGAGATTTAATCTATAAACATGAAGTACTGTTACCTTTTTTTTTTTTTTTTAGGGGAAGATACATTAGAATTGGGACTCTTACCCTGAGTAAAATGATATTTGTTTAATCCAATTCAACAGCTGACAAAAAGGTTAGTATCAAATTCCATGTAGACTTTCCATGGCCAACCATTTCTACCATCATAGATAATTTAAGTCTTAATATGTTTATCCTTGCATAGTTATCCCTTTGAGGCAGGACAGTGATTACATCTGAGTTTCCCAATGTCTCACAAGTCTAGGAATAGAACGCTGGCATTGTTTGCTCTGTCATAGTAATTTTTTTGCGAGAACAGTTTTTCACATTAGACAGCTATTTTGTTTTCAGGCCCAGAGCACTGACTGAGCCAGACCTTGTTTACAGTTTATTCATCAGAACTTTTGAAACCAAGACACCAAGGTTCACACAAAACTGAAGCAGTACAACACTCACAACTACATCCCAGGAATCTTGCCTTCCATACATATATTTTATCTTCAAATCAAGCATTCTGTTTGCCATAAGAGGCAGTATAAATCATTCAAAGCAAGACATGCCTTACTAACTTGCCTGTTCATAAATAATATCACTGAATACATGGGCTGATTTCCAGCTGAAGAACCTGTTCATATTACTATGTATAGAAAGAATGGAGAGAAGATATTTAGGGAGACAAATGGGTACCTAAAGATATTGGCTTCAGTCTTATGTCCTGTACTAGTGTAGCAAGGCATGCTGCCTGCTTGGTATTTCAATTGTCTCTCCCAAAACAACAGGAATTGTGAAACTTGTCTGGCATTGTGAAGTTCTTTGGATGCTGAAATTAAAAATGTCATACAAAGAAGACCAATGTTTTCAGTTAGGAAGCATTTCCAAGAAATAAATGCACTCACTTTGTAGATGAGAAATACATATTTTAAATCAGACAATGCACTTACAGTCCTGGATTCCCCCACAACTTAGACAACTTGTCTAATCTCCAGATGAACAGCTTTATCTATAGTATTATTATTGAATTACAGTATTAAATTGAATTCTAGAAATTGGAAAAGAGAGCTTAATTGAAACATTTCAGGAAAGATACTGGTTTCAGAAAATAAGCATTTTTGACTCCCTGCCTTTCTACTCTTTCATTACCTTTACACTCAAAATGAGCAAAGAAATCCCAACAAACCTTACCCCATTCTAAAGCAAGAGCAAGAGAGTAATTTCTAATGATGACAAGGGAAAAATGGCTATTCTGAGAGGGGCACTCAGGCAGATATCAAAGTTTAAGTAAAACAGTACTAGCAATAACATTAAAATCAGTCCAAGACACCTGGAATGGTTTGATTCCATCCTGATGCAGCTTTTTAACCACAAATTTTCTGAGAATATTTGAGTATTTAGAGCTTTACTTCAAAAGCAAAAGCCAAAAAAAGGGAAAAGTTTCAATAAAAGCAGCTGCTTTTCAAGAGCAGGCTATCAAATTCATCAGTAAGAGAATTTCCAAATCACATTTACACACCTTGAAATCCTTTCATGTCTGCTTCAAAAACTTAAACACACATGAAAGAACCAAAGCAGAGATAGCCCCAGACTGCTGCCCAAATTTCAAAGCATGCATGTGCTCAGAAAAGATGTGCAGGAAATGTGTCCCCAGCTTCTGCTGAACCAGAGCATTCCATGACTGTCTGTGTGCTTCCCCCTCAGAAACACCTACACAATGCAGAAACGTACGGGACTATTGGCCTTGCTGATACACGGTTTTGTTCATGTCTGCACTGTGAATATGTGTTTTCTTCAGCTCAGAGAGACTGTAGCATCTCAAATCAGATGTTTTGCCCTCTGAAGAAGAGAGTTAAGACTGAAGAAATAATGTGCTTGCAATCAAGAGTTTCAGGTTCTGTTTTTAAACTTAAGTATCCGTTCTCTTACTCTAAATCACCCAACACATCATCAAATCAAGAAGAAAAGCAGAACAGCAAAGTAAAAATTAATTAATGACTGCAGCAATATTTTATGTAATAAGAAACCCAAGTCTCAGCAGAGGATTGGAGAACTCTAAAATATTGTTTTCTGTTCTGCAACCTTCCTTGCCACTGAAATAACACACCTACATAGAAAAAAGTATTTCAGGACAGTAGAGGCAATAGTAATTTGGTTATCCCTAAGACATACAAAGAAATTATGAGTAACTACTTAGGAACAAGGAGTAATTAAAATAAATTCCTTGCTTTTCAAAAGAGATAGGAGAGTAATGAGAAAATATATCTAGATTATTCTTGACTGAGGCGCCACTTAAAGAAGAACACAACAGCAAAGTTTTTAATAAGGAAGGAATATAGCCAGAAGAGCTAGTGAAAAAGCATGAGTTCCTAGAATTATTAAATCCTCATGAAAACAAAGAAAAAAAGTCAATGATAGTAATATATTCCAATGAACCATGAAGCCTAATATTAGACAAAAGTAGGGCATTGTTAAAGGAAAACTAAAAAAAAAAAAATTCAGAAAATTTTTGTCTAAAGGAAATCTACTTGCAGGCATTAGCAGCTTCTAGGGGATAAAAACTATTTTGTTGGATTAAAAAAAATTTACAAGGAATGCTCTCATGCAAATGAGAGATGAGTGTCCTATCCTTATCAAAGAATGGTAATATCAAAAAAGATAAAGAGGAATCAAGCACAAATTGAACAAACACACTTCTTGGGAATGAACTAAGAATATAAAAGTGAACCCAGAGGAAAGAGATCAAAAGAATCTTACAAAGTATGCTTTTACATGTGCACATGCATTGCTCTCAGCAAAATTCACAGGACAACTCTCCTGCTAATATTCTATTGTGAAGGGATAAACACAAGTCAAGTATCTCAATTTAGATATATAACCCAGTAGAGAAAATTTCTTCAAAGCAATTGAAGTACACAGGAACCAGAGCTAAGAACAGCCTCAAAACAATGGCATGTTTATCCACAGCAGATCTTACTCAAGACAGAAAAAGCACTACTAACAACAGTGCAATTCCTCTGCTCCAAAAATCAATAGTGCTCATATTTATCTTCCCACATACAAGCTGCCCAGCTCTTCTCTGCTACAAAGTGAGGTGCATGGGGTAGAATACAGAAAAAGGAAACACTGCCCAATTTCACCAGACACATCTTTAGGTGGGAATTTAACTGTGCTGAACACTAATACATCTCTGTGCTTTCTGTGAAGCTTCTTTCTCAGGGGAATAGGATACAGCAGGGATCCTCCACGTAACATCCTAGTTTAAAGGCTTGATGGCTGATGGGGAATAAGTGATAGCCCAGGTCCTGGCTGAGGGACAGTCTGATTGACAGACTACTCGATTGCAGAATATGAAACTCAGCCTGGAAACAGATTGCAGGACTAAGACACACTTTCACTAACAAAGAAAATCTCATCTATGGCTCTAACCACACCAAAACAACTGGAGATGATAGAAAAAGAAAGTGCCTAAGTGGGGACACACTTTATATCCACTGGAGTACATTGCTACAGAGTAGATCTTGACTTAAACCAAGTTCTTTGTCTAAAATATGCCAAACAATAGCTCAGAGATTTTTTTTTTATCACATTGTTTCAGTGTGCCCTTTGTCTATTATTACTAAGAAGTAAAGCCTACTCTTTTGTCAAGGTCAATGCTGGCATATTTATCTAGAAACTTCAACTCTTTCTAAAGCCATTAACCACAGGCATTCAACACTGCAGACATCCAAATTCTTCTCTCTCCCTTCTTGTAAAAAGGGCTTGTGATATAATTGATACCAATTCTAGGAAGCAGAGAAGAAAAACAAATGTTTTCATTGTGGTGTTTGTGAATTCATTTGCAGTAAGTGCATCATGTCACAGTGAAGATGTCCATAAGGGCTTTGAGAGCAAGAAAGAGCAGTCCTTTTTAGATTGATTGTTTGGGAGGAATATCTTTAACAGCAGTGACCTAAGAGTGCCTTAAATGAGGCAGAAATGATGCAGCTCATATTAGGTTCTGTATGTGAACCATCAATGTCGAGCACTGCAGAGTTGAAAGGCTTAATTACATAGAAACCTATTGTTTTTGTGTTTGAACTGAAGAAAAAACATGCATCAGAGTTGTCCTTACCACACCATTACAGACTGGGCTAAAGACAGTATCAACAAAATGTTCTTACACATGCAGGATGAGGAACAGGACTAGGCTGAGGATTTCTCCTTGTGTTAGTACAGGTGACCAGCAAGGAGATACCTGTGTCAACGGTGACTACCCTGCTGGCCAAGTGCAGCTTATATTTACACCAGATTTCTGCCAGCAAAAGAGGATATTATTGCTTATATTTCCATAGGGTTTATATTTCAATAGGACTCATATATCCAAGTACTATTCACAGCCCCTGGGCTGGAACTGGTCTCACAGATGCAGCTCTCACTGCAGTTAATGGAAACCTCATCTGTACAATTGTACCAATGTAACCAATTATAGAATTTGATTTCCAATACAAGATTTGATTGGATTGTTTTGGCAGTGCTTAGTTGATAAGACTGTGGTACCCCTAGTAGTCCTGTGTATTTGAACAGACCTATTAAAAGAAATAGAAGGGGTACCACAGTAAGCTCTATAATAAACAGACTGCTAAAATTCTGTTTCAGTAGCAAGAAGTAGCATGTCTCTTCTACAGGTACTTTGTGTTCTACTAATCTAGAAGATTAGTGGGCAAATCAAATTAAAACAGAGTCAGTCTTTAGATGAGCAAGTAAAAATTGAATTTCATTGTGTTCCCATCAAATCTCTCGATGTGTATCTCCAGATCTCTGGATAAAGCCTTTATATCACGATAAACACAAGAGAAGGCAAGGAAATAAAAAATTTGGATGAGCCACATATCCTTGATTAAAAAATCAATCTTGTATACAAAGTTTAGCTTTTTTTCAGCTGCTGTCAAAGAAAGGACAATGTAAGGTTATATAAGGTTTTGGATGCTTTTATTAGACTTGCAGGAATGCACTTCCCACTGGAACCAGGCAGCTCCCCATGACAATTCCAGGGCTTTGTGTCGCCTCGATTTTCTCAGCCTTCTCTTCTGTTTCACAGTTTCATGTTTTAGGTTCTTTCTCATGCTCTGGTCTGTAAACACTGGCAAATGTTTATCATACTTCAAGGTAGTTTACATTCCTGTTCTTAGAGATATGGACAGCTGATGGACAGTTGTCCTGACCAATGGGATGGGGAGAGGTGTCAACCTTCTCCCCCAATCCCTGGCCTTTTTAGAAATACTGTATATTGAAGTCAGACTTTCAAATAAAGTAGAGATTTAGTTCATATCTTCTGATCAAAGTGTGAGTGTGTGTTTGCGTGTGTGTGACGGACTGCGTCAGCCTTGCAGCTCCCACTGCCTGCCCCACTGATATGCAGACCAAGACATTGCACTGCCTGGGTCTGAGGTGCAGCCACATGAGCGATAGCAAGATAGCTCCCTTCTTTAATGATACATGAGAGAGAACATCAGCAATGGGTCCTAGGGAGTTAAGAAGCAATTAACTGATAAACAAAATTTATATCTGAGAAGACATCATGCCAAGAACAGGACTGACCTGGGGATCTTCATTCCACCCTCCATTCTGCACTACAAAGTTTGGAATTTTAAGGTGCCTCAGACTGCCAGCAGCGGAAATCATCTGTGCATATCCCAGTGAAGCATTGATTTAACAGCAATACTCTTTTGCCTTTCACAATATTGTGTAGGACAAGGCAGTATCATATCATTCTATCTAAGTATTGCAGTGCAGATAAGTTTTGTCCCAGCTTGGCATTCTGCTATCTGATCTTTCAAAACCATAAATTTCTGAATTCCTGCACTATGGAATTTTACAATCAAGAGATTAACAACTTGTAGCTGTATTTCCAGGAGTAATAAATTAATGAAAGCAAACTCATGCATCTTATTTTTGGCAGGTTTTATTGATTTATTTTTTCTTTTTGTAGGGTTGTTTTTTTGTTTGTTTGTTTGCTTGCTTGGTTTTGTTTGTTTCTTTTAACATTTGTGCAGAGGAAATACTTTGGTTAGACAGTAAACAGCCATTGAAATTTATGGATTATCTGAAAGCTGGCAATTCCAACAGTAGCAAACTACTTAATTTCTCATAAACTCATTAATTTCTAGTCCTTTTCCTTCAACAGCTAGTAGTAGACTGATTTACTGACTAAAGTAGCTATTTTTCCCCACAGCCCGGTACAAAATAAATCAGTTCCCTTTACAATGCAGTGCACAGATTTTAATATATTGCTGCTGGGACCAGAGGGCACCTGCAAATGAACCAGATGTTGTTAGATCATGAAGATGACTGAGCAATGTACTTTTGCACAGTTCTCATTTATCTGTGAGCAGTCTGACAGAACATCTGGTGCTAGGAATTCATAAACTATTCTTCACCAATATGCTTTCTAACAGGCTGGTCTAGGGTGACTGTGAATGCTGCTCATATATCCTTAGTTTCCAGGGAAATCACAATTATATATTGTGAGCAGAATATAAAGAAGGAGAAATAAGGCATGGATGTGAACAACATAAAAAGAACATAAACAAACAAGTAAACAGAAAAACAATTGTTGGAAACAGGAAAGAGACAGGTAAAAACATAAATAAATTTAATGTATTTTAACGTCAGAAAATGTGAACTGATATGAAAATATGCAACATCATTATATATATTATATTATTTATATAATTTATATTATTTGTATTATTTATATTAATTAGATTAGATTAGATATATTTTGGCAAATCAAGTCCCACAAACAGCACTATCGATCCATCTACATTATCACAGATTTGGGACATGCAGGTACTTTTATCTCTGCAAAACCTTTATTATTGCAATCTATTCTGACACCCTTGCAATTAGGCCAGCACCTCTTCCATCTCTGCAAAGTATGGGCAAAAAACCAGGAGACAAATCTCATGCTGAGTAGGATCATGTGCTTGAGCAATGAATTCTTTTCTATTTAATCCTTAGAGAAAGCATAACAGTTACCATACTTAAGCCTACACTTGTTTTTCACTGAAAGAGCAGCTTTACAGTTTCTTCAATCATTTGGGAAATTGCTCTGCAAAATTCTAAGGTTTTGCTACAGGGACCTCACTCACAAGGCTCTTCCAGTACAGCTGAAGAGTTCATTTCTAATTGTTAATCCTCTCTAGGAATTCATCACTCTGGTTCAATTTTCCCTCTCAAAGGAATTTAGACTTTCAGTGCTGCAAGTAGTTTATATTCCTGCATCACGAGCTGCCCCCCAGATGAACAGCACTTGCACTGCCTAACAAGGAACCTGAAAATGCTACAAAACATCATTACAGTTGCTGCAATGATTTGCCTAGTCCATGTGCTGGTAGGAAAAACAAAAAAACTGCCAAAAAAAAACCCAACCCCAAAAACATGGAAATGTCTAAATCTGCTTGAGAGGAGAGTTGTGGAATTCCAATATTGTAAGTTTATGGACAGCTGTGCATCATGCAGCCTTAAATATCTTTGTTAGCAAAAGAATCTTCCTTCTTCCTCCTGACTCTGGATCCTGTTGTATATTTTTGGATTCTAGCTCCAGTCCACTGTTCTAGGATAAATATATTGGGGAAACGTGGTACATGGGTCAACCTTTCCACTGTCACAAGCGATGTACCAGCTTCAGTGATCTTCATTTTTGAGTCAAAGGGCATTCCTCTGTCTGCTGAAGGGCTTGCAATAAAATTGCAAATGCACAGGAGACAAGTCAGACCTGCCAGTGTTGGTAGACCTGGAAGAGGCCAACAACCCACTACCAGGTACTCCTACTAAACCTCAGCTGCAACAGGAGTACAGCTCCAAACTGACCCCAAGACTGTCTGCTGTGAAAGCAACTGTCCAGTGAATTTGACAATTCCTTATACTTCCTCATATTAAATTTTAACAGTGACTGTCAGACACCACAACCTGCCACATCTCTCAGGGTATAATCTATTTTACTGTCAAGAAGTGTTTAAAATTACTTCATCTAATTGTCTGCAGAGTCTGATGCTCCTGTCCTTTTTTCTTAACCAGAACTACTGACAATATTGCCAATTTCCTTTGTGTTTGAATAGTTCAATAATGGTATGACCTGGGATAAAATCTTTTCTTCCCTGGACGTAGTGCAATACATGGACCAACTTTTACTTTCTGTCCTGCTCATGTTTGGCACCATAGTAAATTGTGTACTCTCTGAGTGCCACAGAATCACAGACTGGGTGAAGTTGGAAGGGACCTCTGGAGATCATCTGGCACAATAGATCTGGATACAGACTAAAATATAGGAGGTTCCCTCTGAACATCAGGATCCACATTTTTACTGTGAGGGGGACTCAGCACTGAAACAGGTTGCCCACAGAGGTTATGGAGTCTACTTGGAGGCATTCAAAAACTCTTTGGTACTGGTCCTGGGTACCCAGGTCTAGGTGACCCTGCTTGAGCTAAGTCACTTTCCTGTGTATGTTCATGACTTGGATCATTTCTAGACCATTTCTAGAATAATCTGAGAGCAATTCTGTCAGCTTTATTAGGCTTGGGTGACTTTATTTGGTCATTAACATATGCTTTCACACCTTGTAATTTAATTTTGCTGCAATGATGAACTAAAAAAATAAGCTGTCCTTATGCATTTTTATGTAACTTGGGATGCTCTGACATCTGGCCAAATGACAATCTATCTAAGCTTTCTTACTATTACAGAAAAGACTTTTGTAACACAGTGTTTCAGCGTGCCAAGACATTTTATGTTTATTGTTCTAATAAAATTATTCAACTATATGCCTTTTTTGGGTTTTTTTACTTCTCTTTATGGTAACAAAAATACAAGAATATTTGGGTTGAATGAAGCTCTTCCACTATTTGTTCCACATTATTATAGATGGGTACCAGCTCACAGCATATCTTTTTGATTCTTCAGGTTACTATCCTGACCAGAAAGAAAAGTTAAATTGACTTTTTAAAATCAGGTAGAATCAAATTTTGAAGAAGGAAGGTGACAGCATATGTTTGATGCTGCTGGTGGTTCATAAGCATCCAAACTCTATTGAACACAAGAGAAGATGATGCTTTCCTGGCCTACAGCAAGCATCTTTCCAGCAGTCTTCTAACTCATAATCCATATTTCTAAATTTAAACTGATTCCAGCTTTCAGCCTCAGCTCCAGTCTGTCCTTTTTCCACTTCAGTGTGTATCACACACAAAAATAGCCTTCACAGTGATTATGCTAACTACTTAACACCATTTGGGCAAAGTATGTGGTGAACTGTCTTCCATAGCAATTTTACATGAAAAGCAATGATTTAGTAATGTGTGTCTTAGTCTTTTAATCTTATGCACTTTATTGTTTATACAGCAAACACTAATGCAGAAAACAGACACAGTTCTAATTCCTTTGCCTTTTCAAATAGGCATTGTTTATTGATTGAATGATATTTCTCAAGCACAACATTATAATCTGAAATCTTTTTTGCCCCATAAGCTTACAAGCAAAATGCCAGGTGTTTCCAGGAGGTATCAAACAAAGTTTTCAGTTTCCAGCAGAACCCTATGCTGTTGAACAAAATGGGTGTTGTACTTCATGCAAAATATCAAATATGAGAGAAGCAATGACTGTAAGGAGCTCAGTGATAAAATTGGCATATTATCAATCATTCCACACGGGGTACTTTCCTGTTAGAATGACTACTTCAATCAAGCAGCCCAAAGTGCAATACTCCAGCTGATTGATGCTAACAGCCTGTTCAAAAGAAATGATAGCTACTTCACATTTCATACCTTCTAAAGCAGAGAAGTCTTCATAAGGGTGTGGTGCAGCAGAACCTGACTCTGAATACATTGAATTCATGGTGCGATTGATATATCATCTGGGAATGTCTGTCAGCTTTATCTGGAGCTTCAGACTTTGATGAAGTTCAATGGCACTTAGTTTGACTGAGCAAGCTCAGCTTCACCTATGCCTGCATTTCAGTTTTTCATATGCATGAATCTGAGAACATTCCATTCTTGGAATAAAGACTATCATCTATCCTCTGTATCTCTTCCAGGACACCTCTTTACATGTCTGCTATGTATAGTCACTGAATTTTCCACATGGCAATCTAGAAGGGATATGGATTAGCTGGAGAAGGTTCAGAGAACAGGACTAGTAAAAGACCACCAACATTTACTAGAAGAAAGGAAAAAATGGAATTGTTTTCTTTAGAGAGGACTAGTGAGATGTTTATTGCTATTTTCAAATATTAAGAGATAGCTATGTGATGATAAAGGAGATAAACACCTTCTATGCCTACCATGAGTAACAACAATATAGTGTTTTGAATTATAGCAGCAGAGCTTTGTTACCTCTACTAACAACATTGTCCAGCATTGGAAAATAAAAGCTTTCTTGTAATAAGAACAATGAAGAACAGGAATGTTGTCAATCAAAGTCAGAACCTCCATCCCAGAAGATTTAAAGCATTTTTTGGATAGGTACCTTTCATAAATGAAATCCATTTCATGTATACCTACTTTGTGATCTCATGCGCATCTTCATGTATACTTTCATGTATGCTGTCCTTTATCTGTCCTTTCTGTTGCACCATATTTCCTATGATCAAATCCTACCTTTAAGTCAGGTTCAGAGAATATTTTCAGGCAGCCCAATCTACTCCAGGAGGCACTTAGATATCTGTCTATCACTTTTGATCTAGTTCTCACTTTAAATTTTTCAGATAATGCAAAGTAGCATTTCAGTTGAAGATTCATTGTTTGATGTTTAAGTCATGGATTTTTCTGTGGCTCTGAAACGCAATTGCAGCCTCTTCAATATATGCCTTTTATTCTCTCTCAACATTTCCATTGATTGTGTAGAAAAAGATAGCTTTGGAGTTGCAGCTAATGACTCTATTTTGCTACATAGATAAAAAATCTAGGAGGGATTGTGTGATAAGTGGATTTTAGCACTCTTAGTGTCAGGCCACAGAATTTTGATTATGCCAGTTTTATTTCTTATCTTTCTTGCCAGATTTTTTGCTGCACAAGATTCAAATATATCTCTACTGAAAGTCTTATGAGAGAGAATGCTGATAGAAAATTAAATAACAGTTTATGGACTTTTCTGATATGAAAATCCCAAGCTGCCAAGATTCATCTGAATCAGTTCTGGCAAACGAGCAAAGCTGCAATAATATAATATTTTTCTAGTTCATTTAATGATTTATCTCATTAACAAAACAATTTGCTCTAGACCCTTGGATGATGATTGCAAAGTACAATCAGCTGCTGTCATGGTTTAACCCCAGTCAGCAACTAATTCCCACACAACTGCTCCCTCACTTGCCCCTAGTGAGATGGAGGAGAAAATCCAGAGTCCGAGTGAGAAAATTCATGGGTTGAAATAAAGACAGTTTAACAGATAAAGTTAAAGGTGTGCACACAAGTAAAGCAAAACAAGAATTCATTCCCCACTTCCCATGGGCAGGCAGGTGTTCAGCCACTTCCAGAACAGCAGGGTTCCATCACAGTAACAGTGACTTGAGAAGACAAATGTCATCACTCCCAACATCCCCCCCCTTCCTTCTTCTCTCCCTCAGCATGACACCTTATGGTATGGAATATCCTTTGGTTCAGTTGGAGTCAGATGTCCCAGCTGTTTCCCCTTCTGTCTCCTTGTACACACTCAATCCCCTGTGAGGCAGGCTGGGGAACAGAAAAGACTTTAAAGTCCTGTTCAGCAATAACTAAAACGTCGCTGTCATATCAAGGCTGTTTCCAGCACAAATCCAAAATATAGCCTCATAGCAGTTACTATGAGGAATACTAACCCCATCCCAGCCAAAACCAGTACAACCACCAGGTCTATCACTCTTCACTAAAGTAAGTTAAATTGTAATTTTGCTGAAGGGTAGAAGAACGTCCCATTTCAAAAGAGGAAGATTTCTGCAGTAACTTACATAACTTATTAAAATCTCTCAGTCTATATATATTTCAAAATTTTTTGTTATGCTTGACCTCTCTTTTTACCACTGGAAGCCATGTACAATTCTCTATTCTTTGTGGTATGGTGGAAGTGCAGAGAAATTTTAACTTATTTAAGCTCCATTCTTTTCCCAACTCTTCAGAATGTTGAAGAAACTTACTAGATGTAAGAAAAGGGCATTAGCACAATTTTTAACACTAAAGAGTGAACTCGGAACAAACATCTAAGTGTCTCACATGATAAAAAAAACCTCACACGACACCCAGCTCCAAGTATATAACAATATATGCAAGTAATTTAAGAGTCATTGTATATTCTTCTGCCAAAAAAATGCATAGATTAGCCAAGGATTGATTTTCCAGGGCAAGCAGCTCTACAGGACATGTTTCCTGAATGATCAATATATTATTGCTTATTCAGTAGGTGATGAACCTTGACTGCTTCACAGAGCGCTATCTTCCCTGCTTCCTAATAGAGAAGGGCCATGAGCAGTGGATTTTTGTGACCCAAACGCAATCCACAGTGGCAATGCTATCATCTTATTCTCCCTAGTGGCTGGAATATTCCTGTATGTCACTGTCACAAGGGATTGAAAGATACTTCAGGATATGCTCTTTACTAAGAGCACGCTCTTCTTCCCTTTTTCTGGCGCATTTCCCTAGCTTCTGACATTGAAATCATGAAGCAGAACTGAAGGAAGAGCTCATGTTTCTGCCTAGTAATTTTCTTTCCTCTAATAAGCCACATAAAGTTAGGTTGTCTGCCCTTAAAAGCCTACAAAGAAGATGATGCTTAGAGTATGAGGAGTCTCTTCCTGCTTTTCATGCAGGATTGAACTAATTAGGTTGTGAAAGAACAACTATATGAGGTCAACTCAAATGGTCCTTTTAGTCCAGAATTTCATCTCCAACAGCCATAAACACAAGAGTGTAATAACAAGACAAACACACTGTAGTACTAAAGTTCTTCTTTAGACTACACTCAAGGGCTGTAAAGAATTTTGGCTTAGGTAATTACTGAGCCAGAGTTGCTAAATGATTTGGGGTTTTTTTGGTGATATACAACCTAAGATTCAGTTGCATGAGTGTAGACTCTGTGCAGAATACTGAAAGTCTACTGAAGTTATTGAAACAGCCTCAGAGTTAATTCAAGCTTCAGTGTTGCTGTTTATGTCGTAATGATTATCACTTGAAATATTTCAAAGGTGTTCAATTACGTTTTACATTTTATATCTCATTACACCTGTCTCCACCACTATCAGTTTGCTGCTGTGGCTCTTAATAAACTTCATTATGCTCTGAATTGGACTTAGGAAAACATTCAAGTTGTAATTTTTGGGAATTGGTGCTAGGAGTAAATCAAAGATTAATTAAAGTATTTTAGAGTAGGATTTCCTTCCTTCCATGACTTAAAAAAGCATACGTTCTTCTTTTTTCAAAAATATTTGTCTAAAACAGGTGACTTTGCTTTAGGAATGTTTTAATTTTCAAGTGGGCAAAAATATTTTGGAAAAAAAAAAAAAAGGAAAATCTTTATTTCAAAAAAAAAACCTCTTGCAAAAATTAGGTGTTCTTTTTCTAATCTCTTCAAAGAAAAGCATTTTAAAATATTCTCTTCTTCCTGTCCAGGTTCTTTCATATATTGCTTTCTAATTCAAACCATATGCAAAGAGAAAAAGCCAATATTGTTTGCTTTGTATAATGTAACATGTATAATGACAAGAATTATTAATGAAATAATTATACACCAGTGTAACAGGTGTTAAAAGTAAGAAAAAACATGCTATTTTTTAAAAATTATTGCTTGTCTGCTTCTAAAAAATCATTCTTTAATTAACACTGACCTAACATCCTCATTTTGTGGATGCATATTTGCCATTTTCTTCTTTATTTTTATTTGCATGATTAGTCTCTGCTTCATGTAAAAATTAATCACAGTAGATGGCTGTGTTCTGCTATGAATAAGAAGTTAGGAATATATCAAGTGGATTAGATAATGCAGCAGACTAATGCTTTCTGTAACTTCAGTATAAAGATTTTGGAGCATCCCTGCATCATACTCTGAAGATATTAAAATGATATCACAGAGTTTTGCTTGTTAGCTAGTGGATAGACAGCTGAAGCAAATAAGGAGACAATAACATGAAATTATCTATTTAGTACAACTGACCTGTTGTTAATGTATTTGATGTATTTCCTTGATGTGATAAATTTTTATGCAGTGGAGATAACATAGATTTTCATTCATTTTCAAATATGCATTTACCATGTCTGATGACCTCTGAATAGAGACATAGCTGAGAGAGGCAACAGCATAAATTACCAGTTTACTTAGACTGCCAAAGGACAAATTAAAAAAAAAAAAGTACTCAAGTTGTCCGCTTTGTAAAATATCCAAGGGAATGAAGCATCTGAGCAAATTTTGGAATGCTCTGGGCTGACAGCTGGTAACAAAGCCAAGTTATGAGGTGGTTTCAGCAGTTATTCTATGTTATCTGTTTCTGCTTCTCCTAGCATGTCTCCCCTTGAATTGTTTCAGTTAACAACCTGTGATTTTAAACTTTCAGGAAAAAAAGATAAAAGGTAAAAAATAAGGATATTTTAATTTTAGTTGCTTAAAAAATACTGAAATCATTGTTAAAGGGTAAGGACGTGAATGCTATGTTTAACTAGCGCTATAAAGAACAGCTTTACAATACAAACCTTAGTTTTCCAGTCCTGGCATACCCAAGAACTTATTTAACTTTAAGGTGGTATGTCAAGAGGGAAAAAAAGTACATTTTTAGGGCTCCAGAGAGGAAATAAAAGTCACATGTCTTTGAAAAGCTTCAGCTGTTTTGATTAGAGGAAGGTTTCTTTCTAAGGAAGCTATTAACTACAGGAGTCTAAAAATGCTATTTTAAGATACAGAAATAAAGCAGTTGCATCTCAGTGAGCTTTGGCACTTGGCTGCTTTTAAAGGGATGCAGAGGGGTTAATTGGCTTTCAGCAAAAATGCAGAAGGATATGCTGACAGATCCAAGTATTATTTTGAAGGTCAGATAAGGAAATAAACTTGCACATGCACAGTTTGTGGAAGCACTGTCAGCTAAACCAACAAGCATTTAAGTTGTGCATTCACAAGATGCCTAAAACCCTGTAAAAACACCATACAGACCTTAGAGGAGGAAAAGACAGCTGGATGACAGTGGCTTGCTCATTTTATGGGTACACTGAAGGGAAAACAGATCTTCCTCCAAAGAAAGCTTGCAAGAACATGAAAGGTTTCTAAGATATTCTAAGAGAAATTTAAAGAGAAAAACACATACTTCATGCATTTTTTACAGGTTTGCCATTTTGCAGCAGATACCTGGGATGAGAGCCTCCAAGCCTCCGTGACTATGGAGCTGTTTCAGCCTGAAGACTTTGGGGTTATAAGAGTTAGGAAGTTTGTCAGTGTTGTTTTCAGTTGCGGATCATGCCAGTCCTAGACCAACCATGTGAACGGGGTCCAGGACAAAATAGCCCTAACAGCAGCTGTGAAAAACTTTCCGAGGGGAAAGTGAATGTGTAGCAAGTCTGGTGACTTTATGTGCATGCAAGATTTCTGCACCAGGCTCCAAAAGCACCATGATCTTCCCTGACACTGTTGGCCCCACCACCAGTTTGTTATTGCAGAGGTAGATTCATCCAGATATATATGCACGAAGGATATGATATCTGCTACTTTTGCCACACTGAGAGGAAAAAAAGAGCAATGTCAGTGGTGGGTTATCTCTCCCACAAGAACAGAGACCAAGACAGCATCCTTGGCATTCCAATAACAGAAAGAGCACACAGTGCACCACTCTGACAGTCAAGTCCAATAAGCATATCTTTCTTGGGTTTATCTAAGTTCATCCTCAGTTCTGCTCTCTGCAATTCTATAAGCTCATCGCTTCATATTGTCACTGTTTTTCTATCCACCCTGTCTAATGCCATCCATCAAACCTGCATCAGAGATACTTCTTGTTTTCAAGCCTTTCCTTTTACACTCATTGTAAACCCAGCAAGGGGCTGCCAGGCTTCAGGATTGCTCCTTCGAATTATACAATTTACTTCAAATAAGCTGGCAGTAAAGTTCTGAACATGCCCTTCAGCGACAGGCATTGCTGCAGAAAGGACTGCACCCATTTCAAACTGTGAGTGAAAACAGATTTCAGATGCTTGGTCTCTCATGAACAAAATCATCATCATTAATAGTCTCCGGGCACAGCTGAGTCAACGTGCATAGCTGAGTGCTAGAGGTGCACGAGGACAGATTATGGCACTTGATCAGGGTTAGAGAAATGTAACCCAACCATCTGATACCAAGGCAGGCTTAAAAAAGTTGTAACCAAAAAATAATACATTTAATTAGATCACACAGAGGGAAAACCTGCGGAGTGAAGGCACTGGTTGAAATGATCTAAGATTAAAGCATTGAGTCAACACTTCATTTCTATTTAATTTTTATGGAAATTTTGCTGAATAGTGAAATTACTTCAAGAGAGACATAAAAAGAAAGGAAAATAACAGAAGAAAGCAGAAATATAGACAAGAGGCAAATCCACAGTCTGGCCCTCTTAGGGAATCTCATGGATGTTTTTCACCCTTCTTTTGGCAAGAAAACATTTTTTCTTATTACGCTGGGCAACACTGCCACTTTACTGTCCCTAATTTCCTACCAGTTAGTGTGCCTGACTGCCCAGAGATGAAAACATGTTAATTAAAAACTAACTCAGGGCAATAACAATTTCTTTCTGCTTCTGCTACCCTTTCTAAAGAGAGGGATATACCACATTTTGCAAAGTTCACAAAGGATCTACTATTTATTTCAGACAGTTACTATAATGACAAGTATAAATGTCCTATGAGAAAAGGATGTTGGCAGTATGAAATATTATATTTGAAAATCTTTTTGAGATTGACCTGGCTTTCAGTTAGTGACAGCTTTAATCATAATGAAGGCTTTGTGACAGGGCCTTCAAACTTAAACTACTCATGAGACACACACATTAATCCTGGAGAAGAAAGCCTATTAGTCCTGCTTTTCAAAAACTTTCAAATCTGACCAAACTCTTATCTAGCTTCAGAAAAAACCTCCTGGTGAATCCTAATAATGGGAAGGATAATCCAGACCATGATTCACAGGAAAATGTGAATTTCCTAATGAAGAGTTCTAATTCCACAAAAAAAAAAAAAAAAAAAAAAAAAAATCCAGTTTCTCTGTCAAGAGCAGTGAAGTGATTCACTCATTTGAAGCAGTATTGCTGTTACAAATGAATTGCTTATATCTTCCTTAGTGGTTTCACCTTTTGATCCTAACACAGAACTGAAATTTGCAGGTTAAAAATATGCTGCGGGAAGTTTCATTCTAGATGAAATAAACTACTATTATTATTTAAAAATCACCCAAGAAAATGTATGCATGTCATATACATTAAAAATTTAAAACTTGAATAAATAATATGACATCAAACCACACCATCTTAAAGTTTCTTCATACCATTGGAGGTATTTTGCATCTTCTTTAAAGTATGTCCTAAACAAAGGGATGTAGCTTTACTTTCAATACAGTTTAAGATTTGTCACTGACTTTAATAAAAGCAGGACTCAAATCTATAAACAGTATTCAAATACAATGAGAGAAGGCACACATCTAACCTTGCAGCTGACTCATCTCAAATAAATGGTATAGGATTTAGAAACTAATCATCATCTGTCTTCACGCCCTTTCTTGAAAATAATGCAGTTTGAAGGAGTTTTATCCAAATATCACTACTCTGGAAATCATCATGAAGGGTTCTGAAAGGATGACATCAGAATACATGTCTGAAAGTCCACAGAAATTTTCTATGGAAGATATACTGAGCAGCAGCTCTAAGGACAAGCTTAACATTCCTATGAAATGTAAAGGAATACAGACCAGAATGCTAGAAAAAAAATCCCAAAAATAGAAAAAAAATTAAAAAAAAATAATGCAACAATACTATTATACTACAACGCATTTAAAAGACTGAATTCAACAATGGTATTGCAGCCCTAGTGGTTCAGTGGGTAGGATAGAAAACTGAAAACTCCAGCATGGAGAGAAAATAGGAAGTTTCATTGACTCCAAAGGAGTTCACATTGTCAGGACAAGGAAGGCACATGAATATACAGAGAATTAAAACCCAAATGTTGTTGGGACTTTTCCTGAATAATTTGAAAATTGAATAAAACTTTTCAAAGTTTTTATAAACTCTATGGCACAAATTTTGGCCAGGAAGGAAGTAATTTCTCGTCTCCTGATACAGTTTCATGACAGTGACTTTTACAGGAGCACAGAGCAATGGAAAGTAATTGTCACAACCCAGGCAGATCTGCTGACCTAAAATAGAAAGGGATCTCATTTATAAAATAAGGTGCTGTCTGAGTAGCTGTCAGCAATCTGCAGAGACAACTAAGTCACACTGATGTGTGTTGCTGAATGATGGGTAGAAAGAGAATAAATAGGGTGTAGATAGGGGAAGCTTTGTTGTCTGAGTGAGGCAGGGATGGAGATGAGATATGGTGGCCCATGCACTAGAAGGAAAAGATGCAATGCCACAGCACAGCAGATGATATTCTGGTTTGAGAACTCTTTGCCTTCCGCCTAATTCTCTTTTATTTCATACACAGAGGGATGTCTGGGTCATAGTACCCTAAGGTATGTTCGAACTCCCTGTTGTGTAAGTTAGAAGGCAGTTATACACAATGGCATGGCATTCCTAAAGCGCTGATCTTTAACTTCACAGCCCCAGTCACACCCTTCGGACCATTGGTCTGTTTAGGGTTTCTGGGCATCGTGAGTATTTAGGTCTATGCCAGGTACTCAACAGGGATGTACAGAGTGGCACAGAGACCACTGGTCTCTGTGAAACGCTGCAGTGCTTTCTCTGAGATATCACACAGAGAAAATACTGCAGTCCTTTAACAAAACTACCCTCCAAATTATTTGGGGGAGAAATTCAAGGCAGTGAAACTGACTGCCCAATCTCAGGTTGATCTAGGCTGTTCAACAGCTTTCAATTCTTTCAGCTATGCCCATCTCATCCTCTACCTCCTCCCTTTATTCCAAGCAGTCTGTTTTTTTCTAGCTTGATCACTTCCTCCCTTTGCTTTACTGTCTTCTACATAGTAGTAGGAGTACAAATGAGGGAATCACAAGACCTGTTTCACTGTAATGTTTTTCATTTGAGGATTGTTTTATATGTTTATATGAATGAAACTGGAATGGGAATAAAATTGAGTGTGTTCCATTTTATTTTATAGAAAAGTCCTAAAAATAACAGAAGGGATCATTTTCCAGTTGACATAGCAAGTCAAAACCAGAGATCTCAGGTTCTCAGATGTGAACCTTCACACACCTCAGAAAGAATGATTCTCCAAACGTAGACTCCAATGTCTGTCTGCAAAATGAAATGAACAACAGCAAGGTAAGGTCTTTTGCTTTCCCTCAAATTGAAATATTATAAGAACTGGGCATTTTTTTAAGTCTTAACACCGATTTCTATTGCAGTTGTTAAATAACACTCTTCCCCAACGTGTATTCCAGTGTGGCATATGAGAAACAGGCAAAGACATAAGGGCATATATTGTAACAGATACAGTGGATGGGGCTGTAAAGACACAGGTATTTTCAAGTCATCTCAGGAGCAGTCCCAACATTGCTCACTGTAATATAAACAGATAACTTCTGTAATAATAATAAAATTTCAAGATGTTTCTATTCTAAAAAACTCAAATATGCAAGATGGAATTTCCTCATGTATAACATCTGGTAGAAATAACCACAGAGCTATTCTGTTGCCATGCAGCATGAACATATCAAAAAAATCCAAGAGTTGAATCTTTGCACAACCGATTCCTGAAGCAGTCGGATCAAGACAAGTACCAACAGTCAAACTGAGCATCAAAAACATTTTTCCTGTTAAAAGTGACTAGCTGGTGAAGCACCATACCATCAGTCTTTACTGATTAATCCATTTACAAGATGAGGAAGTATCCCAACATCCCAGTAAAATACCAGATAAAGAAGTTTACAAGGGTACTTTATCTAACAAAAAAACCTATCTTCCACCCTCAGCCAAAGTAGTTGGCGATTTCAAGGATTTTTATAGTATAAATATTCCACAGGCAGTATAATTCCAAACTAATTTTTAAAAAATAACATTATTCTGGTTTTGCAGCAAGAGGACTGGCAAGTAATATAAAGTTTCTTCAGTGCTCAACAGTCTGTGTTGCTCTTAAGTAATAGGAATGTAATGTGTTGGTTTTTTTCTGTGTATCTGTGTATTGAAAGAGAAAAAATCTCTAACATGCAGCTATTAGAGATTTATAAATTATACAATATATATTCTAGCATGGCAGATTTTACCACTACTTTTGTCCAAGTTGAATAAAACAGTTTTTTTATTAAGAATCATTATACTGTTTCACAGCAACAAGGATCAGTTTTATACTTTTAGCTGAGTGAAATTGCTTTTGTGTATGTTTGTTGGTTTATTTTCCTTCTTTTTTTTTTTTTTTTTTTTTAAGACGTTACAAAGTCTCAAAAGCACTAACAGAAATGAACAGTAGCTTAGCTATGCAAGACACATTACCTGACCTTCAAGACTGGAAACAAAAAGGCATCAACAGTTTGGGGTGTCCATGCTGGTCTCAAAACATCCTGAAGATACTAGGATGCAGCATCTTTTGTTTTAGTGAAGAACTGGCAGTTAATATCCAAAACAAAAACTCTAATAGGCACGTTCTTTCACATTACCTAAACTGAAGGCAAACAATGACCTTGCCTTAGGGCATGAGTAATATTCTTTTTTCCTAAGATGAAAATAAAAAATAGTATGACCAGCTTTGCTTTCCAGAAGAGAATGATCAGTAACTGCTGAAAACCTTCCCAGTCTACACGTGTGAAATAAAGTAGGTCCGGAAGCAGTCAATGGCAAAGCCTTTCAGAAAAGCAAATGAAATTTGCGGGAAGGAAAGAAGCAGGCCTGTGATTTCTCATCCATTCAGCCTTTCAAATGTGTAGGCTGCTGTTTAAAGTAGAACTGAGACAAACAGCTAGTTAGACATCAAATTCATAGCTAGGTTCCTTTTGAAGACCAGTTCTCAGGTCAAAACCAAGGATAACAAAATTGGAATAGCTGCTCACAGAACCAAGACACACCCTGCCTCAGCTTTTTGTCTTCTTTGTGAAAGAGAGAGGGCATAAGTGCAAGGGACCCATGCCAGTGGCCCTCACTTTGTGCTCCCTCCCAGGTACATCAAGGTGTGGCATCACAGCCTCCTTCCTGCTAGCTGCCTGAATGTGCTGGCTGCAGCTGGCTGGCCTGAGCTGCATCACACCACAGTGCTGCTGCTTTCTATCAGACCAACAGAGCAAGGGAAGAACCTGTGGCATTGCACTTCAGCTACAGATTTACAGTCCAACAGGATCCTGTTACAAAGCACATTGGCCTACTATGAGACATTTTGATAATACACTTTTCCATTTGAGCTTGTATATACCTTGATTTCCATCAGCCTGGAGTAACTTCAGAGTTGCACTAAAACCTGAGTCAGGGGACCAGGATGTCATGCTGGAGTGAGTGGTTTTTCTATGTAAAAGTAGTTCTGCAGAAGGGAGAAAACTGTCCCTTTATTCATGCTCATCACATGGTGGCTGAAGAAACAAAAATTATGTTACTTGGCTTCTTACTTCCTCAGCCTACACAAGTGCAAGATTACCCAGTTATTATCACATCCCAACCATGCAAAAACTTTCATTTTTTCTTTTCCATAGATAAAAGACATAGACCTCCCACCCTGTACCATTCTAGATTAAAAGGCAGTTTTGGGGAAGTTCAAACATTATTTCTTGTCATCCACTCAGCAATGCAACTTTTCCTTTTGGATTTAAGTTTCATTCGAGGGATGGCTTCTTTTTTTTCCTCTTAAGGATAAAAGGTGTTCAAAGATAAATAAAAATACAAAAATCCTTTTAGAAAAATACTGTCAAGCTTGACCAAAGTCCAATTAGATAGAGAGCCATTTGCTGGCCTTCCTTGAATCCAGAAAAACTATACTAATATGGAGAGATTTACTCTGGCAAGATGCAACTGTCATTTAGCCACCCGGCCTCATTTTGTTTAGTGCTCATCTCTGTTCTGTTTGATACTTCCCAGGCTGCTCACTCAAATTATCCAGTGGAGCAGCAAGAGTATTAAAATTCTGGGTTTTTCTATGTCCCCCAAACCCTGCTGGCTCAGAAAACCTCTCAGCACACAGGCAAAATAAAAGTCAAATACAAAGCACAACATCTGTCAGCTCTCAGGAAAAATCATTTCCCCTGATGCTATTCTTGTGTCCTCCTTGGACAGTAATTTCTAAATTAAGTAGACACTACGTGAAAATTAAAACCAGTTCTTAGACGTACAGAAAACAATAGGCTAAGTGATATTGCTTATAGAGTGAATGCTATAGGTGCTAGTGACCCAGAATACCTGGAATCTCTCTTGGTTCTGTCTAGATAAACTCTGGACATGTCCCTGCTCATTCTAGTGATAGCTATTCTACACTATTTAGACAGCAAACCTTCTAGCAAAGTCCCATTCCATGACAAATTTGCACAGGGTCCAGTCCAGCAGAGTTACTTCTCTACAAAATGTTGGAAATCATCTCTGATTGAAAAAAATTAAGATGCTTTCAAAGTACCTAAATTAGATTTCAACTTCTTTGCTCCTGAGGATGTGAGTGGGACAACTAAGGTATATTTTTATCAGTGGTATAAAGGAGTGGAAGACTTGGCTGAACTAGGAGATGAGATCCTAGCAGGTTCCTCACAGGAGGAATACTCCAAGCAAGTTCCACTGTATTGCCGTATCTCCCACACAGTAGGCGTGACAGGAAATGAAGGAAGGCATAAGATGGCAGGAAAAAATGAGTATCAAAAAGTCTGACCAGAGACTCTCACATTAAATGCATGAGATTTCCCAAGTGTCAGTGCAGTCAGTGGGCTGCATGTCACCAGATGCTGTCAAACTGGGGCTGTTGTTTTCACGAGCTTAGGCCAAGGTAAATAGATTTAATATGTATCATTGTCTCCCTCCACAAGCTGACAACCAGTCCTGACCTGACCTGACCAGAAAAAGAGCTGTAAGGAGAATGTAACCCTCAAAGAATTAATTTATTCCATTGATTTAAATGCATTACATAGGCACACATTTTGCACACATATAAGGCCAGATTCCTCACTTTCACAAATGGTAAATGCTGTAACTGCACTAACATAAAGCAAGCATAACCGGAAATCAGAAGAACCAAACTGCTCAATTTACTGTCGTATTTATTTTTGCTGACTTCCTTGAAAGCAAAGCAGCTCTTGTCAGACTACAGTCTCGGGTCATAGGTGTTATATTAATGGAGGCGAGTATGCGCTAATCAGTGGGCAGTCTGTGCCTGCCATCTGGTGGGAAAATGTAAAAATTACATAAGGAAAATACTCCCATCTCTTGATCATGCTTTTTAAAACTGCATTTTTAAAGAATATGTGTGTATTATGAGTTTATTTTATTTCGGGGTTAGTAACATGTATGGGATATTCCAAGATTCATTATTCACATATGCAAATTTTCAGGAATTTAATTCTCTTGTTTTACCTTTTGCTTCCAGAAATCATCAATTATTGTGTTCTCCCTCCCTGCCCCTAATGAAACTTATTCTCTGAAGACTAGTTCTAAAAAGTAGATGCATATAGAAGTGCAAGAGATTCTCATATGGTCATTATCCTAGCAGAACACCAGCTGTGCAGGCACATCCCTAGATCCCATAGAATCTAAACAGTATTGTCAGACAATAACAGGCGTTGATTGGTTGTGATGTCCAGGAGGCTCATATTAAGGAGGTCAAGAGCAGCAGAAGAGGGGAAGATATGTACATTGTGAGGAAATGCAATGACTGAGGTTTAATGCTATCCAGGATACAATTCTATAAAATTTATGTAGGATAGATTGTTCACTTTCACTTCCCCATCAAAACCCTTTCAATTTAGGACTGTTCCATTTACATTTTCAAAATAGCATTCATTCTCCCCAGCTTCCCTATTTCTATGCTGTCTTTTCAAATAACTTTGGCTTGTTCCAGCAGAAGAACAAGTTGCTATTGGAAACATTTATTTTTTAACCCTCTTCTGTAGGACTGTCTGAAGAATTCATCCCAGGCTTCAGAACGTAGAACAACATTTCTCCAAGGACTCAGTGAAATACTGTAAGTAAGTCCAACTGCCTTTTTTTAAACTCTTCAGGTGAGGGAGAAATGGTTACACATTTTGATAAAATACCCATGTAAAACCTTCAGTCAAATATGTATGGTTACAGTGCCATATTTCACAGGCATCCCTACATATGCATAGCACCTGAGGTCCCACCTGAGGATGCAGATGCGCCCCTATAACACAAATTAATAATACAGCAGATGGAACCTCACATATGTTCCTCATATGAAAACTGATGTAATTTTATTCCAATGATCACATTTATAGATTGGGATACTAAATGTAGTGAACCTTCACAGCTCCTTCTTAGCATCTAAGAAATATCCAGTAAGTTCTCATCAACTTTTATATTTGAGTAGTCCTTTAGCAACAAAACCTAAAGTCTGCATCAGTTTCACCAGCCAACATCAGCCGCTGATGGGACATACTGAACTGATTGCCTAACACACGTACTACCATACATCTTCCCACTTCAGTCTTCCACCATGGAGGTGCAGGAAATGTGTTTGGTTTACATTTCTCACATCTGTGGAGGGATCTTTTTTTCATGATAATGATATTCAGCAACAAAAACAGACAAGACAAGAATGGGATTTGATCTCTCATGCCTGCCATTCACACAGAAAGAAACAAAAAGAAATGGCAGGTCTCCTTGGAGTCATTGTTTTCATTTACCTCCTACTTGAAGGTTCAGAGGTAGATGTAATTTTAACTGAACCACAGAGGTGTTGGAATTATTATATCTCCTAACAAGTGAAGAGGAAAAGGCATTTACAACTGAAGTAAGTAATCTTGTAGTGAGTGAGGGAAGGAGTGGACCCCATAGAACCAATTTCATTCACCCTGAAAGCTGCAAGAATCTCATTTCAGTCAATTTAGTTTAGTGCTTGTTTCAAGCTGCACTAGAATGATGCATTTTCAACATAAAAAGACTCAGCAGAAGAGGGTTTTCCTTACCCTGCTGTGTAGGACAGCCAACATAACTGAATTGAAGTGGATTTCTTTCTTCAAGCAATATCAAATTCGCTGACTGAACAAGGAAGAACAGATGTTAGCACTTCCTTTTCACATAGAGTTTCAGAGAACTGATGACTTCTCTTTAGAGGTCAGGGCAAGAGAATGTATTTTTCTCCTTATACTGCAGGACTTTCACAAGAGGTTTTTTAAAGAGTTGTTTATTTCTTGCCTTGCCTTTCTTCAGCTTCTGTCTTTAATCTGAACTCTGTCCTTTGCTCACATTTTTTTTTTCTACAGCTGCATATCCTTTTATTGCTCTCCCAATTGCTTTTTTTATCAGGAGGTTGAGTGCACTTCAATTTGTCCTTCGCACAGTGACCACAAAAAGTTCAGGAGTCTGATTTACTTGTGTATCTTTCCAATTTCATGCTGGTGCAGTTTCTTTTTAAAAAGTCTAGAGAGTAAAACTGCTGTGGTTCAGGCCAACACTACAGATTTGTATGCCGTACTGAAAAACATTCAAATATTTAGGTGTCTGTTTGGGGGACAGTTCCCAGGCCACTGGGATATTTCTCAAGGAAAGACAGTGCTTGAAATGTGCAGACAAATGGAAGGGAGGAAAATCCTCCCCAATTTTTACTGACAGTGGAAATTATGATACAGTAAGTGGAACTTTCTCTGGTAGCATTTAATTTTTCTACATGCACATGGTGCATAACTATCTTTGTCAAAATAATTTGCCTTTACAATAGCAGCAATTCCTCATCCTAAAAAAGAATGTAGACATAAGGTATACTACAGTCTGGCTTTGGAATATTGTAGTCTTGTGGCCAAGATACAGGGCTGAGAAATCAGAGAACCTTGTGTCTACTACAATGACCTCAGATTAGTCAGAAAGACTCTGCACTTCAGACTCTGTAAGGATTAAAAGAACTATCATGCATAAAGTTTTTCAAACAATCCAGGTAAAATGGTGCTAAAGCCAAGTAATCTAATTTCTCTGTACAATAAAAGGAATAGAAAGAAATAAAAGAGCATGAAACCTTAAACCACAGAATTATCCTGAATAGGACAAAAATTGAAATAGATCTGTAAACTTCTTGAGTAAATACTTATTTCTTACATCAGACCACAAAAATCCCACTGAGAATTATTAGCCTCTCATTTCTGAGAAAATAAAATTCACAACAGGAAACTGTTAAAAAAATAAGCTTCATATTTTGCATTACAATGTAATCACACAACAAACACAAATGTCCATAACAGTGGTGCCTATTTTTAACTTGTTTTTAAAAGTTGAAATCATTATGTCTTGTTCACCAACAGACTTGAAATGGTTTCCTGCTTCTGTCTACATACACTAAATCTCTTCCAGCTGCAACAGAAAATCTTAAACAATAAGCAGCTAGGAGCAGACATATAGCCAAAATGCATACAACAGTGATAATCACAGCAAAAAAACTATTCTGTAAAATTCCAGGAATTCATGCTGGCTAGCTGTGACTCACCATCAATACGGAGGGTTATTTAAGAGGCACTACAATTTAAGTCTACAAATAAGCACATAAAAAACACCTCTTTTCTTTTGCTCCTGTAGCATGAAAAAGGTAGAATATTTGTAGGCTTTGGAGCACTCCAGTGCAGCTTTGAGGAAAGCAAAAAAGGTCAGGATGCTCATCTTAAGGCAGCTGCAACATGACTAAACTGCAGTTTTTTGATTTCTGAGAGAGGCACATATTTTGATATTAGCTATGCTCTAACATCAGAGAGAATTTCCATGCATACATTATTCTGCTCCATTCTCCTTGATTTCCACACTGGCACCCCGATCTTTGGCACAAGAACAACAGCAAAATATACCTGCCATAATTCCAGTATGGGAAAGATCAGTGTCCTGGGAAGGCAAAAGCTGAACACAGACACAGAAGAATTTCTGTATATTTCTGTAAAAACTTGTTCTGAAGCCGTAAAATGATTCAAGGCAATTCAGCCATGGTGGAGTCAATTCTGCAATAACAACAGGCCATTTCTGTTCTCATGGTGGCATTAACACAGGGTGTCTTGAGCTGATTTAATATTCTGACACCAGAAAAGGGGCAGATACTCCCTGGATCGTGTTTTGTCACATATGAAGCTTGTCTGATTCCCCCACCTACCAAATCAGCAACAAAATCCAGCAGTAAACTGAAGTTGATAGCAGTAAATACTCTTCTGTGCCATAGTGATTAAAACTGAAGAATCCATTCATACACAGTCCAGTGAGTAAGACAATTGGAAAAGAACTGAGTTGTGAAGCCAAGAGCAGTAGTAATGGCAAAAGCTCCTCACCCAACATGAAAAGCTTTTAAATCAGCAAGGCACCTTCCCTTAGCTTTATAGCCCTGCATCTTGCAGCACTGGGGTTCCTGTTACAACTGGTTACAATTGTGAGTTTCCTCCCCTCTTCCCATGCGTAGCACAGATCATTATGGGCCTTTATGCTAGCTCACGGTACCTTCCTGTTCCTTCTTTTAAGAGTACTACCCCAAAATGTTGTACTATTTGAAAAACCAAACTCTCTTCTGCAAATAGATGGATATTTACTTCTATGACCTCTGTAAAAGTTAAATGTTCAGGATTTCATTGGGAAGCCCCAGAAGATGGGAGCACAATTATTTCGGACACAGTAACAAGTATCACCATTCAAGACAGGAAGCGGTCAACAAAAGAGTGCACCTGGACAGGTAGTCACTATAGCAAATTCATTACCCTTTCCTTTAGGTTGTAAAAACTGATTCCTTTGGAGACCTTTAAGAGCTGGGAGAGAAGGAAAGAGGATACAAAAGGAACCCAGAAGAGGAAAGGAGGACAAAATCAGTAAGCCACTGCAGTAGAAAAGCAGCCCTGCCATGCTGCTTTTTTGACAGCCACCAGAGTCACAGCAGAAGAAATCTTATCACAGCAAATACTCCACACATCTCCAAGCTCATAGCATAGGGTCAAGTTACAAACCCAACACAGCAGGTAATAAACTTGACTACAATGAATTCAAATTGAGGAGGCAAGAGAAATAAGGACAGACTCTTTTAGTAGGGTCTGTTTTGACAGGACAAAAGGAAAGGCTTTTAAACTAAACAAGGGTAGATTCAGACTAGATACAAGGAAGAATTTCTTTACAATGAGGATGGTAAAACACTGGGACAGGTTGCTCAGGACGGTTGTAGATGTCCCATGCCTGGATAGGTTAAGACCAGGTTGGAAAGGGCTCTGAGAAGCCTGGTCTAGTTGAAGATGCCACTGCCCATGGCAGGGGGGGTGGATGAGATGGACTTCAGAGGTCTCTTCCAGTCCGAACTATTCCCTGAACCTGTGATTCTAGGGTTGCCTAGTAGGCACAGAATCAGCATTCTGACTCCTTCATACAGAGACCTTAAGCAAGCTCACTTTTTTTTTCCAGTACACAGCCATGTGTGGCACCTTGCAGAATGGGATGTTTCAGAAACACTGTAGTGACTTGTGAAAATCAAAAGCAGCATGGTTTCTAGGCACCTTCAAAGTTTTATCTACATACTTTGCAATACAAATACAATGAGAAGAGTATATGTATTATGGGAAAGGAAAACATGAGTTATAAACCTACTTATTGTTTGCATGCCCTATACGAATAAAAAGTATGAAACTGATATTTTGAATTGTTTGAAAATGTGAAGCTAGAATAAAGTGTAAGAAAAAGTTTCTAGGTGAAAAGTCTTCTAGGTTTCATTTCATGCTCTTCTATTGACATTTTACAACAATATATGCAATTTATTCCACTCATAAAGTATATAACAATAACTTCTACTATCCAAACCACTTTTAATTAGTGATTGTTTCTATAGCCCAGTAGAGACTTACAACTCATGAATTTGTTTCTTTCTTTTTTTTTTTTTTTTTTTTAAGAGAATGATTTAATCCTACAGAACCCCTGGGAAAGAGGAAAATTTTATTATCTTTTTCTCGCATTTTAACAGAGAAACAAACAGAGAAACATGGTCTTTAACATTTACAAAGCAGACCACATTAATCCACAAGCAACTCTCTATTAAAACTACAGAGTCATAGGAAAACATTAGAAGGGACCCCAGAAGGTCAATTCAGACCAACTCCTGCTCAAAATAGAGCTAGGATCCAAGTTAGATCAGGTTGCACAGGGTTTGTCCAGGTGTTTGGAGGAGTTCCAAGATTTCTTAAGCCACATCTTTGGGCAGCCTGTTAGGGTGCTCCCATGCTGAAGGCCCTGTAATCACGAAACTTCTTCTAGTTGTTTAAAGAAGGCTTGACCCATTTTCTCAGCTTGATAAAGCAGTCAGTAGCAGGTGACCCCCATGATGTCTCCTCTCTGGCCTTCTCTTGAACCCTGACATAATTCCACAGCAGAACTCCACGCATTTAAGCATCTTATTTTCATCCACTCTCTCACAGTTAAAATTGTGACAAAGACTGGCAGCTACAAGCAAACACACATTTATTTGACAAGCTATAAAGGCTGGCCTCGGACACAACAGTGGTCCACAGCCACTAAACTGGCTGTTCCTCCAGTGGGTTGTAAGTGACATAGCCCCTTCCACCTTCTTTGTTTCCTGCCCTAAACAAAAGAATTTGGAACCTCCTAACTCAACCATCTGTCAAAATAGTTTTGTGACTCAGAGCAATGAAAGGCTACTGCAAAAACCATCACTGAGACAACTTATCCCCACCCTTTCCTAAGTCTCAAATCTGAGTAAACTCAGAAGCATACATTTAGTAGACATATGAAGAACCCTCCCCACAAATATCTCCAAGTGTTATGTGCAGTAAATGACTGTGAACAACATTTTCAAATGCTGAAGGGCTAGCAAAGAATAGAGTTATCCTATGGGTATATAAAAAGAAAGCAACACAGAAGTTGAACTTATTGTATCTGTGTTTGAATAACACCTTAACATACAAGTAGGTTCCTTAACACCTTCAAGTAAACATCCTACCATTGGTTGCAACTGGATCTGAAGAAAAAAACCGCATCATGATAAATAAGTGGATAATCCTAACCAAAACATTGCCTAAAATTTGCATCTCAAATTTGTTTGTTTCTTCAAGCAGATGTATTGAAAAAGAAATATACATTCCTTTAATCTCAGAGATAAAAAAAAATTCTAGTACTTTGATTAGCACAAAATTTTTCGCAGAAATGGGAGAAGCATTAACTTTTCCTATATTTTTAGTGAAATGGCTTTGCCTACAAAGTGACCCATATGATTCCGTATAGAACAAGCATAACATTTAATGCATTTATCACAACTATTTACTCCTGAATAATTTTTTTCTATAAACTTTGGCTGCTGCTATTGTGTATTTAAAGTTCATAATGTGCTGCCCCTGCTGCAGGCACACTGAAAAAACTATATATAAAACATCTCATTAGTTCTGAATTACTGCTTTAAGTGGTGTGGGCAGGTCAGTTAATTTTAGAGTACTAAACAATGCCAAACTTTCAACAATATTCCCATCTCAGTTTCTTCACTGCTCCTTTCCATCTTATTTCAATTGAAAAAGTGTGGACATAAACCACTGGGATTGTTTAAATCCCTCTGGATATTAATCAAGAAATAAGATACATTTTTGTTCAGTGCCTCGTCCCATGGTGCTTCATTAACCTAATTTCCAAGTTCTTCAGAAACCAATTAACTGATCCAGGGGCTCTCCCAAAGATGCCTTATGTCCAAAGGTCCCCTGGCCAAATTAATCTTTCTAAGATTACCAGAAGACATGTTCATTCTTCAGCCTACTTAACACTGCCTTGGTTTCATCATCCACAAGTGAATAGTAGAGGAGGCACAAATACAGGCACATTGTGCAGGTACAGGATGAGGAAGGAAAGTAAACTGCAGGGCAGAAGTAAAACCTTCTACCATGTGCATCTCCAAATTTATGTTCCCTATATATCATAGGGGAAAGCTGGGGATTCCACAATGGTTTATACAACCATCAATAAGCTGATGGCAACTTGTCAGGCATCTGAGTTTGACTTGACAACGTGACAGAGTACCCTGCTCAGAGTATCATAGGCAGGGCTTCTGCACAGCAGGGTCAGACTGCATACAGTACTGTAAAGTAGGAGACAGGACCAACATCACAAATAAAGGCTTTTTTTTTTTTTTTTTTTTAACTATCTGACTGGTCATTTGCAGTTTATTCATCTCTTAGAAATTTTCAAAGCATGCTACTGTTGTGTTATTGGTGTATTGCTTCTCCAAGCCAACACTTCTGCTTTCCACAGTGGCCCTGTAGTGTTCCTGTATCAAGATTTCCTGGTGCGGTAGGTTCTGAAGATGAGGCAAGACAAAGTCCAATGTCTGGAATTCATCCTAGGTTCAGGTTTTGTCTGCATCAGCAAGTAGTGTGGCTCAAGAGGAGTAGAGTGCACAGTCCGTGCACTGCTGCTGAGTACAGACTGCCCGTACTGTATGTGGACATGAGTACAACACCACTTGAGACTTTTTGTGTTAAACACCAGCTGTCTTCCCAGCAGGCTCCTGAGCAAGGGTTCTGAGGATGAAAATCCATGCAGAGCAAGTGGAGTCACCTCTGGCAGGCAAAGTTCCACTCTGTTCACAGCCTTAAAGGCAAACTCTCATCCCAAATATGATGTGAATGGAGAGTTTTTTCCAAAATTATACAGTCACCATTTTAAGAGGTGGGGGAAAAAAAAGACACCTGCAAAGTTAAAAGTGGGTAAAGTTTCATCTTTGCCCTCAAACTGGCAGCTGGGTGAGTCCACTCTCTTTGGGGCTGTGCCATCATAAAATGGAAGTAAACACAGGGCATGGAGATACATAGTAGTCAACCCACCTTCACAGGGGCACAGATCTTTCTGATGATTCTTTATAGCCTGTTACAGTGTGTTAGGTGCTGGAGTAAAATGTTTCTTAAAATGTTTCTTTTAAAACATTGGCTTCTACATTTCTTCCCCCTCAGATTTGCCTTGCTGGTATTGCCAGCTCTGGTGTGTGTCCTGTGGAGGATGGCACAGCATGGCACGGCACAGTGTGAGAAATCCATGGTAAACAAAGTATGGAAGTCATCACTCTGTGTTCTCACTGCCCTTTGTGGTAAATGAAAAAAACTCTGTGTCCAGCTGGCCCAAAAGGCCCATGTCATCCTAGCTTGTGTCAGTAATAGCGTGGCCAGCAGGAATGGGAATTGATCATCTCCCTGTATTCAATACTGGTAAGATCGAGCCTTGAATCCTGTGTCCAGTTCTGGCGCCACTTAGTTCAGGAAGGGCATTCCAGTATCCAGAGAAGGGCAATGAATCTGGTGAAGACTCTGAAGTGCAAGTCGTGTGAGGAGCAGCTGAGGGAGCTGGGGGTTTAGCCTGGAGAAAAGGAGGCTCAGGGATGACCTTATCACTCTCTACAACTACCCGTAATGAGGCTGCAGCCAGGTGGGGATCGGCCTCTTCTCCCAGGTTACCAAGGTTAGAACAAGAGGGCTTAACCTCAAGCTATGCCAAGGGAAGTTCAGTCTGGACATTAAGAAAAGTTTCTTTACAGAAAGGGTGATGGGACATTGGAATGGGCCCGAGGAGGTGGTGTAGCGACCATCCTTGGAGGTGTTAAAGGACGGACTCCATGTGGCTCTTGGTTCCACGGTCNGGTTTCCAGCGGCCGGGAGTTTGTGCCGAGGGTGCCCGAGGCGAGTCTGTGCACAGCCGGCCGTGCCTCCCTCCGTGCCTCCCTCCATCGCACCGGGCGGTGCGGTCGCTGACCAGCTCTGGGATACCCGGCTCCTCCGCACGAAACTCAAGGGTTGTCGTGTCTTTGCCTTGGTTTTCTATTTACTTCTTGTTAAAGTAAATAGGATTAAAATAGTGCTGTGGGCAAGAGAAAGGAGCNTCGGCCTCTTCTCCCAGGTTACCAAGGTTAGAACAAGAGGGCTTAACCTCAAGCTATGCCAAGGGAAGTTCAGTTTGCACATTAAGAAAAGTTTCTTTACAGAAAGGGTGATGGGACATTGGAATGGGCCCGAGGAGGTGGTGTAGCGACCATCCTTGGAGGTGTTAAAGGACGGACTCCATGTGGCTCTTGGTTCCACGGTCTTGTTGATGCGCTGGTGCTCGGTGATAGGGTGGGCTCGACGACCGCAGAGGTCTATTCCAACCTATCTGCGGTTCTGCGAAAGACGGGGCGGCAGGACACGGCGGGGGCCTGGCAGAGGGCGGGCGGGCGGCCCAGCGCGGCGGGCAGAGCTCCGCAGAGCCGCTCCCNGCACCGGGCGGTGCGGTCGCTGACCAGCTCTGGGATACCCGGCTCCTCCGCACGAAACTCAAGGGTTGTCGTGTCTTTGCCTTGGTTTTCTATTTACTTCTTGTTAAAGTAAATAGGATTAAAATAGTGCTGTGGGCAAGAGAAAGGAGCGCTGGGTTTGTGAGGAGACAAAAGACATACCCCTTGACCCTGTTGCCTTGAAACAGCACCAGCCGCAGCCAAAGAGGCAGGAAGGTAAACGTGGGGCTGGAGGGGCACGGACAGGAGGGGAGAAAGAGTCTTTCAGTGTCTCACCTGCTCTCGTCCCAAGCAGGCAGGACTAAGGGTCGCTGCCACAAGAGATTCCTCCTCCTTACCTTCTTTTTCGTTTCACATGTGAATCATGATCAGCTTACAGAAGGAAGGAAAACAAAAGAGCCGCTTGTATTTTGCAATGCCATTTATGTACTTGGGGCTGGTGCTGTTAGGAAGCCCTGGCTGAATTCCTCTCTCATGTGGAGCCTTTCACCGTGCCAGTAACCAGTGCCTCACTGGTGCCAGCTTGTTACCCTCTTGAACCCGCTGGTTCTCTCATCCACACTACCCATGTAGCTGCTGCTGCAAATACACTGAACTTGTCCAGTCTGACTTAAAAACAGATGTCAGGAACACTTCTCTTTCTAGCCAGCTGTTCCTCTCATCACTTACTCTGCTATTGCTTGCTCAGAGAGGGAAAGATTCCAGAAAGGAGCCAGACAGACCAGAGAGTGAGAAAGGAGTTACAAGACATCTGTTCCTGACAAAGTGTGCCTGTGTTTCTGGGCATTTTTGGTAAAGTTGCTGCCTTATTATTGAGGTAACTATATGAGTGACAGCATGACGTTCTGGTGCTCAAGGAAGATAGATAAGTCTCCTTAGCATCCACAGGAAAATAACTGATGAATAAATATAAGATAGTATTTTACATCCCTCAACATCTACCTAGACAAATAAGTTCTCTTACCATTTGTGGGACTAACACTGCCATCAATTTACAGCCTGAATTTGGTTGTATCTGCTTATATGTGCTGAAAAAGAAACAGTTCTAAAATGTAAAACAGTGAAAATCTTGTGGAGAGACTAAAGAGAAGTGGTATGTGTCATGGGAATATTGCTCTGATGTTTTTACTTTTGTATTTTCATGTGTTGTACAGGCTGGTTTGCAAAACCTACAGACAAGAAGACATCTCTGAGTACTCATGAGGACATGAGGACAGCATTTATGGCTGAAATGAAGGCAGAAAACATCAAGCAATTTCTTTAGTAAGCAGTGTGTAGACTAATCAGTTCAGACAAGAAAAAAAATCAAGTGGGAGCCAGCCGTATGATCACAGAATCATAGAATTTGTTGGAAGGGACCTTAAAGATCCTCTGGTGCTAACCCATCTGCCATGGGTAGGGACACCTTCCACTAGACCAGGTTGCTCAGAGCTCTGTCCAACCTGGCCTTGAGCACTTCCAGGGATGGGGCATCCACAGCTTCTCTGGGCAACCTGTGCCAGTGCCTCACCATCCTCACAGTAAAGAATTTCTTCCTAATAGGCAATCTAAACCTGACCTCTTTCGGTTTAAAGCCATCATCCCTTCTTGTATCACTGCATGTCCCTCTCGAGCCTTCTTGTAAGCCCCTCTCAGTTACTGGAAAGTGCTCTATGGTCTTGGAGCCTTCTCCAGGCTGAACCGCCCCAACTCTCTCAGCCTTTCTTCTCAGGAGGGATGCTCCAGCCCTCTGATCATTTCCATGGCCTCCTCTGGGACTTGTTCAATCAAGTCCTTATCCTTCTTGTGTTGGATCTCAAGAAGCTGAGCACAGCAGTGCACCTGGGGTCTCATGAAGCAGAGCAGAGGGACAGAATCACCTCTCTGACTTGTTGGTCATGCTTCAAGCAATTCAAAACCATTTCAATGGAACATGAAAATATGGATGTTTTGAAGTCTATTAAAATTTAATTGATATAATAAATATTTCTATTTTAGTAACTTAGAAGCTTTAACTGCAAGTAGTTGCACTTGATTTGTTTGTTTTAGGGATCTTGTAAATGGATAATTTTTTCTCTTAAGATTTGTTAAAATCTTGTATTTATTCTGATCATTAAGTCATCATCATTATATTTATTCCTATTAATAGGCCGCAAGTCATAGTTTATTGATAGGACTTTGCTTTCAGTGTAAAGAAAGAGCATCAGCTATTGTAGAAATAATCAACAAATTTGGATTTGCCTCATACTCCCAGTCTAATTACACAGCACGGAGTTGTGCAAAACTAAATTACTAAAAGACCATTTTCAATTTATAGGATTGTGGCAATCACACTGCTTTCATTTTGAGTGTATTGGCCATGAGCTATTGCAGATAAATTAGCTGGAAAGTATAGTCTCTCTGCTATGTAGCAGTCATGTACTGGAGTATAACATACACATTCAAAACCAAAGATTTATGGGTTTTTAGAGTCTTAGCCTGTGTTTTGGCTCCTGCAAAGTCAACTGTTGTTAAACAGCTCTGTGAAAGGACCTTCCTGCCCTTTAAACTCCCTGTGTCTGTGTAAGCAGAAAGCCTTGTACCTCATTTGCTGTCATGTGTCCAGTCCTGCAGTGAAATACAGCAGGTGATTAGTCACTGCTCAGAACTACCAGTACAGGCAGTCAGATTAGAAGAGAGAATGAAGAAAAACACAAGGTTGAGTTAAATGGAGTGTAGTACAGGAAAATGTAATTGCATAAATCAACTTCTAATAAAAATATGATACTTAAACACTTGTAACTCCTATAGAAAACAACCATTCTCACTCACAATAATGCATAAGAGTGCTCTTGGTTCATTATATGTCATCTAGAAGATGATGCTGTCACTGTAACAGTGACTTTTAGTACAGTATTAGATTTTGGCATGGTTTTATCCAGCAGCATTTGGCTGCTAAGGGTTTTGTCTAGTTTGGAGAAAAGGAGGCTGAGGGGCAACCTCATTGCTCCCTACAGCTTCCAAGGGAGGGGACGTGGCAAGGGAGGTGCTAATTTTTTCTCCCTGATATCCAGTGATAGGATGTGTAGGAATAGTTCAAAGCTGCACCAGAGAATGTTCAGACTGGACATGAGGAAGCATTTCTTTACCAAGAGGATGTTCAGAATTGAAACAGGCATTCTAGAGAGATGGTCAATGACCCAAGCTTGTCAGTGTTCAAGAGACATTTGGACTGTGCCCTTAGCAACATGCTTTAATTTTGTCAGTGCTGAATTGGTCAGGCAGTGGGACTAGGTGATTGTTGCAGATCCCTTACAAACCATTCCATTCCATTCCATTCCATTCCATTCCATTCCATTCCATTCTTCTTTCAAAGTGGCTTTCTTTGATGGGTTTAGTCTTACTTGAACTCCAGAATTTAAGTTTTTCCTAATCTCACACCCCTTCATAATCAAAGATACAATTTCCTTCATTAACACCAGCTGGTGCCACACATGCTTCTTTGGCATGTTAATGGCATGGTCATATGATAGAATGAGGACATCATGATGACAGCCTCATTCAACTGAGGGTCTCTTCAGCTGGCTTCACAACTGGGCTTTCACAATGGTCTGGACATTTTTTTAAATTTTTTTTTCAGACAATGGGCTGTTCATTATTTATGCTCTCTTTCACTGTTTGTTGTTCATGCTGGCATGACTTTTAAGTCACAAACTGTTGAGTTTTTCTGTTCCTTGTTTATATGGTACTCAAAGCTCACCCTCTTTTGCTTGCCAAGAAGACACTCTAGGAGTGAACATCTAGATAAAACCACTGTTTGTGCTAAAATTAATTGATATTATGGGATTCAAAGAGAGTATCTAGTTAAATACAAGTAAGGATCAGAGTAATTATGCACATTTCTAAACAGAATACACAAAAATAATTGAACTCAGTTCTTTTATCACTTACAATGATAAGGTCTTACTGTGTATACGAGTGCATAGGCCTACTGTAGCTCAGAGGACAAGGAATAAAGAAAGGACAAGACATCATGGGTGGTGTCACCACACCATTCTTGCTAAATCATGCTGCAAGGAAGATTTAAATACCTGTACTTGATCAGGACAGCCTGAAACCCTTCATCTCAGTTTATGTGTACAACATAAAAATACATAGATGCAGATAAGTCTTGGTCCTTATTTAGCCTGAGTATATCTGATCATCTCTGTGAGGTTTATTTCCAGCTAAGCTGAGTTCTGATTATGACCTTCAATGCCTGACCCTGCATATTTCTTCCTTTTCTCCAGCAATTTTACACAGCTTCCTCACCTAGCAGGAACAAAGGAAAATATGCATCTGGCACAGCAAGTCCAAGCTGAGTGGAAGAAATTTGGTTTGGATTCAGTTCAGTTGGTTCATTATGATGTCTTGCTCTCTTACCCTGATGACACTAAGCCCAACTACATCTCAATAATTGATGAGTATGGCAATGAGGTACAAAACCCACCAGTTTTTCCAACCAGGGAACAAAATCACTTTCATACACCTGGGAAGGCTGTGAGGGAAAACTGTCCTCTGTTCACTTAATGGTGTGGGGCCTGGTACAAAGCTCATGGAAATCAGGCATTCCAGTTTGCTTTTATATTTTGCATCTTTGTTTCATAATATATGTGTTAGAAATACTGATATTTACCATGACTCATGCAGCATCCTGACATATGGATTAAAACCAATTATGTAAGAGAATTACTTCATGTAATTCAACTGTTTGAAAATTACTCTGTTATTTAGAAAGAGGAAAAAAGGCCTGGTCAGCACCATTCTTTGAATTGATTGGTTATACAGTATCGATGATTCTGCTAAATTCAACTTCTGAAAGATTAGAATTTAGGTCTCAAGACATGCTGTCACAAGGGGAATGAGTTCATTACGTACTGGCTGAAGTGCACGTAGAAACTTCAGGGATGAACAGAATGCAAGCATTTTTACCATTGTGATCTAACCTGTTCTTATCTGCTGTACCCCGACCACTTCAGGGAACCCTGTGTTCATTTATGCAGGATTCTCTGTGAAGGGTGGAGGTGGGATTCGTAAGGTCACACATTGACCATACCTACTGGAAAGGATACCCAGTGCTTGCTAAAACTTTGGCCATTTCTTAGGTAGAATTCTAAAACCAGAGTCCTTTAGATTGCAAATACTAGTAAAATGTGCTTGTGAATAGAAAGTATTTCTTTTCCATATTGCCTTGCTTACCTTATTCCTTTTCTCCTTTCCCATTAGATTTTTAATACGTCATTGTCTGAGCCTCCTCCTCCAGGATATGAGGCTGTCAGAGATGTGGTGCCACCCTACAGTGCCTTTTCAGCCCAAGGAATGCCTGAGGTAAGGTAGTAGAAATAGAGGTAGGAAGAGAAGGAGGAAAAGAAGCAGAGACAGAAGTAGAAACAATAGAAATGGAAAAGATGGAATACCATAGTTAACTGTAGCATTGCACGGAATATCAGAGAGCAATACAGAATAATTTGAAATTCCTTAGGCTTTAGTTCGAAACCCAACTAATCACCAGTAGAAAAGGTGACCTAGCTCCGATGTTCTTGGGATTATTGGGATGAAACAATGTTCAAATTGAGCAGTCATATACATGTTTAATTTTTTCCTCTGGTTTGAGTCAGAGCTAGATTTTATTTTTAGTTTTCCTTAAAAACTATGGTAATAAATCTTTAATATCAGCTGCTGTAAACTTCCCCAGACATTTCTGTAACTATGCACCATTGTTTCCCATCTTGTTGAACAAACAGACTGTTACATTTACTCGGCCAAGTGAACAACCTCACTTTTTAAAATACTGCTTGCCCAGGGCTCACACTGACAGGTATAGCTGCACAGTGTTGAGTATGCTTGAAAAGCTTTTGCTGATATTTCTAGCTGGCGATAAAGGCGTTGCTGTGATCTGAATTTAACACTAATCCTTTGTGTCTTGTTATACAGATGATATCAGCTTTCTTTGATAAAGCTGGGCTGTGTAACAGGAGTTTTTTGTTCTATGATCATTAGGGATTTAAATTAATATTTTGTTAGATTAGAATTTCTTGGTGGTGTTCTCAATATCTTTCCTGTCTCTATGCAGAGTAATTTAGGTGGACAGAACCCTTGTCCAGGTTCTGCTTTAAAGTTCCATCTAGGAACACACTAATGCTTCTACTCACACAGCTCAGTGTAATATCAGTCATGTACTTTGTCATGCTTGTTAATAAGCTGTTCAAGTCCAGAAAACAAAAGGAATACTGTATTCATTTGCCTCAGACACTCAAAGAAAGCTGGAGAACCAGGCAGATAATCTGTACCCTGGGACATAAGAGCTTTGAGTGTTCCAAAAATTGAAGTGGGAATTTTGGAACATAGTGTAAGATAAAATTCATAAGTTTTGACCTTTTATCATAACTATCACCAAAGAAAGAGTAACATCACTGCTTTGTTTGGTTTGTGGAGAGCTACAGTAACTGATGAGATATGGGAAATGATGAAAACAAGTTTTAAAAGCTTCAGCTTCCTTCTTTAGGAAATTGTTTTATTTTATTAAATATAAATTATTTGTTTCCAATGAAAACAGTACTTAAAGACAAGACTGTCTTTTCAAAATCTGGTGTTTATTTTCCCCTTATTACGTAACAGTTTGACAAGACTTCCAGGTACTTACCTTGTGCTGTTAGCAGTAGCATTCTCCAGTGAGCTGTTGTCTGCGTTGTACTGCAAACAACACAGGAAGGAGCATGTATAAAGCTCCTCATTGGGAATATTCAGTGGGGCCAAGGCTCTTCTGAGTTTTTGCAGGCCAAGAATTTTATGTTGAAAACCGTTATTGCCTTACTAGATCACATACTCCTTTCAACATGCTCTTTGACATTATTGTTTTAAGTCCTGCCTCTTTCTCTCAGGGTGAGTTGGTGTATGTGAATTACGGCCGCACCGAGGACTTCTTTACATTAGAACGTGAAATGGGAATTAACTGTACAGGAAAGATTGTCATTGCCAGATATGGGAAGATCTTCAGAGGAAATAAGGTAATCCCTGTGTATAAAAATGTTGCTGCCCTTCCTAGTGTTACTCCCACTTCAACTGTTCTTCCCTTCAGTGTTTTCAAGAGACTGAAACACTTCCCTAAGGTGTTCTGGAGATTTTAGAGTAACTGAGTTTTCACAGACCTGTGTCCAAAAATGATTCTTTAGTATTTCTGGGATAAAAAGTAAGTCAGTTGGAAAATGTTCCATATTTTAATATTCATTAGCATTCTATAAATTGTTCCAAAATATCATGACTAGAGTGTCATACACTCTAATTCTGAATCAGATTGTGCTTCCCTGTTTGTTCAGCTGTTCTTTACCAGGTCTATATTGTGTTTCTTTATAATTGTTTCTGTACACCAGACAGAGACTATAACTATATGGAAGGTATTTTAAATTCTGTATTTGGTTATTCAACATCTCTGTCATATAAATTTATTTTTAAACTACAGTTTTCACAGATTTCCATGACCTAGCCAGAAGGAACATAATCCTGTACATACTTCAGGCATACACTCAGGTTATTTTCTCAACAGAGGTGTAAGAAGACAGTCTATTTTAAGAGTATTTGGCTCTTGTTCAACAACTATTTTGACCCTAATTTGAGTGGACTATAATTTGTATTTGTCAGTTACCTAAGGGTATCAAGCACTGAATTCACTGGATGCCAACTCTGCTGTTGATTAATCTTGTGTGAAGTCTTTAAATAGATATCTAACTGGTTTACATACATATCATTTTCACCAGAGAAAAGTGGTATATAACTCATATTCTGGGTCAGATGATATTTTCACTAAATTGTTTGCCACTCCTAAAGGTACTGTCTGAATGGGAAAGACTTATAAATTGAAAAAGGTATTACTGTCTATAATTCTTTCCTTAAAATGTAACGCAAGTATCTTAGAGTTACTAATATCTAGAGAGGCAGTTTTCCTGTGGTTTGGAAATTATATGCCCTCATTGACACAAAGGAACATCCTAATTCTTATAGTAGTATTTCTAATGACTGCTTATATATTGAAGAATTTGGTAGCCTATATAAAATCTGGAGAACTATACTGAAAGTTTTTCAACTTCCTAATAGGGTGCAAAAATAGCATAGAGGATGAAGGCAACTACTGTATTTCCTTAAAAAAAGAAAAAAAAAAAGAAAAGGAAAAAAGCTATGTTATTTCTGAGTTAAAATGCCCAAATTTAAAACTGTTGAGGATTAGTTGTCATTCTGTCACTATCCATCACTGTCACATCTAGTAGCAAACCAGATTGGGATGTCAGAATGATGTATATTATACAATAATAAAGTCACACAAGAACACTTTTAAAACAGCATGCAGGTCAGTCCTTCTGCTGAAATGAGCCTAAAATGTGGCTCTCTGGAGCTGGTCTTGTTCACAGCCAAAGGCACTTTCAAGCTCTTCAGTTATAATCTTCCTGTATAGACCAGACGCTGTTATACATTCAGAGATCATTTAGGTAAATTGGGTAAGCACAAGACTACCTGAAAGATACTGTTGCATTAATGTGATGCAGTTTTTTCTATTTGTGTACATTTCAATAGTCAGCTGATTGCATTGATCTGGATGACAGCATGCGAACTCAGGTTATGTAGCAATACTGCGGAGGATGTTTTCTGTGTCACTGATGTTATCTCCTAACTAAAAGTCAAAGCAACAGCAAACTTTTTACTTTCATATGAAACCTGGTATCTGCATGCATGTTTTTTCAGGAAATGATGAGACAGTTATGGGCCCTTGACTTATCCCAAGCACACTAAAAGACCCTGAGGAAAAATCATTGTAATTTATACTTTCTTTTGCCCCTTGAACTCTGGAGTCAAGCCATAAAGGACTGGATAGGGACGGGAGATGTGCTTTGCAGGTGAAGAATGCTGAATTGGCAGGTGCCAAGGGAATTATTCTGTACTCTGACCCTGCTGACTACTGCGCACCTGGAGTAGATCCTTATCCAAATGGCTGGAACCTTCCAGGTGGAGGAGCCCAGCGTGGGAATGTATTAAACCTGAATGGGGCAGGGGATCCTCTGACTCCAGGTTATCCTGCAAAAGGTGAGTGACTCTAGAGAAGGCATTCTCTGAGGGTCTGGTATCAGGAAAGGGCAGAGAATGTTTTCTCCCTTATAACAACACACTCTTTTTCTTTGTTTTTGTTGGTACAAGTGGCAGCTTCATCTTTCACTGCAGCAGGGCACTTCTGTAAATGGTGGGTGAGAGAAAGTGAGAGGATATTAGGGGAGCCCTGGAGTGCTGATCTGTACTCATCACCTTCACTTTAGGCTTCATCAACTGCTTGAGTTGTGCCTAAGCTGTTTCATTTAGCAACTAAACCAGATCATTTAGATTGAAATTCATTATAAACTATTTATGCCAGCACTTGGGCCAGCATATCTGAGAAAGGCAATCACCTCAAGAGTAGTAGTCCCTAAGTGAAGGGCAGTGTTGCCTCCAGGAGCAGAACTTGTGCTGGATGGGGATACATGTTCAGAACAGCTGCATGGCAGAGTAGACCATGAAGAAAATTTCTGGTTCCTCATGCTAGAGTCAGTGATCACACAGATAAATCTGTATCTCCCTCAATCACAAAGGGTCCCTGTGAATGTTGTATTAAGGAGGAATGTATTCTGTATGTGCTTTTGTCCACATCATGAAGATTAAGATTTGTTAAAAAAAAAAATTCTATTTGAGCTTTATCAGAACAAAACCTAGATTTTGTTTTGTACACAAAAACAGCAACCCAGAATATTCAGTAGTCCAGTGTATAAGATTTTATCTGCATCTCTTTAGCAACTGGCAATTTTTTTTAGTTCCTGGCTGAATGTTCCAAGCAGCACACTATGGGCTCCTTCTTTGCTCTTGTTCTTTATGTGTAGCTTATACTGAACTTCTTCCCCATGAAGAGAAATATTTCTATATAGAAGTATTTCAAGACAAAAAAATGAACAAATAATTTTAAAATTTCCAGCCATCTTTAAATGCATGACTGCAGACACTCTGGGAGAACCTTGATTAGTGTCTCTCTGAAAACATGTTGATAAAGCACAAAAAATGAAATTACTGGGAAGTTGTCAGCTCAGCGTCCAGGAAAGTGAAATGATTAAGTTAAGACTTTGCTATGAATGTACAGCTTCCTTCTGGGACTTACAAATATGAAAATATCTGTCTTTTGCTTTCAGAATATGCGTACCGATTAGACAAAACCAGTGGTGTAGGTCTCCCAAAAATTCCAGTTCATCCTGTTGGCTATCATGATGCAGAGTCATTACTGCGGTAAGTGCATGGGCAACATGAGGTATTTTTACCAGATTGTTTTTTGGAAGTTATGAGAGTATTTGAAAAGAGAGTAAAAAGACTTTTGCACTCTGCTTCTCCTGTAGCTGTTGAAATAATATGTTTGTTTCTCATTAGGACCTCTGTAGGAGGTAAATGTGGTATCTGTTGTTACATATGAGGTATGTGCAGAGTTATATGGAAGAGGTAGTTTCTAATATGGACTACGTCTCCAAATTTTCTTTTCTTTGAAACTTTAGTTATCTCTGTTATCAGGGCAAGTGCTCATAATGATAAAGATAGAGGTTAAAAAACCCTCTTTTATCCACTGCCATTACTATTTATGTATTAATATGATGTAGCCAGACATTTCTGTTCAATAAGTATTAAATAACTCTAGAACTTGGTTTTAATAATTATAAATGAAACCTAAATCCTTTAAAAATACTGAAGCCTTGTTTTCACTTCTGTTTTGAGAAGTCATAGCATCTTGTTATTCCTGCTATCATTATTTTATATAAACAATTTACTCAGGCCCTGAAGACATATATAAATGTGGAATAAAGCTTGACTGAAGTATGTATTTACAGTAAAAGATATGCTTTCATTTACAATAAATAGATTTTGCTTCCTAAGAACCAGAACATCCAGCGTACTTTCTCTGTATCTCAGAAGTTCATGTCAAAAATAAAAGTCCTTCAAGGGAATAAGTCTGGGTAATTTCAATCCACTGAATTACTGTAATTCCAGTTGTGTTAACAGGAAAAACGTGGCACTTTTGACAATGGAACAAGAGTGGCTTGGACTGACCATGTTTCTCTGCTTTAGCCATCTTTGGCACACATCAGCTGTCTATGCTAAGAGATTAAAGAGTGTTCATGGACAGGCACCTTAAAACTATTTAACAGCCTGTGCTGTTGAAGTGTTGGAATGGCCCAAGTTGCTTTCTGTAATTCAAATGCAAATGCAGTTCAAGGCAGTAGAACGTTCCAGGGACCATTTACAAAGGCAGTTTATATGCAAAACCTTTCGGCCAACCAGGGTAGCTGTAGGCTGTTTCAAGCTGATCTCTATGCCCAGGATTATTGCTCTCTGTTAATTTACTAGTATTTGTGTAGCTAAAACTCCAGATTATTCTCCTGCCAAAGCTTGTAGTATAAATTGTCTAAAACAGAGACCAACATTGGTTTGTGTTTGCATGGGACCTAGCAAAACGTGGTTTCTGGTTCTTCATTTGTTTGGCGTTGTTGCAAGATGTGTGTAATTAATAATGATTTTTTTTTCCATAACAGTAATATGGGAGGACAGGCACCACCTCATAGTAGCTGGAAAGGAAATTTGAATGTATCTTACAACGTCGGTCCTGGTTTTACAGGAAATTATTCTGCAAGGTCAGTTTTGTTCCCTTAGGAGAGTGTTCTTGGGATCAGGGAAAAAACAGGTAGAGGAATAGAGTTTGACCAAAGGTAGAGTAGCTGGGTTTTGTAGCTGGATTTATTTACTTTGATTTTGGCTATTTCGTTGGCTGAAATACGCTTGGTGCAAAGCATTAGTACATTATGTCTTGATTGGATGGATATGACCTACTTGCTGTAGTTTCCAGCTAGACTTGAACCAGTTTAATTTGAAAAGCATCTAGCCTTTGATAAACTAATTGTTGAGAGTGATTTTTTTTTTTTTTTGGCTTTTGTTTTCTTTTTTAAAGAACTCATGTGTGTCCAGCTTTTGGTCTTACCTACTGACTTATATAAAGCAGTATTAAACTGCTTCATATAAGCAGTTTTTCCACTCAGCTTTTCCGGAAAAAGAGCTTAAACTAGGATGTCAATTTTTTTGCTTCAGATTGTTTTTAACTGAATTAGTAATTACAGTTTAGGACTGAAGTCTATGTGTTTCAGTGTTGTCTGAGTACATGTACTGACTTCATATGAAGTGTTTAAATTTGTATAATTGTCCATACTGAACTTTATATGAACCCTTGGGGTTAAGTTGTTACACCTTCAGCTGTGGTACAGATAAACAACCCATGATGTAGAAAAATCTCTTGATGCAGCTCAGGTTGTCTGATTTTTCTGCTGCCTGAGGTGCTACAGTAGTATGGACTGTGCTGGAATGTTCTTGTTTTGGCTAGGGTAGAGTTAATTTTCTTATATGAGGCTGTTTTTCATTGTCATGAACACAGGGTTGATAATATAGAAATGTTTTTGTTATTGCTGAGCAGGGCTTACACAGAGCCAAGACCTTTTCTGCTTTTTGTGCTGCCACACTGGTGAGAGACTGGGGGGTGCATGGGAGGCTGGGAGCAGGCACAACCAGGACAGGTGATCCCAGCTGACCAAAGGGATATTCCAGACCATCTGACAGCATGCTCAGTACATAAAGTGGGAGAAAGAAGGAGGAAAGGGGAGACATCTGGAGTGATGATGTTTGCTTTCCCAAGTCACCATTGCATGAGGTGGGGCTCTGCTTTTTTGAAGATGGTTGAACAGTTTTGTTCTGCTTGTTTTCTTGGCTCTTGCTTTATGTATAAAATTGTATTTATCTCAACCCATGAGTTTTCTACCTTTTACCCTCCAGATGTCTCTTGCTGCTAGTAGGGGAGTGAGTGAGTAGCTGTGTGGGGCTTGGTTACTGGCTGGGGTGAAACTGTGACATGGAGTCAGTTCTGATTTGCACCAAACTGCAGAAAATTAGAACTATTTACCTTTTTGACATCAGATACTTTCCATTTTTCTTTCACTGTTTCAAATTTAAAAACTAGCTGCTAACAAAAGATCTTTGGAGTTCTGATCCCATTATCTGTATACATGTTACTGACATCAGCAATATAACACAGCTGTCAAGGGCTAAATGCTGTTCTCATTTGTGCAAGTATGAATCCAGAAAAAAACTACACTGTAATATTTTCAGATTTACTTTGATTTAACAGGAGATAAATTTGGTCAAAATGCTTTCCTTATCATTTATATTATACACTTTTGAAAGGTGTCAAGATGTTTGGTTACCTAATGTGGTGGATTTTCTCTTTGTATTTTCTTTCCAATGCAATAGAAAGGTGAAAATGCGCATTTATACCTACAATGAAGTAAGAAGGATTTACAATGTGATTGGTACCATCAGAGGCACAGTGGAACCAGGTAAAATCATTTGCCTTCAGCATAATCTGAGTGAGCAGTGACCTCTACAAATAATTCATGGTTACAAGGGGGACATGAGGAATACAGGCAGAGTTTTCTCTGCAATAGTGTGTTGCATGATCTTTGAAATGGTATTTGCACTGGCTTTAATATGCTTCAGGGTATGTCAGCACTTTCACTGTAAATGCTGATTTTCATTGGGGAGTCATAACTAAGATGGAAATATTTGTCTTCAGGCAAGTAACTTCGCAATTGAAAGCATCTTTTTAAATGGATATTCTCCCCTAAGAAACATAGGAACAGATTTTTCATTCCATTGGAAGATACTATATCCACCATTATTGACTTTTGTCTATTTTACAGTCTCTTGTAACCAGTGTGATTTTATACTCTAAAAAAACCAGATATATAGACATTCCTAGAATGATGAAATCTTTTAACTGCAGTGCTTTCCTTTTGCCTAAAACACAACTGTTAACCATATTATAGTAGCAGAGAGACCTAGTCTGAATTTTATCTCAATAATCATATCTCTGTCATGATTTGGACAACCGTTTTTGTGGTTGATTATATATATCCAGAGAAATATTGCATTCAGCACATGAATTCCCAATGCTGTGAATTTCTGTACTGTACAGATATAATTAGTGGATCAGCTTCACTATGAAACACACTATTGTGAAGTATGGAAAAATGCTTCTATCTTTAGAGGAAACCTGTAGTATATTTAATAATAGAACTTACAACATGAAGTTTGAGGTTTTAAGTCTTGTGGGATCCAGTTACTGGGTTTGACAAATTCTTCAGCACTGACTGAAAATACAGAAAAAATGTCTTCAGAAATGTAAAATCTATCATGTATATTATAAAGTATTAATCTCTGTTGCTTGATACATACTTGGAAAATTAGAAATTACTTCAAGTTAACGTCTCTGTGTCAGGAAAAATGTATTCCTAAGTAAACCTCCAAAATAAATTTCTCTAGACAGATATGTCATCCTGGGAGGTCACCGTGACTCATGGGTATTTGGTGGCATTGATCCTCAGAGTGGTGCAGCTGTGGTTCACGAGATTGTGAGGAGCTTTGGAAAACTGAAAAAGAAAGGTAATGTAATGAAAGAATAAAGTACATCAAAGTAGCTGCTCCCAGCAGTGGCCATTGATTTCTGTGAGATTTAAACATATGCTTGAAATTAAAAACGTGTATCTCACTGATGTCTTGAATAAACACACTGCTGTGCACCTTGCTGTATGTGAAGTACTTCGGTTTAAGAGAAAGTACACCTAGAGGGAAACAAAACAAAATGGGGGATGCTGAAATAAACACGACATTTAGGTACAATTGACTACTCTGTATTTGAGGCTGGTCAGACTGGATATGTCAGTGGTCTGGTAAAGGCTTCATCAGGGCCACACTGAGAGCCTTCTCAGCAATTGTGCATGGCTTGGAGGCATATTCAAGAATAAGTGAAGGATGTCAGTGTAATGCTGAGAATGAGCTGTGCAAACATAGTAGGAGGTAGTGGTTAAAAATACCTCATGCCTACTTGCATTAGAATAGAGGAACAAATGTCAGCTGCACAAGTTTCTGTTGCTGTCAGAGCAAATGCTGTCTCCCTGTCTGACATTCCATGGAGAGAAGCTGTGACATAAATACTATGCTGGAGAAGTGTTCTTTGCCTGCCTATTGCACATAAAACCTATTGACATTTAGTTTATTTCTATTTCTTCCCAGTAACTGAATATCAGGGGAAGCTCTCTGGAATGCAAATGGAAAGAAACTTAAAAGCTAAAAAAGAAAGGGAGTAAAAGATGAAAAGGTTCCAGTAGCTTCAAAGAAAACTCTGGGCTGAGATACAGCATCAGGGCAGTAAAGCCTGTTCTGTTTGGTCTGGGTTTAAATTGAATGGAGGACTTCAAGTGAAAGATTTTTCTTTTGAAGGTGATCAGTCAAAGTTACAGAGAATTGCTTAGGTTTTAAAGTCTGGCATTTGAAAGACAGGTCAAAGAAGTTCTGTAATAGATATGAAAATATGACATTTTTCTGTCAGAATAGACAGACGTACAATGTATACTAAACTGAAGAGAGCAAGAGGATTTGAAAAGTCTTCTTTCAAGAACTTGTGAACATCACATTATTTTTCCTTGATGAGAGTTCTGGATTCTATAAATTTTTCTTGCATTTAAAGGTGAGAGACAAAATACATTATTTGGCCCCATATTGAAGTAGAGGCAAGATCGCTACAACAGCAAATCATTGTTAGAGAAGGTTACTGAAGTCTTATGTATATCTCTTTCCCCACTGATCATGGTAAAAGATGAGCCCCCCAAAAATGCCATGTGTTATATCATTAGTCATGTAACAGGCAGTCTTTGTTTTAGTAATACAATTTTCATGGTCTTTCATTTTAGGATGGAGACCAAGGAGAACTGTGATATTTGCGAGCTGGGATGCAGAGGAATTTGGCTTGTTAGGATCAACAGAGTGGGCTGAGGTAAACCAAGAGTGTTCAAAAAGAAATTTGTATGGTGGCTGCTCTTTGAGAAATCTGCACTAGAAAGAAGCACTCCTTCCCACCCCACCTCTTTTCCTTAGACACACATTGCCTCTCTCCCTTGAGTTTCCTTTTGAACTACCAAGAATCTCTAGCTCCTTGCAGTATATGATATCCTTCTCTGAAACAGCTGTTTCTTTTGTGAATGGGAAGATAGTTCTGAAGGAAATAAAGTTTTATCAGCATTTTCTTCCTTTTTTTCTTTCTCGTAGGAAAATGCCAAAGTATTGCAAGCACGGGGAGTGGCTTATATCAATGCAGATTCTTCTGTTGAAGGTACATGGATATGACCTGTGTTTTACAGGAATAGTGATGGTATGACAGAGAGGGATTTTGTCTTGGAGATTCCTGAGACCTTCAGTGTGATAATTTCTGTTGCATTAATTCAGAAATGAATATGGGGAGAAACTGTGGCTTGGAATCATAAAGGATCCTTCCGGCATTTGTGTTATTTCAGGGGAAAAATCCTTTACAGTAGCTACACTGTTTGGGAGGTTATAAGAGAGACAAGAAGTGTTGTGCCCTGAGTTCTGTGGCAACTTTTTAGAGTTAGCTTCGTCTCTTATAATGTGTATAATAGTCATGGGGAGATAAGAAAAGCTCTTAAGACTTGCTTCAAAAGCTGGGCTCTAATTCATCCTAACCAATAAAGTGCACTGAGAAGGTCATAGGAAGACTCTTCTCAGCTTGCTCCTCATAAAGAGTGTAGCTCCCTAGTCCCTTTCTTATTAGTAAATAATAGCATGAAGTTTCAGCTAAGGGAACTTACTTCTTCAAATAAATAGGTTTTCATGTTTTTTCAGGAAACTACACACTGCGAGTGGACTGCACACCACTGATGTACAGTGTGGTTTACAGTCTGACTAAAAAGGTAGTATCACTTAAAACTTTTAGCCAGTATGTTCCGTGCTCACTTACTTGATGGGGTTCTGTCCATAAAAATATGGTGTCAGATCTTTCTTTTCTGACTGCAGTACTCCTTTTAGGTCAATAGCTAAGGAACTGGAGCTTTTTCCCAAGACAGATAAGGGGATTCCCAGCTTATACCGTTAAATTATTAACTGTTCAGGATTGGGGGATTTTTCCACTCCTGTGGAAAGCGTTCCTTCTAAGAACAAAAGCATAAAAGCATACTGTGAAGCAGAGGACAGAAACAAGCATATACCTGGCTGCTCAGATCAACTACTAGAATGCCCATGGTAGTAGGAGACTCTGACTCCCTTTAGGCAGGGGAAGAAATTAGGGTGGCTACCATGTTGTTTTTGTGTGATGTGTCAGGTTTGGTCAATGTGCTCAGCTTCAGTGTACCCTGTTAGTTATTCTTTGTCTCTAACCATGATGCTCTCACACATTTGTGTGGCACACAAAATTGAGAGGTAGGGACCTTTCTCAGGAAATAGCCACTCCATCTTGGATGTAAGATGTTCCTTGCTTTGGAATTGGGTCTGAGAGGCTGGAATTTTATTTCTGTTGGTTTTTTTTTCTGTGTAACTGTATTAAATAGTGAACATTTAATTAGTTTTTGTGTATGTTTTAGATGCCAATATAATGTACATTCAACTACTGTGTATATTCTGTGAATTTATTTTATCTGCCTTTATCTGCTTTATGTATTCAGTCATTTGATAATTTGTTGTCTCTTGGAAGCTGGCATTAGATTGAGGCAAAAGTAAAGGAAAACCAGTAAATTAGTATAATAATTTTCTGGCAATTAAAAGACAGCAAATAAAATGTAGTTCTGTTGAAAGTGGGTACCCAGATAAAGAGACTTCTGTCCTGAACTCAAGAAGAGTTGATCACCTGCAGTTCCCATGGTAACCTGTGCTAAGTGAAGGTGTTCAGAACTGTCTGGAAATCAGGTCAGCAGAGTCTCAGTTTGGACACCAAAAGCCATCATTAAAATCTTGGCCTAAATACCAGTAAAAATGCTTGTGTAACCCTTACTCGAGTTGGGAAGCAAAGGCTGATGAATGCATTTAACCACAGCTTGTTGGCAGCTGATGTCTGAAGAGAATGCTGATGAGGAGGCATGTCCCATGTGATCCCAACAAGAGTTAATGTGGGGTAAAACGTTTTCATGCTGATAGTTCTGTTCCATGGACAATTTCCTTCATGGACAAAACCCCAAATAAATTCGTTTTAATTGGATTCCTATTATGCAGTAATTCTTAGAAGATAGTTTAATAATGGAATATCTATTAATAATCTTCAATAGAGTCAAAATAATAAAACCTTAGCAGTCCACCAATATACATGAAAGTGGAAGAAACATCCACAGTGTTTAAGCTGCTCAGTCACCTGGAAATTAGTCAATGGTAGGAATGAACTTTAGAATGACTGTGATTTGTATAACTCTGTAGCAGCTATGATGACATAAGCACCAGGTACTGTGCATTTTGCCCTTTTAGGGTTGCTTCTGCATCCATAAACATATTTTTTGTGAACTGAAACAGGGTGGAAAAAGTTTTGAATTAAGCTAAGACAAAATTGAAATTTTCTGCCAAAGTAAAGCAAAATGTTTTGATTTTGTGAGGGATTTCTCTTTTGAATATTTAAATTAAATGGCTGAAAATCTCATAAAGAAAGATGAGAATTTACATATTGGCTTGAAATGTTATGCTTTCCTTCTGTTTTCTTCCATCTAAATTTACCTATTTTTTAGGAAATAAACTATTCTTCTGGAAAATGCTATGCATTTGAATTGTTAAAATGGAAATGCTGAAAGGTTGAGGGACTTAAGATGACTACTCATTACCCTAAGCCATGGGCTTGGTGTGATGACAGGTTGTTGACTTGTTGCTTGTAACATTTAAAATTTTACCCTTTGTCTTTTTTCTAGATACCAAGTCCTGATGAGGGCTTTGAAGGAAAATCTCTTTATGAGAGCTGGTATAAAAAAAATCCATCAAGTGAATATAAAGAGGTCCCCAGGTCAGTAACAAAAGAAAACAAATTACATACCAAACATTATTATAACTTCTAGAGTGTGTGTTTTAAAGAAATACTCATATGAAAAGCTGAGTCCAGAAGAGAAAGGGTGTGATTCCCACCCAGTATAAATTCCAGAGTTGTAATGATTGCAGCTGATACACTATTGTACAACAGGTTTGTGAACCTGCCTTTGTAGATGAACAAGAGGCTTTATGTATGAAACGTATTCATTTAGTTTATAGAGGTTTAGACAAATAAGGGTAGTATGCACAGGCCAGTGGCAATTACATGAGATGTTAACTCAACAGCTTTCCTTTGCATTTTTTTCCAGTCTTCTGGAAGGCCTCTGAGTTTGGGTGGCTGGGGAGCACACCAGGCAGGATTTTACAACATTGTCTTTCAAGTTTACCAGGGGGTTTCCACATAATCTCAAATTATTTTATTCCATGAGGCCATGCTGGTACTACTGTGATTTCTCTGATTTGAGAGCTTGGGATAGTGGAAGTTCAGCAGGAGGAAGGTCATTGGTTTTTGTCAGTGATAAAAAGACAGTGAGGTACATTCTCCTCTTGAGAACTGGATCTCTCTGACCCTGAGAAGGATGACTTTGCTCCTATGAGAATGCAGTTGATGAGGTGCAGGTAATGCAGGGGACAGAGGCAGTTCATGGTGTGTTGACAAAAAAGAGCACACTGGGAAAAGACTACGGTGTGTGCAGTGACTGCTGAATAAATAACTGCCATGGTACACTTGGAAGCAAACTAAAATTATACCTTAAGTATTGTCACTCAAGGCAGTTTCCTCTTTCTTGTTTAAAGAATAAATAAACTGGGTTCTGGCAATGACTTTGAAGCATTTTTTCAACGTCTTGGCATTGCTTCAGGCAGAGCACGTTACAGCAAGAATTGGGTAAGTCTGTGTCTTTGTAGTTTGGTCTCCCTTATAACTGCCTGAATAACATAACCTGTAAAGGAGCCATTTAGACTTCCAGCTTTTTAGGATAGTACAGTTCAGTGTGTCAGAGTGGTGTCTAATTACTACAATTCTATGAGCTACCTCAACACAAATATGTAATAAATAAGAATGATCCGGTTGTTGTCACTTTGACAGAAGGACTTATGCTCAGGGTAAATGGATGTGTTCAAAATTACCTATGGCTGATGAAGGCTTCTGAGTAGCTTATGGTGATTTTGAATGATTTGAAACACTTTATGAAGCTTTGAATTCAAAATGGTTCACGTTTTCTTGAAAATATGGGTTGGGCTCTGGAGCATACTGTGAGAGGAGATTAACTGAGAAATGTTCAAGGAGCAAACTATTCAATATGGTAATTTCCTCTGAAAAGGAAGGAATATCCAAGGACACAAATGATTATGAATCCAAGCAAGAGAAGAAGTCCAGTCTCACCTGGATTTAGCCAACTGAGAGTTATGTGTCTGTGCTTAGCTACCTTCTTAGTGCTATGTACATGGTCAGTGGAGAGAGATTTCTCCAAATGACCATTCATCTCAGCATAGGGTAATGTCTAAGAGAGCCACTACTGACAGTTTTTCTCCTTCAGCTGTCTGTAGTGGCTACATAGGATTAGCGTGACCTGAACACCTAAACTTTACCATGCCTTGAATCCCACAGGAAAGGTTTTCAAAAATAGCAATAGACATAGCTGAGTAATGGTTTTGTTTTGGCTTGGTTTCCTTTGTTTCAGAATGTAGAAAAATACAGCAGCTATCCAGTTTACCACAGTGTCTATGAAACCTATGAAATGGTGGAACAGTTTTATGATCCCACTTTCAAGAATCATCTGGCAGTAGCTCAGGTACGAGGAGGGCTGGTGTTCGAATTGGCCAACTCTGTTGTGCTTCCTTTTGACTGTAGAGATTATGCGTCAGCTGTGAGCAACTATGCTCACATCATCTATAATTTGTCAAGGAGTCATGAAGAGGAGCTGGCTACATACAATGTATCCTTTGGTACGTACAGTCTTTCCTCACATTCCTCCTCTGTTAATGCTAACAGTGCCTTATATTAATGGATGTCTTAGTCACAACCTGGTGTTTACCATGTGCTGTATGAACAGTAAATAAAACAAGAGCAATACCCTCCATTAATTTCAAATGGGAGTATTTTGTCACTAGCATGCCTGTGTGGGGACTATGCCACTGCCAAATAGAGCTAACACTTAACAGTTGTATGTGCTTTGACCTGTGTATGATTGGCCAGTATTGACAACATTGTCATGTTTCCTTGAAAAAAAAAATCACACTGCTTTGCAGTTTATCGTGTTGGATAATTCTGTGCCTGAGAAACCTTTTTTTAATTAGCAATATTATAGAATATTCAGTTTAGGATTTGGCTGCCAATGGCCAATATCAGCTTCATGTGCGTGTATGTACTCTCACACACACATCCTCAGTCTTTCTCAAAACTCTGTATGGAGGAACATAACAGTAAAACACAGGTTGCTGGGATTTATAAAATCTCAGACCTACCTGAACAGTCTGGTTCTGGTTCCATGATCCGCTTTTTGATATTTCTGTACATCCTTTGAGTAGCAAATAGGAAGCAATATTTACAATACTTATTGCAATTGTTTCAACGAGAGGTTTTCACACAAAATTACATAATTTTTAATGTAGAAATATGGGGTCATCTTCTTTTCCCTTAGCAAGATTTTTAACAGTTCATGATCATGATCACAGTGGAAGATAAAGCTTCAATTGAATAATTTGATTTGTTAAATGATCTCTTCAGAATTTGAAGTTCAATGCTTTTCTCCTGTTCCCTCCAGATGCTCTGTTTTCAGCTGTGCAGAATTTTACAGAAGTTGCTGCTAGCTTTCATGAGAGACTGCAACAAATAGATATCAATAAGTAAGTTCAAAACATTTTTTCTTCCAGTCAAATACTCAGTGTAGTCCTCTGAGCTCAAGAGGGCTTAGTCTTCACTTGCTGCCACTTAATGGAAAAAAAGAAATAAAGAAGCTGTAGTTGTGGCAAGCTTCTTGATAAGGTTTCAAGAAATTCTATGCACCACCTATGCCAAAAGGCCTAGTTTGCACTTGACTTAATTCTTAATTTATTCTTTGTAGGCCATGCCCAGAATGACAAGCCAAACTTCCTTTTGTATATACATATATGTATGTTCCATTGCTTGGGAAGAATCTAATTTAGCCATATGCTTACCCTTATGGAACTGAGGATAAAAGCCATCTTTTTAATGGCAGCAACTTTCAGATAAAGGAGTTAACAGTAATCTCTTATGCAAAAGATGACATTTATGACATATGACATGTATGTGACATTTTCCAAAAGGCTTTATTGATGGATGGCCTAAATCTATGCTTTAATTCAACCAACCAGTTTCTGTTTACAGCACTGTAAACTTGAAAAAATTTCCTAAATGGTAGCAGACTTGCTTCAGTTTTATTGTGATACAAATCTTAACATTTTTTATTGGTGCATGTCTTTGAAGGTCTACAAGTTACTTTGGATGTAAACCACCAAGCCCACATATATTCTGTATAACCTCATCACAGTTCTTTTATTTGTTAATCATCAATAGTATGCACAGGGCTATTAAAAGCACACAGACACAGATGGTCTCTGCTCTAGGGAATTTAAAATCTACCATCAGAAAAACACAATTCTCGGATGGCTCAAAAGAGGATTTTAACATCACAGGGTTCCTTTTTCTGATATGTTGTAATTTTACATAAAAACAAATGTAATTTTATTGAAGTCATTTGTGGCTAGCTGGCTTTCAGGAAAAGAGGGTCCTTAAAAAACTGTACAAAATGAAAGAATGGTCTTAAGAGGTGCTTAAGCTTCCTCATGAAAAGGAAATCAAGGAATAAGATAAGAGAGAACATGAGAGAAAGTAAAACTCTGTATTTTGATACTGTCACTTGGCCCTTAAAAACAGCTTTAAGAGACTTTCCAGTTATGAACCAGACTCTGTCACAGCACAGATCAATGTAATTCTGTTATGCAGGTTAGCTGACATGGGCTCTCTTTTGTGGGCTACACCTAAAGTGCAACATCACAGATCTACTGTCCTTCATATATCCAGATGTGTGTGCTGGGAAAAGAGTAGATCAAACACACTGCAGTTAACCTAATCAACATATTCCCTTTTTTTTTTTTTTTAGCCTGCTTGCTGTCAGATCACTGAATGATCAGCTCATGTTTCTAGAAAGGGCTTTCATCGACCCTCTTGGATTACCTGGCAGGCCATTCTATAGGTAAGAAAGGTTTACTTTTCACTTTCCTCCTGGACTACACTATGAAAATTCCTTTATCAGTCTCTAAATTGAGTAATAATGATTGTATTCAACACAACAAAAGTACATGAGACAAGAGGAATAAGATTGAAAGGGGGAAACAACATTGGGGGAAACTTCAGTGCGTAATACTATACAGAATGAGGAAGAGTCTTGTTGGAAGCCTATTCAGATAATTTCTCGTGGTTAGATTATGCTTCTAAATAGATATAAAAGTTTAGCCCTCGAGTAATTTTAAATAATTTTAATTGTAGGAACTTCAGGAAGTTGTTCTTATTATTTGAAAATAAAATAGTGTATAATTGAAGTACCTACAATTTGATCAATTTTAAGAGCACAGCCACGCTAGCAAATGTAGTGTGGAGGGCAGTACTGAAACAGCAGGGAAGGAATTCAGTGGTCCTCTTATCCAGTTCAAGAAGTAAATCTTAAAATAAGAGACAGTGAATCAAGTCCGGTTTTTTGGTCCTTCTACTAATCTGCATAATTCAGAACAGTAATCTCTCCACTAAAAATTTACTTCAGAAGGAGAAGTTTAGATCTGCAATCTTTGTACTGCTCATAGCTCACAGTTAAAAATCTGTTGAGAAGAGTCTCTTGTTAAAAGTTTATCCTACATCAAAGCATACCTGTATCTGTTGAAGACTGTGTATATCTGTGAGAAAAAAAAAGCTGGCTTTTTAAAAATTTTCGTTTTATCTAAGCTGAGAGAAAGGAAAATATTTTAGTTAACTTTATCTCAAGTGGCTATAGGGCTGTGAAATTCAAATGGCATAATGTAATGTTATTTTCTTTCTTTATAGATTTTAGCTACTATTGCTGCAATAATCTTACTTATTTACACTTCAATGTCAAGTGTTTACAGCGTGTTTATAAAACATAAAATTGTATGTTTTATTTTCCTAATGCATATAATATTGTTATTTTTTTTCCCTCACCTTCCCTACAGACATGTTATCTTTGCTCCAAGCAGCCACAACAAATATGCAGGAGAATCCTTCCCAGGAATCTACGATGCCTTGTTTGATATCGAAAGCAAAGCTGATCAACATGAAGCCTGGGAAGAAGTGAAGAGGCAGATTTCCATTGCAGCCTTCACTGTGCAGGCAGCAGCAGAAACACTGAAAGACGTAGCATAAATATGAACAATATAGTCATCAATGAAGACTAAATGTGACGGTTTGCAGAAGGCTTAAAAATGGGACATTTGAAAACACTAGGAGGATTATGACAAAGAACAAAAATTCAAAAAAAATCTTGGTCTTTGCAAATAATATACCCAAGTAGAATGCATTTGATAATGTTAACAAGGTCATGAACTCCATTCTGAGAGCTCAGGATTTAGATGTCTTCTGAGTTGAGACTGATAATGTTTCAGGTTTTCTCTCAGCTTTGTATTTTAAGAATTGCTAACCACTGGATTTATTTTCAGAGTTTTGAATTTTTCTAGCTTGATTATTTTAGTGATCTCCGTAGTTCTTCAGGAAAACAGAATTCATTTCATGTTTCTATCAGTTACTAATTTTGTTGCTGCCTTTTTGTTATTTACCCTGGGTTTGCATAATTTTACCTCAAGACAGACCTCTCAGCCCTCCTTTTCCACAAAGATTGAGATGGATATGGAGATGGGAAAACTGTCACATACTGTGTGCAGCATGTATACTAATCGTAACAAGTTTTGGGCAGCCAGCCCAGAATACTCATCCATGACATTCTTTTTCTCACATGCTGAACCTTGCAGCTGTTTGCAAATAAATTTAAGCAAGAAGCTTTTAGTCACTGGAATAAAAACAAGACAATACATCTTGTCAGACATATAGTCATCTCACAAAATGTCTTTCAAGATGAAGACTCTATTGTTATTCATTTAACCAAAATCTACCCTTGCTATGCCTTGTCCCTATAGAGGTGTTTTTAATATGAAGGCAAGTAAAGAAAATTCATCATGTCCTTACTTTGAAAGGATACAAGATTATTATCATTTCTGCAAGTTATCATGTGCTGCTCACTCTTATGACGGACCATGGGACAACCAAGACCAGACAGAGAAAACTCAAAATCAGATCCCTTCATCTGAAATTTTGCCACTGGACTATTACTAACCTCTTGTACAGCTAGTATTTTGTGTGATTTGACGTACCATGTTAGCTGAGGCCTCTACTGTGTCTTAAACTACGGTTCTGTGATCTGATGGTTTTCAGTATCGTGGCATATTACTTTCTTTTCCATTAGGCTTCATTTAATCATAAATATTTCTGCACTTCACATTAAAAACTTTTAGACAAGTTATTATAATTAAGTCATTATTTTGCTTAACTGTTTGTCTTTCTGATAAAATAATCTAGTTTACCAGATAATGTGAAATGCTCTTACACCCATAGTTATTGCCCAGTTATTTTCACATTTTTTATGAACCTGATTGGAGTAAAATAATGGAGATGTCTTCCCCCAAATCCAATGCTGACAAGAGACGTTGCTGAGTCTTTTGTCACTGCTGTCTGCTCCACTGCTTACCAGTGGAGAATTCATTATGACTGTCTATAATCCACCTCTGAAAAAAATCAGGCAGGTTAGTTTAGTTATCTTATCCTAGATGATTTTGTCTGCAGCAATTGGGACAATGATAAGCCAAATCCACCATGCAGAGAGGGGCAGCAATAAACAGGTCCTGTTGACCAGGTGGATGCAATAAAAGTATTTTAGTATTGCTGAGGAGGATGAACTGAAGTGCCAAACTCCAAAACTGTGGAGATCTTTCCCTATGTGACCTGTATTCTGCTTAAGCAACTTTTTCTTTCAGTTTAGAAGACATAATTTTTTAATCTCTGGCCTAAATATTATTTCATTTGAGTTTAATTGGGGCTCTTTTTGTCAATAGTTAGCAGATAATATACAATGTCCTGGCCCAAGACTTCACAAAACACAGAAGTAATTACATTCTTAAACTACCAGCAAAATCCATTAAAAAAATCTGTTGCCCATTCCCTAAGGAAATGGGATACAGGAACAGAATTTTTTTTCTCTCCCATTGGCTACAAGCTGGAGACATAGGCTTGTGTGAACTTCATTAAGTTCAATGGGGCCGAGTGCCAGGTGCTGCACCTGGGTCAAGGAAATTCCAAGCACAAATCCAGGCTGGGCAGAGAATGGATTGAGACTAGCCCTAAGGAGAAAGGCTTGGAAGTGCTCATGAATGAGAAGCTCATCATGACCTGGCAAAGTGCACTTGTGGTCCAGAAAGCCACCTGCATCCTGGGCTTCACCAAGAGAAGTGTGACCATCAGGTTGAGGGAGGGATTCTATCCCTCTGGTCTGCTCTTGTGAGACCCCACCTGCAGCTCTGGGGCCCCAGTGTAAGAAAGGCCTCTTGTAAGGAATCTAGAGAAGAACCATTAAATCACGGGTCTGGAGCACCTCTGCTGTGAAGACAGGCTTGAGAGAGCTGGAGCTGTTCAGCCTGGAGAATAGAAGGCTCCATGGAGACCTCATAGCACCTTCCAGCACCTTAAGGGCATAAAGAAGTCCCCCCTAGAGGGGGACTTTTTATAAGGACACGTGCGATAGGACAAGGAGAAACAGCCTTAAGGTGAAGTGCACAGTCCCTCTGTTCAGTGCACAGTCCTTTACTCTCTTGGCCTCCCTGGGTACATTCCTCTTGTGGAAGAAAGGGTCAAAGGTTGCAAGTTGCCCTAGTCAGCTGCCAGCAGTGTAAACTTTTAGTTGGAATTTGATAATAGTCTTCTGAAGCTCAAGATAAGAAAGACTCCGACTCAAAGAATCAACATCTACTACTGTTTTAATCTGATTGAAAGTCTGCAGAGGCCATGAGAGAGTTCAGGGGACTGTGCAACTGGCGGAGTCAGAAGGAAACTACTGATTCGAAATTGCAGTTGAGCATTCCCCTGTTGCCATTTTTCCTGCCAGAGTTGTCTTTCCCACAGATCAGGGTCCCTTGATCTCACAAGCCACAAGTTCAACTTTTAGTCAGACAATATGTCAAGCAGCACAACAGTAGTCTATCTTTCTTGCTGCAGATATTAAGCTTTAGGGCCCAGTTACTGAGCAGCTACAACCTACAGTTTACAAGCCCTGGCATTCATTCTGTGTTTCATGTACGATTACTGGCTTTACTACTTGGCTGAATAGCAGAATTATGCATTCAACACACAAATGCATGCTAGTTTTGCATTTGGCATGTGTATCCTTGCCAGTTTTTGAGCTTTTTTAGTTTACCAGGGATTTATGTATTTTTAGTGAGTATACATCGCTAGCCAAAGGTGCTCCTAGCTTCAGCTGAACCTCACTCTTGTTTTCACTGTCAGAATGAGCAATTCTCATTTCTCCTGAACTCAGCATCAGGCATACGTAGTAACTAATAATTTTCATGATGATTCTAAAAGTGACACTAATTTAAAGAAGTACTGTGTGTTCAGGAGTTTATGGTTTGGACGCTTTTTCTCGCCTGCGCTAAGTTAAGGAGTTCTTTTACCCTGTAAAATTTTCAGTTTGCTTTGCATGATTTCTCTGACTGCTTTGCATTGGTCTTATCTCCTTTTAGCCTCAAACCTTTGATTAAACTTAGACTGAAATGGGTATTTTCAAAATTGAGAAAAATACTCAGCTATTATCAGCAATGCACTTGTAGAGGTATTTCACACTGGTAATATCTTAGTTCTAGCTGGAAAAACCCCATGTAAAATAACAGGGTGAGTGATGGATGTGGCCTTGGTATTGCCAGGAATGGATTCAAAGGGAAATGATTCTTTTGGGATACTGATCATCTCAAGAGCTCTGAGGTCTCTCCTTGGGTATGAAATGAGATGATCAGTAACAGCTAAGAGTGAGATGAGGTTTGTGTTGGAGCAGCTTCTCCCACCTTCTCACATATGTGACTTTGCATTCCTGACATGCTTTATTTTGGATCTCATGTGTCAGGAGCATGTTTCTCTGACGCAGTTATTCTGAGGACCATTTCTAAGACTTCATAATACACCTCTGGCTTTGTGATTGAGTGATGAGCGTGTATGTGTGTGTGTGTGTGTGTATGTATGCATGCAACCAAACCTCATCTCGCTTCTGTTTCACCGGAGTGAATGGTAGTTACCGAGCCTTCGTATGCTGATTTTCTTCCAAGGAGCTTGTAGGTGAGATAACTCAGGGATACTTCTGCAACCTGCCAGCAAGCAAATATGGATAGAAAACAGATATGATCCCAGGGGGGCGACAGAAATTTTTGTGTAGTAGTGTCACTCTTTTCACCGGCCTCCCCAGCACACCCAGCTGATTCATAGAATACAATAACAACAGTTGGGGTTGGAAGGATCCTCCAAATACCATCTAGTCCTCCTCCCCCCTGCAGTGAGCAGGGACATCTTCAACTGGACCAGGTGGCTTGGAGCCTGGTCCAGCACAACCGTGAATGTTTCCAGGGATGGGGCATCCACCACCTCCCTGGGAAACTTGTGCTAGTGGCTTACCACCCTCAATGTAAAAAAATTTCTTCTTTATATCTAGTCTGAATCTACCCTCTTTTAGTTTAAAACTATGACTTGACCTATTTTAACAGGCCCTACTAAAAAGTCTGTCCCCATCTATATTGGGTGTGTGTGGCAATGTCTTTGTAGTGAGGGGCTACAGTGATGGCTTCTGTGAGGAGCCCAGGAAGCTTCCCCTGTGTCTGACAGAGCCAATGCAAACCAGCTCCGAGATGGCTGCTGGGCAAGGCTGAGCCCGTCAGTGGCAGCAGCTCTGGGATAACGGATTTTAGAAGTGGAAGAAACTTAATGTGCAGAAGCGATAAGAGCCAGACAAGAGAGGAGTGAAAAATGTGTTAGAGGAACAGCCCTGCAGTCCCCAAGGTTTGTGCAGAAGGAGGGGAAGGAGGTGCTCCAAGTGTCAGAGCAGAGATTCCCCTGCAGCCCGTGGTGCAGGTCATGGTGAGCACCCTGGCTGCACAGAGCAGTATTCAGAAGAAATCTGAATTACCCCAGAGAAGGAAGCTTAGACTCTGTTACCCAGAGCGGGACACAAATGCTGCCCTGTACAGGGTTGCTCTGTCTAGAGGTTTCAAACACTCCATGAGAGCCCAAATGGCACTGGCGGTTTTTCTGTTAGGAAATGAACACTGTCAGTACAGAATAATTCAAGTGCCTAAAATTAGATTCTTATCACACTTTAGATACCCTGGGATGTCTGGCCTGATCCCTATGTTGCATATGGCAAGCCTATGGCACAAAAGAGTCGGGAGTAAAGAAGGTTAAGCTGAAAAAATGGTTGCAATGTGGGAGAAGATGTCTAAATGTTTTACTTTGTTTCTCACTATCCAAGCCTATTTTTATTTGTCATAAATTACTTTTCCCCAAGTGGAATCTATTTTGCTAATGATGATAATCAGCAAGTGATATTCCTGTGTTTATTTCAGCCCTTGAGCTTTTTCATCTTATTTCCTGCCCCAGTCTTGTTGAGGAGAGCATGTAATTGAAGACAGATTTACACTGTACATTATACTCACATTTAATTGCAACATAATATACTCCACCTGTGGCTAATATAAGGCATGTAAGAACATGTCACACCTAATAACTAATAGTAATAGTACTGTATTTTAAGTGGTAGAAGCCATTTGGCTGCTGACTGTTGTTCAACGTTAGCATTGATAATGCCCTTGTCACTTTAAAAAGACGTTTGCGGAGAAATAAATGCATTTCATACGTTCTCACGGTTGCTTTTCTTACCGTCTTCCTCCACTGATGTTATTGTCATGTGAGGTCTAATTTTGATAGTAATCTCCAAAAGCCCTTGTCACTTTACTGTCTATTATGTGCCAGTCCTACACCTGTGGTGCTATATAAGTGCTAATAATATATCAATATGCCCATTCTTTATGAGTTCTGTAGGTGGAATTCCATCTGGTTTGTATATGTCAATTCAGATGCTGGTGTGAAATGTCATTGGTGTTCAGAATTTGTGATGGTTTATGAGCAGTTGAGAAATGACAGGAAAAAAATCACAAGACTGGACCTGCTTATCATTTGAACAAAGACAATCAGCCCTGTGCTTAAGACAGTGGCTGTGACTGGTGTGAAATACCCAAATGGTGTAATTTTTCTCTGAAAAGCCTTAGTTTAAGTAATTGGGACATTAACCAGTCTTTTTTGCTTTTTCTGAATATTTTCAGCTCATCATAATGTATTTAAGAAAGTTTTGATACTCAGAGTAGTGACATTTCTTTCACAAAGTGTATCTACTTTGGACTTCGGGAGTTAGTGGTAGGAATTTGGAGCATGCCCAGGCTCCCAGAAAAGCTTTCCTGCCTTCAGCCATGTATAACTGGTCTCAAATGGGCAGGTCCTCAGTTCCACAGAGATCAGTCTTGGCTTCCATGTAACCATGAAGGAACTTGGCAACAGGGAGTGATGTGCAAGGTCAGAATGAGTTTATGCGAAGCGTGATGATTCTATGAACATATTTTTTGACTATTCTCTGGGCTGAAGTTGTTTCCTTCCCTATGATATACTGATGGATTTGGCTAAATTAGGCTAGAAAAACTTGATCTTAAGAACCTTGGAATCTTAAGTGCAAGTAGCTAGAGAATATAGGGCATAAATTTGTGACTTTTCCTAGTTGTAGATTGGATGACGTTGGAAAGTGTTCTTACTGGCCAATCTAAATTATGTTCTCAGCTGCTCTAAGTGTACATTCCCTGCTGAGGATTAATGTTACCATGGATTAAAAAGGGAAGCAATTCAGTGTTTTGTTGGTAAAGAGGAAATAATTTTTCCCTTGATTTCATCTCTTGGCCACTTCCACTGGAACAGGTTGTGAACAAAACCCAGGAACTTTCAAACACAGAAACTCCTAATAATTAGTAGGAATTAGCATCCTGAATACTACATATGCTTAATGCACAGCCTGCATACGTATTTGTTACAGAGATACACACCCAGCTACACAGGGGCTGTCTGATGGGGTGAGACTAAGAAATGGAAGAGTTTTATTGGATTTGGAAAATCATATCATCACCATCACCCAGGGATTAAGGCTGGTCAGGCAGCGTGAGAACTGAGAAGCAAAGCAGGCAGGGACAGCCCTGGGGCTGCGGGTGGAAGGAGGAGGAGGAGTAGGAGGAGGAGGAGGAGGAAAGCAGCTGCTTGCCAGCTCTCAGAGCCTGCCAAGCTGCCGGCCAGTGCTGACTGTATGGCCGGGAGCAGGAGCACGGCCACCCTCCGTGTGTGGCTCGTGTGCCCTGGGCTGCTCGGCTGTTTCTTGCTGGGCTTTCTTACAGGTGAGTACAGAGACCCAGGGGCTCAGCCTCCAGCTTCTTCCGCCGGCACACACTTGTGTGCAACCCCTGTTGTGATTAACGCACCAGCAGGGAGATTATACTGCTCTTTCGGGACAGGATAAAGTCCCACTGCTTTTCTCAGCTTTTCTCCCTAGCAATTTCAGTCTTCAGGGAGAGAGGAACAGAACGGCTCTGTGCTTCAGCTCAGGACGAGCCTCAGTGAACTGACAGCTTCCCAAAACAGGCAGCCAGGCATTCAAAGAGAAAATACAAGAGTCTGAGATTTCAGCGACTGCAAGACCTCCCCAGTTTGTTTTTTTTTTGTTTGGTTGTTTGGTTGGTTTTGTTTTTTTAAAAAAATTATTTCCTGTTGTTTTTTACTGAAGATATTTTAAATGCTCTTATTCAGTCGCTATTGTAGAAATTAAGGGTAGAATGTAGAGGAGGGTTTTGACTGACAGCCAAGTAACTGAAGTTTTCATTGTGCACAATGAACTTTACTGGAGATTCTTTCCTGAAGTCACTTGCAGCATTTGATTTTAAATTAAAATTGCATGTCCTTTTTAAACTTATGTTGTAGCACAAACTTAAGACGAGAGCATGAAGGAAAAATCCATGAGGGCTATTAAATATATCAAATATTAGTTTAATTTAGGAGATCCCTGAGCTGCTAATTTCTGGTGCTTGTGCTATGCTTATACATGTCCCTGAACATCATCTTTTGGCCCTGCTCCAAAACAGGATACTGAGCAAAATGGACTTTTGGTCTGATCAAGCATCACTGTTCAGTTCAGAGTGTTACTGCAATTATATTTAAGTGTAACAGGTCATATATACTGTGCATATGACAGCACATGTCAGTATTTGTCTTATGAAAATTTTCCCAGTTTGGGATTGTCTAGCTATAATAATAAAAGGATTTTTTTTTTGTCATTGTTTTTCTTAAGACAAACTCATACAGTTGATATACTCTCTCCTACCACTATTTATGGCTACTGAATAAACATTTTTAAACTGGCTTGGGTGACAGTTAACTTTATTCTCTTAATTATTAAATAGACTAACCCCACCCTTCCCCATATCTGTAACTATTACAATGCTGGCAGGGTGGCGTTGAGTCCTAGACCTTCACTTTAAATATACTTACACAACTATTTTAAAATGCATGCATAAACTAAATAAATTTCATCATGAGTGCCAGGAGTTCAAACCTCACACTACAGTTAATTGAGAATTTAAACTATAGTTTTAAATTAATGAGAGATGCATCTGCCTGGAAAAGGGGACTTATGGTTTACTTTTTTTCATTATGTCCCTTTTATGCATTTCAGCCAATGAAATACATTTTACTTTTCTGCTTGAGCCCTCAGACACTGATAGAGGGTGCTCTAAGCCCTGTTCATCCTTGTGGTTTTATCTGTTTAGTACCACAGGTTGCACCTGTGCTCAAACATGTGAGGACATTCTTGCTAATTAGGAAACTTTTCAAATGTGTTTCAGGATGGTTTATAAAACTGACTGAGAAAAACCTCAACTCTTCAGATGTCCATCAAAATGTGAGTCAGAAACTTGTGGCTGAAATGAAAGCAGAGAATATCAGGAAATTTCTTCGGTAAGCCTTGTGCATCGTTTTTTGAACAACTTTATCAGGCAAAAAAGCCAGAAAGGGATAATATCAGCTCCAAGGAAGGGCCCCTGAAAGCAGAGCTTTTAAGATGCTTTGGAAGTATTTGGTTTGTATGGAATGTCTGAGGGAAAAAAGGAGAAACAACTCTTCTGTTCCCCCCTCCCCATTTTTGAAGTTACCCTTTTGAACAGGTCGTACCGTCAGGTGTACTTCCCTCAGCTGTACTTCCCTCAGCTGCATTACTGCCAGTGATTACCAGTCTTCTCATCTTCATGATTTAATGAAGTGTTCCTTTTTCTTTTCTTCACAAGTATCTGAAGCTCTAATGTCAGATAACTTTGTTTTCTTTCAGACTGAGATGATTTTTCTGTGTTAGGGATGATTGACATGAATTACATCTGACTGATCATCTGTTCAGTATCTCTTTAAACTTTCAGTTTGAGCAGCTAGTCGAAGTAGAATATTAGAATAAATTAATATTAGAATATTAATATTAGAATATTAATATTAGAATATTAATCTATTAATGCTACAAATTTGCATGGCACTGAGTTGCAGGTATACTTACAACTTAAAATTCCTTTAGTGTGGCCATACTGGATAATGTGCTGTTACTTGGGAGCTCTGACATCTCATTATTCCCTGTTTTCTGTTTCAGAGATAAAGGGCTCTGTCCATGCTCAGCGTGTGTGTATGGTTGGTTAAGAATTGCATGATGTAGCTGTTAGTAAATATACTTTTTTGCATCAAAGTGCATCCATGCAGTTCTTTCAAAACATCTAAAGTGCTCGGGATATAAAGATACCTTTTTTTTCCCACTGAAAATGAAAAACCCCCACATTATTTTGTATGTTTGTATTTTCTATAGAGGAACAAATATATTCACACAAAAGTAAATAAATACTAACTCTGATGAGTAAAATGTTTGTATTCAGCATGTAATTCAGCAGCTACATCAAGAACATCAAAGGATTACTGACAAATTTGATTTCTATACATTTATTCAAAACTGAAAAGGTTTCATACCTAACATAAATTAGTTTTTTAAGTCTACAGGCCTAATCTTATTTTGTATTTGTTCCTTTCAGTAGATTGGAGAGTTCCTGAACATTGTGTTTAACCGAGAATCTAGGCAACATAGCCTGAAATAGGTCTGGAATTATGCCAAAGTCTCTTGGCCATGGGATATTAATGGTTTCTCATTTGTCTGCTTGCTTTGGTGATGGGCCAAATGCTTCATGCTGGTTGGGGGTTTTTTTTGTCTAAATTCAAATAAAAATCAGGAAATGCAGAAAAATTGTATTAACACACTTTCCAAAAAGTTTGTCAAAAGCATAAAAAAATATGAACTTGAGAATTTTGATCCATATTCTTAATTTTTCAGACTATTATGTCCGCTTTTATCACATGGGTAAAAAAACCTAAGTCTCAGAAAATGCAGATGATTTTGTCTTAGCGTTGTATCATAGCTCTGGAAAGGATTAAACTGTTTGGAAGGGAAAACTTGAAAAAAAGAAATCACGTGTGTTTTTCCTGATGCCATGTGTAGTATTTAGTATACTTAAGGAATTAAAAGGTGCTTAAAATACCAGTGAGAATTAAAGTGCAATAAGCAAACAAGCAACAGGGTTTGGCAAAGGTTGCTTCCAGACTTTGGTGCATACCCTCACAGTTTAAAGAGAAAGAACAACAGCAGACAGCAAAAAGTTGTTGTCTACTTAGAGAGTCTGGAAGCATTCAAATCCTGGGGCCAGGTGAAACTCATGTGAAAGACCTTTATGTTATGATTGCAATGGTGCTGTAGATGAGAAGTTCTGATGATAGAAAGAGGCCCCAGGTGGCTGAAAAAAGGCTGATTTTGTGCCCCTCTTTTAATAAGGACAACCTGGAAGGACTCCGAGCTGGTCAGCTTCAGACCTGGAAGGGTGACAAAACATCCTTCTAGAATCTATTTTAAACACATGAAGGACAGAAATAAAGTTCAGAAGAATCAGCATTTATTTACTATTTGTTTGTATGGTCAGCATATTGCCTTCTGTAAGGAAGTGACTGACTACGTGCAGGAGTGGAGGCATTAGAGTGGCTGTAACAACCTTGACTTTAAGAAGACTTTGAACTTTATTCTGCTTTGGAAGCTGAGGAATTGCACACTGCAGAACAGGGGTTGAAAACATTCTGAAATGACAGGCTGAAGTGATATTGATCATGGTATTTGCTACCACTAATTAATGGTAATTGCTAGTATCTGACATCTCTGGGGCAGCCATTGACAAGTAGCCTGTTGGGAATTGGAAGTTGATGGAGCATACCTGGATGACTGATGAGCTTTCACCATTCCTTACTTGTCCAATGGCTGAACAATTGTACACAGACTTCTGTAGGGTAGCCCAGGGGGACTGGATTCTGTTTGTGACTATTTATCACCATTATGTGCTATATCTGATATGGAAGTAAATGTTGTTAAGAAGGGGGGTTTTTTATTCAGGTTTTTGATTTAGAAAAAATAGCAAACCTGTGCAGATAACTTAATGTAATGATTTTCAAGTTAAACTTATTAAGACATTAGGACATGTTACGACAACAGTACAAATCCATGATCAGATACCAGAATTATCTGGAAGGCTCCTTACTGAATGCGTAGGTTTCCTATATTTATTTCTGCTTCTTGCATACTGCTAATATTCTTTTGCTGAATCTTTGACATTGATTTTCATTGCTTGTGTGTAGATGTGGCTACTCCTGTTATGCAAAGAAAAAAGGCCAGTTGACTTCTCTGAAGGCCTCAGGAAAGATCCTCTGCTCTATTTTGTACATGTCCTGATGCAGACTCTGATAAGAAATCATGTTCTACAGCTCAAACTTTAAGACCTTACTGTCCATGCAATGTGTCTAGAAGATCAGCTTTATACACACTGATCCTATTTCACTATCGTTTATCTGCATTTGCAGCTTACTAATGGTTTTCTGTTTTATTCTAGTTCATTTACCAAGTTGCCTCACCTCGCAGGAACTGAACAGAATCTTCTTCTTGCCAAAAAAATTCAAGGCCAGTGGAAGGAATTTGGATTGGATTCAGCAGAACTTGTTAATTATGATGTGCTTCTTTCTTACCCAAATGAAAAACAGCCAAACTACATTTCAGTAATTGATGATCAAGGGAATGAGGTGATCTTTTCAATGACAAAACTATGTTTATGTAAAACCAAAAAAAAAACCCCAGTGACTTCCTGTTTAAAAAAGTGCCTTACTCTGTTTCCTCACCTACTCAGCTCAGCATATGCTTAATAGTATTAAAAAAAAAAAAAAAATCCAGCACAAAGGGAATTCATATTTAGAAATGGTTTTCCAGGCTATGCAGAAAACACAGCAAGGTGGCTGAGATCTCAGTGCCTCATATGGAAGAGCGAGGATGTGTGGAGAGGCTGCAGTTAACACGTGTAGACCGAAGGGTTCAGCTTAAGGGTACATCTGGGCTAATATCCTGTTTCCATAAACAGCCTTGAGTGGATGCACAGGGATGTTTAAGAACAAAGAAATGTATTTCAGGCATGCTGTTCTTCCAGAGTCTAGCTGTTTTCAGCTCAGGGCTTCTCTGAATGTGCTGCAATTAGTCTCTTGAAAAATCTTCATTAGACCTTTTCCAAGCATTTATTCAGTCAGTGACCCTCATTATATCTCTCTTCCAAGTACCTATCCAAACCCCGCTTGAACATCTGTACAATATTTGCTTCCACAACATGCTGAGGTAAGGAATTGCAGAGATACTATCAATTTTATGTAGTACTGCCTTGTTTCCCTTGCTCTGAACCTGATCACACTGGCTTCCTATGGTGTCTCCTAAGTTAATGTTGGAAGTACTAATGAACTAGTCAGTCTATGGACAACCTCTCCCTTTTGAATACCTGGGGAAATAAAGAAGTAGATGTAAATTCTGACAAGGATCCTGTGCAAGGAGAGGAGGTGGGACTGCTAGAGAAGCATCACAGCACAGAGGTAAGGATGAAGAGCCAGGGTAGAAAGTAAGGAATAAGTGCTCAGGGATGACACCAGTTTAGAGCTGAAAGAATGACAAAGTTCTTCTAGAAACCCTGTAATAGTGTCTCAGCTACAGTCTCACAAGGTGGCAAAAGGTGGACATGCACCTTAAAGCAACATGAGTGTTAGTACATAGTGATAAAAGGCAGCATGTTTAACTGGAGTATTACTAGGTAAGAGATAAGGAGAATAATAATTCAGGTGGGAGAAACCTGACACCTGGGATGGCATAGATGAACCAGATGTCGTTTACCGTTACCACCTCTTGGCAATTTTCAGCTACTTCTCTCCTTAGGTTCAGGCAGTGACTGATGAGCATCTTCTGACACGTGTTCTGTCTCTTTATATTCATATCTGCATTATATTACAAAATTTCACCTCTAGATCCCTACCTGTGTTTTTCTTTGAACTTATGTGTGCTAGTTAGAACTGTATTTTTTTGCTATCAAGTTATGATAAGTATAGTTTAAACTGCTGACAAAGCTAACTAACTTGACAAAAGTCAAGGCTTTTATACTTTTTATCCACAGGACTGCAGTATTTTGAAATAGTAATTATTTGACAAGGAGTCTGATGCACAGAAACTGAATAACTGTCTCTGACTTTAGTTTAAACTATAATTAGCATTTGCTTAGTGTGAATTTGTGCCTAGAATGTTTGACCAAAACCTATTATTTTTTTTAATAGATTTTCAATACATCATTGTTTGAACCACCTCCACAGGGGTATGAAAATGTTACTGATATGCTACCACCATATAATGCTTTTTCAGCACAAGGAGTGCCAGAGGTAAGAGAAGAAATTACGTAACGGTACTATTACCTATTTTTTGAAACACTTTCTAGGACAGATTGTTCCAACTTCTGAAAATATTTTTTGCAGTAGTTTTAATTACCATTAGTCTTAATTAAAGAACACTTAGGCACAGATAGGCCACATATTATGCAAATGTTAGAAGTCTTTTATGACAAAAAAAGAGCTTTCTCAAATTGCTGATCTCTGAATCACATAACAAGTGAAATTTTTTTATCTTGATGGAAAATTTTGAATACAGATTGCTCCATATTATTCAGTCATATGTAGAGGACTTGCTTAAGGCACAGGTAGAAGTAGCAATATCTATCTCAATTTGGAAGACAGATTAAATTAATGCCTTCAAAGGCCACAAAAGTTCCTCACTTAATCTGCTAATTCATTATGGAACAGATCAGGGACAACAATCTGGTTTATTTTCCAGCCTGTTTTTCCAGAACTATGGTTAAATGCAAGATAATATCCAGATGTCAGAAGTTTGAACCAAAGCTTCTTACAGAATATTGTGGATATCTTTTTCTATTGTTTTTATGGGCACTGGATCTCATTTGTAGAAATGAAAAAAAAAAACAAAAACAAACAACTAAAATTCCTCTATCATACATAATGAATGAAACTGCATTTCTGATAATGGATATTTTGTTTGTTGACTGACCAGTTGCCACAACACTGCTTTTCTTTGCTGCCCAGGCAGATCTGGTGTATGTGAATTATGGCCGTACAGAAGATTTTTTTAAACTGGAGCGTGAAATGGGAATTAACTGTACAGGAAAGATTGTCATTGCCAGATATGGGAAGATCTTCAGAGGAAACAAGGTAAGGGTTGTGTTTTAATTTTTGCTCCATGGGTCAGACACTGTTCATGATAGAGCTTGAGGGAGTTAGTGAGGGCTGTTCATTGGAAGATATGAGCAGAACAGGAAGCCTGCAATATATCCATTGTGACTGCAGTCCAAGAATAACTTCCAAAACAATAAAACCAGATGAATATATTAAACTCCTGAGACAGAGATGACTGCAAACTCCCTAGGCAGTTCTTGCATGAGAATAGTTTAGGGAACTGAGTAGTTTGTAGAGCCAAGTCTTTTGATACTTGCCATCCATAGAACTGCAGTACTTTGAAATAGTAGTGTTTTGACAAGGAGTCTGATGTCAGAAACTGAATAACTATCAGTCTCTATCTGACTTTAGACAACAAATCTGGCAAAATTGGTGATAGTGGGGCAGTGGGGATAGTAGTCAGGTTTTGTGCCTCATTTTTATGTTCTGTGCTTTCTTTCATAGCCTTGAGCTATGACTAAAGGTTTGACACAAATAATGAACATACTGCATTTCATTATGCTTGGTTCTTCTGCTGAACTGGGGTAATTTTCACTCTTTCACATACTCTCTCCCATACTCATACATCTTCTTAAACTATGTCTGCATGGAAGCAAATCTCAACATTCAGATTTATTGCTGCATTAAAAAAAAAACCAAAAAAGCCACATTTTAAAAGCAAATAATTTCACAGGTTAAAAATGCCATATTAGCAGGAGCCCAAGGGATCATACTTTACTCAGACCCTGCTGACTACTGTGCCCCAGGAGTAGATGCTTATCCAGATGGCTGGAACCTTCCAGGTGGAGGAGTCCAGCGTGGGAATGTTTTAAATCTGAATGGAGCCGGGGACCCTCTAACACCAGGTTATCCTGCAAAAGGTAAGTGCAAATTCTGTAGCCTGGGCCACCAAGTACTTTATAAAACTGCTGCTGAAAGTATGGCACTAGAAATTCATTTATTTTCAGCACAGATGCACAGATGCAGAAAAGCTGCTTGAAATTGTTATTGACAGTAGTTAATTTTCTATTCCAGACAAAGCTCTATCTGTGCCATTCTAACTGGTTTCAGTTAGGCAGGGGAAAAAGTTTGTAGGAAACTCTTTGTGTGGTCCCACCCTTTTGACACTTAAAAAAGCAGGATGTGTACATTTACAGACTGTGAAGCAGCAGAAAATGACTGAGAATTTATAGCTATTTTAAGATATCTGTGTTTCTCAAGAAGACCAGTTTAAACTAGGTTATACTGTCATCAAAGAGCACTAATAGCTTTACTTGGAGGTATGTTTCCTTGCTGATCATAAGTTCTAGGCGGAACAAACAGTTTAAAGTCCTTTTTACAAGGGAATAAAATTCCTGTAGCAAAACTAAGAGCAGCCTGGAGTCTTCAGAAGTTGGCGCTGTGTGCTTCTCTCGCCCTTCTTGGCACCCTAAACTCAGTCTGAATTAAGATGCCTGCCAGTCTGGGTGCTGATGGGCTGGCTATACACGGATGCCTCTGGAAAGCTCATGGGCTTGTGCGGCCACTGCTGAGGGCATAGAACAACCTAAAACCAGGAGAGTTTGTGTGTGCCAGGCCCAGCAGACTCAGAGAGACACTGGGTGTCTTCAACTCAGGTAAATGAATCTGTGGATGTCCTCTGCAGCTTGTCAGGTGACATCTTCACCTCATACACCAGCTTGGTTTCCCCTGAGCCAGCCTGGAGGAGATGCTATACCATGGTTGGACAGCAAATCTAACCTTGCATCAAGTGTGGGGACATCTTCTGCATTGCTGTGCAGATGCATTACTGGGTTTGCAGTTCTGTCATTGCAGTTTGATTTTCTAGAAGCAGTGTGTGAGAAATCGTGTAAGAATTGAAAATAATCATGCTATGCTGCTGGCTGCTCTGCTCAAAAGTGTTTCCAGTTTGGTAAAAGTTGCTAAGAACGCTATAAACTTGACATTTTGTTCTGGTTTCTCAGAGTACACTTTCAGGTATAAAGTTAATGAAGGTGTAGGGATTCCCAAAATCCCAGTTCATCCCATTGGATATCATGATGCAGAAGTATTACTGCGGTGAGTATATATCAGTCCTCCTCTCCAGAAGTCAGTATTGACAAATCTGCAGACAAACTTTTCATACTAAGATGGCAAAATCTATGCTCTTAGTTGCATTTGTTACTCTTTTGTAGTATTGTGTGCTTTGGAAAATATGGAAAATTCAAAGCAACTTGTTTTTGCAATAATGTTTTTAAGAATTTCATAAAACCACCTAGGTTTTGCTGCAATAATTATTAATAGAATTTAAAGTTTCAGCTTAATGGCCAACTGCATGTCTTGGTTTTCACTTCACAGTGCGATGGGAGGACCTGCAGCTCCAGACAGCAGCTGGAAGGGAAGTCTCAATGTGTCTTATAACATAGGGCCAGGATTCACAGGCAACTCTTCTACAAGGTCTGTTTTAATACTTGCCTGTTTATACAATATTAGGGGAAAAAATCCCCCTGAGGAAAAGACTCTGAAAAAATACATCTAGAGATACTCTGGAGATATTTACTTCCTTCTTCTAGGGTAACATTTGGAGATAATTATTAGAATTCGAAAATAAATTGCATTAAAAAAAGATCATAAATTAGCAGATCAAGCCACATGACAATGACATTTGGCAATAAATTGCAATAAATCCAAAGATCACTTTTCTGTGACTTTTCCGCATAAAAATAGTTTCAGTTTACATGAAGTATTATTTAATAAGAACTGTTAGTGGACCCCCATGAACAGTGTGTAAAAATGGCGTATCATTATCACTACTCCATCTCCTGGATAACAAGGGTATGTCTGAATATATAATTTTATAAAGACTTAATGTATCATTATTCTTTTCTAATCTGCTTTAACACTAGCTGAAAATGAATAAAGTAGGAATAACTAAATAAGAAATCATATTTGACATAATTACTGTGCTGTTTGGGGTATGTTGAAGAACAACAGTGAGAAAACAGTATGATTCTTCCCCAAAGCTTGTATTTGTGAGTGGAATTTTTTATGTCTTCCTACTTGGTAGAGTAACATTTCTTTTTGTGAATATGGATTAATTCTACACATACTTCTTTCTCAGAGTAGTTCCATATCAAAATGAACCTTTTGATTCTGGGTAGAAAGTCACTTGCACGTGGAAAGTGTGCACATGTGTGCACGTTCGAGGCACTGGTGTCAGTTATCTTCTGGGCAAAGATCCAGTGGCTGTCCTGAAGTAGGTTTTGATTTTGACAGCTATGCAGATTTGCTGCTGAAAAGATAACTTCAAATGTGGAACTCCNCTGATAGATCTTGATCACTAGATCTGCTGCCCTAAACAGAGATATCAGTTTAGTCCTGGATGAATGTTCCTAATGCCCTTTTCTCCAAGTTCTATATTATTACATGGACCAGTGCTAGAAAACTGAAGTGTATTATTTATAAATGTCTGCTTGTCCACAGTTCTAATTTTGGTCAAAATATAGATGTATTTTTAATTACTGTGCATGTTTTTCAGTTTATTCCTTTAGTACACAATTATCTGATTGGTTCCCATAAATAGAAATTCAATATATTTTGTGAATCTTTGCAAATTTATAGATTGGCCCTCCTCATAGGCTTTTTTTCTAAGGCAGCAGCAGCACACTAATCAGCAATAAAAAATGGGTCTCTGAGACAGCGTGACAATGCTGAACACACATTGGATCAGTGCTGAACACACAAAGCAGAACAGAAGCACAAACTCTCTGGTTTATTTGTTATTAGCAATGGCTTTTTATTGGCTTATTACTCAGAAATGGTTATTCCACACTCCCTTTAATTTCAGAAAAGTCAGAATGCACGTTCATACAAGCAATAAAATAACACGAATTTACAACATCGTTGGCATCCTCAGAGGAGCTCTGGAACCAGGTGAGCTTGATGATTTTAATTCCTTCTTTCTTTTGTATTCGTTGAAATTGTACTTATAACAAAGAGTTTTAGATAGCCATATAATATGGAGTCTTGAGAAATTCTAAACAATTTTTCTGTCTTTCGCAAAACACTATTTGTCATTGGCATTCCCAAGAATAGCATGCCCATTAAAATACGATAGACATCAGAGAATGTTTTTTATAATGCCCATCATTTTACCGTAGGCTTCTTACATCAGTAATAAATTTTGCCTTTGCAAAAATTAACATCATTCACATTACAGAAAGCAAGTGATTATTCGGGACCTTAATATTATACCATTGATACACAGTAGCAGGTCATACACACGAAAGACTTTTAGATGGAAAAATATTGATTAAATATTTCTTGTCTTTAGTTGCATACCTTCGTAGAGTAAGTCCATGATTGCAGATTCCCTTAAAAAATAAACTTGTAGCGCTGGTATTGAACTTTATATTTGATTTAATACAAGTAAAGGTGCAGTCAAAGGAAATCACAGGTAATCCAAGGGCATATTTAATTATGAACTGATACTGTATGTTTGTTTCCAGACAGATACATTATTTTAGGTGGTCACAGAGACTCTTGGGTGTTCGGTGGTATCGATCCAATGACCGGCGCCGCTGTTCTGCAAGAAATTGTACGGAGTTTTGGTAAAATGAAGATGGAAGGTAACTTAGTTGCTACAGATGTAAAATGATGGATATGAAAGACAGCAGCTTTGAGGATCAGTGCTTCCATAAGCTGTTGTATTAATTTAACTTTTCACCTCTACAGAAAGTTTTATTTGTCATTATGAAAGATGTAAGTTCATTGAAGGGATGCATATGTATCATTGCATGGTAGCTGGCTGAATTTATTCCCTTGTGAGTGTAATGGTACCCTCTTAGCTGTGCAGAATGAAAATATTGCATTAAGAAGAAATGCCTCTGCAATAATATGTTCCTCTAAGGATTTTAGAGAGGATTTTTTTTACTGTTATGTCAGTTAAGTGCTGTTTTTAAAGCAATTTCAATTAACGGTGGTCAGTAGACTTTTAAAGTATAAGCTGAGTTTTTAAGTTTAACTATGTAATTGCAGGTTGGAGACCTAGGCGAACTGTTATTTTTGCTAGCTGGGATGCAGAAGAATTTGGATTATTGGGTTCCACAGAGTGGGCTGAGGTAAATAAAAGAACTGTGTAAGCAAAGCAGAACTTGAAATCGTGTTGCAGGTGTCTGCAGTACCCAGGATCTATTCCTAGACTGCAGTCAAAAACTCCATGGTAAAATTGGAGCACAACAGGCTCCTTCAGCAGTTGTGAGGCACTCATGTATTTATATAAATTACCTACCTTCCTACCTTCTTACAACAGAAATGCAGCAACTCCTCTAAGATTTAAAAATCTACTTTAATTCAAAGCTAATATCCCACAGTGGTCTCTATGTGGAAATCTCTCCCATCATTTAACAAAATGATAGTGTTTTATTTAATTCATATGGGTCTATCTTTCTATTTGAGAAACGCCTTAGTTTCCATAAATTTAAGTCCAGATCCTGAACCTTTGATCCATAAGCATGCCAAGCCTTTGTATAACAATCAATCCTACTGGGCAAAGAAAGAACAGGTAATCTATGAGTGAATAGATCAAAATTCCTGTGAATTCCAGCATTCTAGGGTCTCAGGGGCAGGACAGTCAATTAATTCTGTAGGAGGATCCCTGACTATATACCTGCCTGAAAGAAGAATGTTGGGAAATTCAGAAGTGAGGTTCTGGGTATTTTTGTTTTCCTTTTCCTGCCTGAGATAAGAATGTTGGCAAATTCAGAGGAGATATTCTGAACAGTTTTATCTTCCTTTTCCTATTGGGCATGTTCAGTTCTTAGTGGATTTGTTCAACCCCAATAAGAGATATAGGTCTTATGTGAGTTTTCATTGCTTTGTCTGTAAAATCCAAATTAGAAATAGAGCAGGAAGAAAATTGCTTGATGAAACACATTTCTGCTGAACTTTGTCAATTAATTAGTACTGCATGGTTTAACAGAAATGTGTCATCTTGTTCTTCTATTAGAATTTTATTTACAAGTCAATATTTAGCTGTGTGGATAGAGCTTTCAAAATCTACAAAATAAAAAAAATCTTTCTAGTTTAGTTTATTGGCATGTATTTCAGCAAATCACAAATTTACACAGCAAAATGGCATATGTCAGAGGAGGTAACAAACCCAGAAAAATGCTCCCAAACACCAGAGGGATTTTATCATTCTTCTGTTGACAAAGCTGAGATTTCTATTCCTTTAGTTTTGCATTATTTTTTTTCACCCATAAACTGTTTGGCTTCCAGCTGTAACAGATGTCTTCATCTTACTGCTGGTTTATACATTAGATGAAAAAAAAGTAATTTAAATTATTTTAAATCATTTACTGAGAAATTTTAAATAGCTAGCATTAAAGTTTCATCCCACCTGAACTCCACTGGTGGCAAAACTATGCTGTTTGTAAAACTTTGTGATTTCTTTGTCTATGTGTCTCTGCACACATATAGACACTGTCAAGAAAAAAAAAACCCACACAATTGTTTTAAGTATGGGAAATATGAAACAATGATACTTAAAAAATTAATTTCTCTTGAGCAAGTAATTAATAAATTAGGGAGTTTTCTTATGTTCTATTTGTTAAATATTACTACTGTTCTGTCATGGGTTTTGTTTAATAATCTGGTATCTAGTAATCTATCATTCATTATTTCATGAAATGGCGGCTGTATAAGGTTAGAAAACTGTAAGCCCAGTTCATATTTGAACATGTGTTTTAATAGTATTTTTTCCTTGCTTCATCTTAATGGTGTGCATTGCTACTCTTTTAGACCTAAATTAGATTTAGTTTCTCTAGAGACATGCCTCACAGCTTACACTCCTCTTCTCTGCAGCTGCAGGATCTGTCATGTATTAAATCTCGAGGAAAATTACCCATGATACTCACCATCTTCTGTGTAGCAGAAAGAATTCAACTGTGGTACCATCCTTTTGCTGCACAGATGATCTCTGTTGCTCATAAACAAAAGAATTTCTTTATGCTGCAAATATGATTTTGCATATATGCAAGGCCCTGTATAGGCAAGTACAGTCTTGCTCCCTCCCATCATATTCTTGTGCTGGATCTCCTCTTCTGTTTTTTGTTTTGTTTTATGGGGTTTTTTTGGGTTTGTTTTGGTTTGATTTTATTTTTGTGTTTTTGTTTTTTTAAGATAATTTCATTATGTGGTTATCAATTACCAATTAAATTTTTAGTTCACATGACTTACAAATTATTGGTTGGGTTATAAATTGAATGAATCAAGTAATAATTGCTAACCTAATTAAAATATCTGTCACAAAGCCAAAATCTTGTGAAATGCCACTTACTGGTTGGAATATCAATGTCAAACATAATTACGAGTTTGCAAAACAATAAAGAACATGTCTGTATAAATTTGACATGAAAACAATGCTTAGTGGACTCAAAATAGTAAGTCAACTACGTTTTAGTAGAGAATTTCAGTGGTTTGACTTATTACTTTTTCAAAATGGAAGACAGTAGATATGACAGTGAAGTGCTTGGTTTATCAGTGTTAAAATTGATTTCAGTGATGGGAGCAAATATGATAAACTAAGGATTAAAAGCCCGGAGGAATTTTGGCTGACCTCACAGTCCGATCTTGCATATTCAGAAAGTCCTGAAGTGGAGAGCTAAAATGCATGTAATAACCTCTTTACTGTGTTTTAATTCTATTCAGTAATTTTCCAGTTCCATCTTGTTTCTCTGTGATGCAGCAGGAAGTAGTTACATTTTGGGGATGTTTTCCACAACAAATTAAGTCCCAGAAAGGTGCAGTGACTGTCATATGCCCAGGTCATTTACCCATCCTCAAGCAATATAATTAGTAAGCTACACAGTAGTAATTATCCTGACTGAGATCTTAAAGGTAATGCTGTAAAAAACAGTGCACCTGACATACTCTTGACTAAATGCCACTAATTGGAACTAAGAATTGCACATTTACAACCCTAGGAAAATGCCAAAGTCCTTCAGGAACGGGCAGTCGCTTACATCAATACAGATTCTTCTATAGAAGGTGGGTCTTTTATTTTAAACCTTATCTGACTTTATAGGTGCAATTTTTATTAGTTCTCTGTTGATTATTTACTACATGAGATACGTATTGTGGTGTTCAGAGTAAGTGTAGCAAATACAGAATTAAATGGAGAGAGAGAACAATTTGAATTTTCATGCAGCAAATACTGTCATCCATGAGCTGCAGTCCACGTGTCTGAGTCCAGAATGTCTCCCCTGGAGGAGTTTATTATTCTGTGCTAATGAACTGAGAATTCTGTATGTTAAACTGTCTCTCAACTGCATTAGTTTTAATTTGCAATTGTAATTTTAATATATGACAGGCTGCTCCTCATTCTGGTCACAGCTCCAGCTCCTTTCCCTGTGGAATTATAGTATTTTGAGACAATAAATTATTATGATTGTAAGACCTCAGGCTTACACTTTGTGGGGGTGGGAGATTCTTTGGTGCTTGGAGCCAGTGTGCTCACCTTTGTTGATTGCCAGGAGCAGGGGGTTATATGTTTATTACAGCAGGATTTTTTTTTTAAAAATAAGCACTGAAAAGTGTTTCATAAAGAAACCTTATCCACCATTATACAATTTACTGTGTTTACTGTGTCCTTCAGGTATGAGAAGAATATGTCATTCAGGAATGCTGCTTAGAAACTGGCCTCTTTTTTTTGAGAGGGCCCAACGCTATGACCTATATCATAAAATCCTTCTGAAATTATGCTTCACTTTATTGCAGAAAGACCTTTTTTACTGTTTTCTGTGCTGAAATAATAGTCAGAAGAGCCCTGTGAAGTTACTCTGCATCATAACCTCAGTTATTCAGGGTATTACTCTTCCCATGTCAAATCCAACTTATTTGGGCTTCCTGTGTGTCAATAAAATGGATCTCTACAGGCATATTTAGGAACTCATTTTATTCCTGTCAGCTAAAAATTTTGTCTGTCACAAAAGGATTGGAAAGAAAGAAAAGCCAAACCCAGTTTCTAAATGCTCAGTTGGAGTTGGGGAATAAAGAAGGTTAGAGCTGTTCCTTCATTTATGATGCCTACATGCTGTGTAAAAAGTAGAGCAGAATTTCACGCCTAGAAAATCTCACAAATGAAATAATAGCTTTACAACTGCTTCATATTCTCACCATGGATTGTAACGCATATTTTTTAGTTGGTTTGCAGCCAGCATGCTGCTGCCTTAACAATTTTCTTCTAAACCTTGATTATTCAAACATGTCTCTTTATGCATTAAAGAAAATGTGAGAGCAAAACAACTGGAAAAGTGTGTAATAAGGAAAAGAACACCATGTTCAGTGCATTGCTTTAAGTATCTTAGACATCTCTACCCTGAGAAGTAAAATCCCCTGTAGACTCATAGCATCCATGTACTCTGAAATTATTTTGTTTATCATTGTATGTTCTCCACAACGCTTCTTATAATACTTTTTGGACAGCAAATTATTTCTATTTATTGTCCTATAGCAATGAAAAGAAGCAAAGGAAGTCATTGTTTTGAGCACTTTTGTGGCTTTAATTTCCAGTTTTCACATACAGACTCTTCTTGGAAACATCATTAACATTATCTGGCATTTTTTCCATCATCTTACTTTTTGCCTTCTGTTCAGCAAGAGCTTTGGGAAGTGTATGCGTGACAAGAGCTTGTAGCTAATGAGGGATAATTAGGCATAATTTAGAGCTATGGGCAGGTTTAAATATATTACTGTGGATGTACCATAACCAATACATTATTGTCCTGTAGTGGCAGTAGCTGAGACCATGCATTCTATTTCTGTATATATTGTGAGGCCCGATTGAAATTCTCGCCTTAGTCAAAAAGTTTATCTAAGAAAGGGCTGCAGGGTTTAATCCATTAAGAAGATAATGCCACTAGTACATGAAGGGAAAATTTCCATGTCTTTATTTTATTTTCAGGTAACTACACATTAAGAGTTGACTGTACCCCGCTTCTCTACAAACTGGTGTATAATCTGACAAAAGAGGTACAGAATCAATCTAATTTTTTTCTGCCATTTGATAAACTTGGACTATTGAATAATATCAGATTTATTTGATCAACTTGGACTATTGAATAATATCAGATTTATTTTATTGCTGTACAGGAAGAATCGTGAACTCACCAAAATCAATAGCAAAACATCCCATCAGCAGTACACGGTCCATGCTCACAGTTCCTCAGCGTTCTTAAAAGGATTGAAATGTGTGACTGACATAAGTGGAATCTTATTTGCAACATACCGTAAAAATAATAATGATAAAAGAAAGATGGAAAAGTGCTTGAGCAAGATCAATTCTCTGAAGTTATAAACATCAAAGGAAAATATTTTTGATGTTGGCTAACTATCATTTTTTCTCTGTCTGTTCTCCCAAATTCCTCCATATCTCATTAAGCCCCTGAAATATGTGATAAATATTGAAGGATTAAGAAGGTTTTTTAACAGGTCTGATGTATGTATTTGCATTATTTCAAGTGGTCTAACCATGACTCCTTTACTTTCACCTCTCAGGATACATTAACATAAGGCTGAAAGGTTGCTATCCATTAAAACATGGAACTTTATTTGCCATATGAGGAGTTAACCAGTCACAAGCCATTGCCACCACCCTCAGATGAGGATTTGTCTCAATTAACAGAAGACAGTTCTGTTTGACTTCAGCAACATAGGCTCCCTGTAAAGCCTTTGGGTAGAAATAGGTGCCTTTAGATTCATTTGACCAAATGTCATTATCTACCTTTGTATCTACGGAACTCAAACTATTTCCACCCCCCTGATCTTAATGGAACTCGGGTCTCTTGGTCCAGTATAAAAATCTGCCCTGCAATGGCACTTGGTAGGATGACTCTAGGTACCAATCTCCCATCCTGTTAGATGCATTCATCCCGCATTATTTTCAAACACAGTACACTTTTACCACCTGAAATGCCATGGTTTAGATCTGAGGAAGTTTATCTATGCTATTCCCATGATTTTCTTTTCTGCATTTTATTTCCCTATTAATTCTTTCTATCTTAATCTTTCATCCTTGCAGAGGGAAGGGAGCAGCACTGTTCAAATACTAGCTCTGACACTTGGCACACTGAAGAGCATTCTCTTTTGTCTATAAAAATTTTCATGTCCTTAGTGCTGCAGGGCCCTTGATAAATGAATTTACTTTCTGTCTGCAGTAAGCCACTAACTCAGGAAGACATTTTACTGCAAAAGATAAACAAAATTACAAAAAAGTGCTGTGGGCTAAAAATAGTACCTCGCTCTTGATCTTAAGTCAACTATTCAGCAATTACTGGTTTGAGTAGAAAACGTCCATTAAAGTATCATGTAAAGTACTTGAGACTGACTTGAAAAAATAAATGCCATGTTCACTGTTATTTTAGCTTTTAACAGTAGAAAGCATGATGTAAACAACAGGAAACCTGGCAGCCTGACTCCTGATTATGCATGTCCAAAGGAAAGTTATTTCTTTTCATGTTAAGGTGTCCAACATCCAGTTATCTAACATCCAAAGATCTCTTTGCTCTTCTTGTCTTTTAGTGAGCCAGTTCTCATCAGAAAGCATAGTGTACACATGAAGTGTTCTCTTTCAGGGAGTTCTGAATTTAAGTGTGGTCCAGCATACACATTTTGCTGCTGACTGGCTTTTTGACCCTGCTTTACTGCCAGGGTTTAGACATGTGGTCACCACCAAACAGTGTCTGCAATAGTTCAACTCTAATTCCCCTGTGATTATCACTGCTTCTTTTGCATTTATACTTTAAGAACTCTTCATCTTCTCTTGAGTTAGCAGGAAGCTTATGCTGATCCTAGATTTGGATCTAAGTCAGGGCGAATATTATGTTTTACTATGCTCTCAGTGTTGTATAAAAAAGCTGACCAATGTTTTTTACCTGACCAGAGCTGCTAGAATAACATCTTTGCCAGAGCATAGATTGCTTTTGCTCCCTTATGTCAGAGTTCAGCTTGCTTTTATTAATGTACAGTTTCCACTTCAGCCTTAGGACTTGACCAGAGTACCCTGAAAATGACAGCAGCCAAGTAGTTATTTCACAAAGTTATTTTCCTGCTAGCTGCTGACAGACTCTCAGAGGTCAAGAACTCATTGAAATTTCAATTCGGTATGTTTTTCAAGGCCAAATTTAAGTCTCAACAATATGGTGGGACCATGTAAGTGTACATGAATATTTATATTTTGTATTTTGGGAAAAGAAGAAAAAAAATCTAATCCTCTGCACATCATAACCTATCTTATATTTAAAGGACCATGTCTATTAAAGGCTGTTTAAGTGTAGGTGGAGATCAGGGCTGGAATCTTGATTTATTTCTTCTCTGCCACAGATTTTCTAAGGGTTTTGGTCAACCTATTTTATACTCTTTCATATTTTTGCCAGCAGCATAATGACAGCACTAATACTTACCATTTCCATCCTGGTTAGAGAACTTTTGGGGGTTTATTTGAGGTAAGGGTGAGACTTACATTGGTACATACAGTGTCCTGCACAATGATTCTCCAGGATTGGCTAAGTCCCCTTGGAACTGCTGTAATATGACTGGGTTGGACCCTTCCTTCTTTTGTACGTTTGCTACAGAACAAACAGTCAAATTTTAGGTTTAGCCTTGCTGAGAGAATATTGCTGCTGTGCAGGACAAACAGGTTTGTGACTGACATCCCCCATGCCTGCTGAAAGGAAAGCACATTCTAGTTTCTGGAGGAGTCCCATAATATTATATATGCTGTTGTGTGTGTATGTGCACATTCCCTCTCTAGTAGATGAGCTCCAGGTACCATCCTTAAGCTTTTAACCTGTTCTTTCCTACTGTCTGTGGTTGGTTCCAAGTGCCTGTGAGATGTTTTCCTTGTTTGGGAATGCATAAGTGTGTGTAACAAATGTAAATAATCACTTCCCTGCATGCAGCAACACTGCCAGTTAAGAAAGATGCAGGGAGCTGCAAAGATCTCCTTTGATAATGAATCAAGTTAGAGGTACTTCCAATAAGACTACAAATTTCTCTCTCCAGATTTTAAGCCCTGATGAGGGTTATGAAAATAAATCTCTTTATGAAAGTTGGCTTGAAAAAGATCCTGCACCTGAAAATAATACCTATCCCAGGTAAGTTGTTAATATGTTTGGGGTTTTTTTACCCCAATATTTTAACCATATCATGGCATCTCTACTCACCAGAATTTTTTGAGATGTGCTATTTCTGGCAGCAATACTAAACCTTTTAGCACAAGGTGACTCTCTAGCAATATCTTTTATAGTAAAATAAAATAAAACTTTATTATATTTATTTAATGATGGTGACATTATTCCTGTGGTGAAATGAATCCTCACACTTTCTAAAGACCTTTTTATTAGTAGAAAAGCAATTTGAAAAGCATTCAAAAAAAATCAGGGTGGGGAAAAAGTCCAAAACATAGTTTAGTCACCTACTAGATAAAATCAAAATTGTTAGGATAAGCAAACAGTTGAAAGAAGCTGCCTAGAGCAGTAATTAAAAAGCAGTAATTAAAAAGCAGTAATTAAAAAACTTCAGATAATTTTTCCTTGTTTATACAATGGATGTAAATGTGTTACATTGCAAATCTATATATGTGTGTATTAAGACATCATATTTGAAGGTATTGCAACTCCAAAACACTCTTTCCACCTCTGACTCAGAAAGACTAAATCTTATTCACAGTGTGGTGTTACTGACATAAGGTAAACAGAGCTGCCCCTTTTTGTGATTTGAAATAAATTTTCTGTATGTTTCTGGCCCTGCTAAGATGAGTTTCTGGATTCATTAGACTCACTGGGATTTCTTCCTTTTGAAAATGCTGCCAGATCTGATCTTTCTTAGTCTATGCACGTTGTTCCTTGCAGAAATGTACACTAACTTCAGCTGGAACAGAAGAAACTTTTTTTTTTTTCAGCTGAGAAGCACTAATTATTCACGAGGCCAGACATATAAACATAAAACTTAACTTCAAACGTAAATATTTGAAAATACTCAGAATGCTCTGTCTGTCTACTGCTGTTTTCTTACCCGTGCCATGCCACAGCTCCCCATCAGAGGGCAGCGGTGGCCTGCAGGTGCCTTTCGCAGAGGGGATTATGTATCGGTCCTGGATTCTGCCGCGGAATTCGCCAAGTACACAAACACATCTGTCTTTACACATACTGCTGCCCAATTCGTATTAGTTTGGAAATAGATGATTGATGTTTTAAGACGGCAGAGGCATGCCTGATACAATTTTATGGCTCCTGTGCATAAAGTATTTGTTCATATTTTTAATGTCATCACTGCCATAACTACGATTGCTACAATTTAAAGATCTTCCTAGCAATATTGGATACTGAATCAGTGTTGGAATAAAATCAGTCAAGTAATTAAGCTTACCACTCATCTAGTCTTTGATTTTACTAGTGTCCCTGAAGTGCCCTTCAGAAGAATTGACCTCAATTTCTCTGAAAAATCTGCATTTTGCATAAATTACTACCATAAAGGTTCAGTAAGTGGTCTCACTAAGATGCTGTCTTTTCTACATGCAGAATAAATAAACTGGGGTCAGGCAGTGATTTTGAAGCTTACTTCCAGCGACTGGGAATTGCATCAGGCAGAGCTCGTTACACCAAGAATAGGGTAAGTGACAGATTGCTTGAAGAAGTTTGATAGTGCTGAGAAGTCATCCTGTTAAAAGCATTTATTCATAATTAATAAAAAAGCTTCAAAGCATCTTTGGCTGGTTTGTATATCAGCGTTATTTCTTAATTTAGCAAGAAACCTAAATGTTTGGAGAATGAAACATGTTACCGTGATGTGTATATTCTGTAGGATGTCAAGTTCATGGAGAGGTATTTATAGAGTCTGACTGAAGGTGAAAAGTTTGTTCCACCATGCTATTAATAGTCCTCTTAATATACAAATCTTCCATTGTTGTATTTGGAAACAGCTGCACGAGGTTAAGAGGTGCAGTGACCAAGGACTTTTGCTATCCAAAGTCCAACCTGTTTTCACTCTTGGAGAAGGCAACCTCTGTGCAATGGAACAGAAGGCAGGTCTGTGTGGGTAGAGAGAAGGAAGCCTGCTCACTTAATCCTGTGCAACAGTCCATGGATTCAGATTGGTTTGATTTTTTAATGGGAACACACAAAAATGAAGGATAGTAAATTGTATTATGTAGCAAATAGCTTTTCTGATTTGGAAATCATACAAAACATCAGAGTCGTAAAGCGATCAATACATCTTTTAACTGCAGTCAGTATACAGAGCACTGACAAATTTCCTTGCTCTTTTCCAGAAAGCAGACAAATTCAGCAATTATCCTGTTTATCACACTGTGTATGAGACATTTGAGCTGGTGGAAAAATTTTACGACCCCACCTTCAAGAAACAGCTAACGATTGCCCAGTTACGAGGCAAACTGGTTTATGAACTGGCAGATTCCCAGCTCATTCCATTCGACTGTAGAGACTATGGAGAAGCCTTAAAAGGGTACAGCACCAGAATTTATAAATTGGCCCAGAAGCACGATAAACAGCTGAAACTTTATAAAGTATCATTTGGTGAGTAATAGCCACAGGACTGTTTCTTAGGGGCATTAATTAGAATTGGGGAGGGACATGTTGCATGTGTCATAGCTCTGCGAATTAATTCTTTCCTGTTTGAATTTTGCCATCACAGTAAAGAGCCTCTATTTTTTTTTCCTCTGAACACAACACAGGTTTAATGCATTATTGTCTTGATAAGATAGTTCTAACAATTTTCATGCACGTTATTAATTACAGGCATGATTACAGTGCTCATGGGCAGCCAAGGACCTCAAAATGTAGGGCAAAGAGGTGTCTGACCCTGCTTCTCACTTCCTTACTTAAAAAAGAAGAAAAGTCAAGTGTTTATGGCAACTGCTTGGAAACTGAGGGCCATAGGTGTCCACTCCTCTTCATCCAAAACCTCTTCTGACCCTGTGGAGCTTTACCATCTCCCACAGTACCTGGTTGCCATTTTTAAGCCACAGGAGCACTTTCTCAGCTTTCCTGCATGAATACATCCATTTGCTGAGCGCCTGAGCACATTGCTCTGGAGCCCACAAAACAGATCTAAAGCAGCACAGTGCCCTGTATCCCAGGCTGGGAGAGCTTCCACGGTCATTTTCTGTCTCCCCTTTTCTTTTTCCTTTTTGTCTTGACCACTCCTTGTGTTTCTGCACCAAGAAGATTTTTCAGTCAATCCTAAATCACTTGCTATCTGATGAACCCATGATTTAGAGATATAAACCACCTTTTGGAGATGCAGTCCTCGTTTTGGGTATGTGAAACATTGTAAGTAACTCAAATTGAACCCACATCTGGGGGAAATTAAATATCACATTTGAAATGTAATGGTTTAAGTGAAAAAAATACTATTTTGAAAAGACACCCTCTTTTGTAAAAAGGCCTCTTGAGACAGAGGAAGCCTTGTGTGATGGATCATCTGGTCTGAGATTCTGCAGAACAGCAAGAGTTATTTGAATATGTTCTAGTGTTCACTGCAGCATGTCTTGTAAGATCAAATCTATTTTTTTGCAGTAGTAGAACATCCATCAAAATATCTGTAAAATAATTTATTTTCATTGTTTGAGTTTCTATCTATTTTCAGATTAAGAGCTGCACAAACTACCTCCTGACCAATGCATCTATTCTCATTTCTACAATCTAGAAACAATCTTCTATATTTTTAGCTTTTTTTAACCCAAATTACACTGAAACCTTTCCTTAATAACTTTATAAATGTGCCATTTTGACTATCTTTTTACAAGGCATTTTCTTCAGTCTTATCATTATTTTCATGGCTTTTCTCTGATGCCTGATGAATTTTAAATTATTTCTTGAATGAAGCTATAATTTCTAATTTTTCATTTATTCTATTGCACCAGAGTACATTAAATAACATAAGTAGGTTTTACAATACTGTGAAAATTAAAGTTTATTTCACTCAGCATTTTCATAGAATTGCTTATTGACAACACTGAATGTTAGAAAATTGTTGATTAAGCCTGGATAAATCATATAATTGTCCCTTAAAATAAGAGATAAAAGGTCTTATTTGCATTTAGATTCACATTTTAGCTGTTCCTCTGCAATAATGAAGGCTGGAACCCTTTTTTTTTCGTAAAATATGTGATTATAGTCATGGCTCTCAGGAAATAACATTTTCAAGTGGGGAAAAAAGAAATGTGATGTTTTCTAAAATAACCAACATTGAATAGCTAGTGAACATGAACACAAAGTTTCTTACATATTTTTCAGATGATCTTTTTTTTCTCTCTCTGTCTCTTAAATCCCCTCCTACTGCTTCTGCAATATAATCTGTTGCTGTGATATGGCCATGATGTCAGCAGGGCAGAACCCTGCCCCCTGGCAAACTGAGAGCTCTTGCCACAGAGTTGGGGACAAGTGTGAATTCTCACCCTCACGAGGGGTCCCTCTGAGCTGCAGTCTGTAAACAGCTTTGCGTACATAAAATCTGTGCCTCCATTCGCACCAACTAAACAACGGCAATAAGACAAAAAAGAAGCAAGTGTAGGCTTGTGATGAATAAATAAGTTTGCTAGAAATAGAAGAGCAAATGAGACTGAGGAAGAGCTTTCAATAAGAGTCCTGGGAACAGAAAGCCTGTCACGTGAAATTGGATGATAAATCTATAACAGTGAAGGGATAATGGTTGCCAACAGAGGACTGGATTTAGGGGATGATGTAATTGTATCATGCTCCTGCACAATTGAAGAGAGGATACTCTCGTTTAGCCAAAGTTTTCTGAAAATTGTGGGCAAAATTTACAAGTTTTAAACTTTCTTTCTAATTGAGTTGAGTTTTGGTGGTGCCAGAAGTTAGCCTTGTAACATCCACCTGTGATTTATTCTACAAAGATTACTTTCATAAATTGATACTTTTCCCGGGTCTGTATTAAATAGAGCCTTCTGCAAGAAAATCACCCTAGCTGCTATTGCCATTAAAAAGAGGGCCTGCTGCTTCTTTAACAAAGTTATTCTACATGTCTCAGATGTACTGGGCTGGGACAGGGCAGGAAAAAGCAGCGGCCATTCCTGCCCACCTGCCTGCACAGTCAGGCAAACCCCTGGTCAGAGTGGTGGTGCTGTGGGACAGCCCAGAGAGATGTGGCAGAGACACCTCCTGTGCTATAGTTCCAGCATGAAGTAAGTACAGGACTTGGCTGCTTTCATCTGCTCTGTCTGTCCCTGTGTGCCACACAGCTGTACCTTTTGTGCCTCACCTAACACTGCTCAATGCATGTATCACACTCTCCTGTTGTGCTGTGAATCTCTGAGAGTGAAATCCTGCTGTTCTTGCACAGCCTCCTGGAGCAGCTGGTATTTCTGATAGAAGTCAGGCATTTTATACCTGAGCACTGCAGTGCATTTATTAAACAGAAAACTGCAGAACTCTCAGTTTGCAACGACAGCCAATTTTTTGCTTGCAAGGCAGCTGGAAGATGTATGGTTGTGAAAGCTTTACCAAGCACTCTGCTTTACTGTTGGTCTCAGTATTGTAAAAGGTATTTGCTAGTAGTGCAGCTTTTTAAAGTCTGCAATAGGGAAACCAATCAATTATGTTAAGACAACAAAACTAATGCTATTATATCAGCAGGACAAATGTAGTTCTCCCACTGGGCAACTGAAAGATATATTTGGCTTAGTGAATACTTTGAAGTTGTTCATGTAGTCCTTCCATTCCTAGATCCTCTTTTTTCTGCTGTGGTGAACTTCTCAAAGGCTGCTGATGAATTTCACAGGAGACTTGAACAAGTTGACAAGAAAGAGTAAGTCAGGAAAAAAAGTTATATATTTGTATATATTTATGTCCCTGTTTGCCTTAGGTACTCAGAGTGGCAGTCCTTTATTTTTTCTACTACACAAGGATTCTCTCTCGTTAGTGTAGAACAGAGCTTTGAACCCTGAGACAAGGCAGTGTATTTTAAGATGAATTGGCAGATACAAGAATGTTTCCTGTGATTGATAGCATGAGCTGTAGAGCTTATTACTAGCATCAGGTTGTCATTAAAATTACTGTAATATGTGGAAAGGCAGGTAGCAATGAAAGAGTTGGACTGAGATCTCTATTTAGACACCTACGCTTGAGTGTTGTAGGTGATGCCAGAATGTGTACTCCAGCACACTTCAATGACAGAAGATGATGCTTCTGAATATCTGAGATATCCATATGATGCTTGAAAGCCTAAGGTCCCTGCAGGACTCCTGTGCCCTCTGAGTGCAGTGACTGCAGGCCACATATGGTACCAGCTGCTTTTAGGCAGCTGAATCCCATTCTTATTATGTTACTGTATAGATTAGAACACGACTATGGACATTTGGTTTATGGATGGACACCAAAACTTAGCTATCTTCATTTATGTAAATCTCAGTCTTCCTCTCCCATCTGTTAAGTGGCATCTTTCCAGTGCCATTTAATACTAAGCAAGTATCTGACACTCTCAGAAAGTTTCTCATTTTATATTGCATAGTGTGAAATGTTGTTTTCTAACACAGAAATATCAATTCGTTAATATAACATGGATTCAGCATCTCCATTTGCAAAATCTCATCTTTTTTTGTGAGCTGTAGACCACAGTTGTCTTTTTTTATTTTAGTTTTCTGTCAAAAAAAAGTGAAGAAAAGTGTTTTAAATGAAAGTGGGAAGTCGTGTTTCCCCACTATGTCACACATCTCTGTCTGCCTCTCCTGCAGTTCAGTTGCAGTGCGCATCATGAATGACCAGCTGATGTTGATAGAAAGAGCTTTCACTGATCCTCTGGGCTTGCCAGGAAGGAAGTTTTACAGGTGAGGCTTGAAGTTTCTTGACCTGCTGTCTAAGGCACTCTATTTTTGCAGCTGACTGGTCAGTTGAATTGCTGTGTAGGTGTAACAGGAATTACAGTTCAATACATTGCTTTAAGTACAATCCAGTCAGTAGTGGACTTCGTTTATAAACATTACAGAGAACTCCTTGGCTACGTCAGTCTTGTGAGGCCAAATTCCTCCCTTTTGGCTCTCTTTTTATCAGCTGGGGTTAAACCACAACAGCATTATACTCTTTTACTTGTAGGTGTGCAGTACTACTGCTGTTACAACTTGCTCTTGTGATCGTCTGCAAAATGAGGATTGAGTGGAGAATGAACGAATTGAAAAGAAAGGTGAAAAAAGGGTAGAGTAAAAGGGAGACAACAAGGAGAACAGATGTCTAGTGAGGGTCAGTTGAAGAGAGAAGCCAAGGAGGAAGAGCTTGGAGACAGTTTGGAGGGAGAGACCTTTCAGCACAGGATATAGGCCTGTGAGCTGTGCTACAGAGAGCCTCATCTGTCCAGCTTTGGCTGCTTCCACAGGTGCTCCAAAAAGCTTAAACCACTACTCTATCCTGTCTAGAAACTCAGTGCTTTTATTAGGAATACCTGACAAGAAGCCGGCTTTCAGTGTCAGGGGTGTGAGTACCTCACTTTGCTCTCAGTATCGCCTTTTCCTAACAACTGATGGATGGCTTTCACACCATGCTAGAAGTCTTCCACGCAGGTAGAACTGAGAATCCCACTTCCATCCTCCTAGGATAAACTATCATTCACACATTGAGAAGAATTAAGTAATTTCTAGAAATTTTCTTCTTGGGTATCATTTGGAGCTGTCTGGGGGTTTTTTATTAGTTCTTACTTGCATTTATTAATATAATTTTAATCTTTCTTTTCATCTGGGAGGACTCATTCACATGATGTAAATGTACTTTGATACTTCATAATTAAAATCAATTTAAGAACACATCTGCAGCTATTCATTATTTAGGGAAAAAACCAATACCAAATCATAAGATTGATATTTTGTGCAGTTCTGATCCAATATGATCAGTTCTTTTCTGCAGAATTCAAACTTTTTGCAAGAATTCACCCACAGATTTTTTTTCCCCATCCTTTCAAATTCCCTTCCCAGGAAAGTAATCTGCTGACCATCATGCAGCTACTTAGTTGTTTTTGAGGTTTCTATTCCATTTCTCACAACACATCTATAACTGGTTTTATTCCCTGTTCCAGATTGGCAAATTACTTTGACAGGTTTGTTGAGCTCCCATTTTCAAAAACTTGAACATGATTTTGTTCCTAATTAGACAAATGCGTCATTTCTTCCCAACAAGGCCACCTGACCTACATCTGTGCCCTTTCCTATACATTTTGTCCTTGGGACTGTTCCTGTCCTTTTAAAGACCAATTTCGTGTGTATTTAGTAAGTTCTGATCTTCCTGGGATTCATAGCTGCTTTATATAGTGCACAATGAATATGCACCCAATTATTAATTTCTTTTATTTAGGATAATTACTTTTTTTCTTCTTTTCCCACAGACATGTCATCTTTGCTCCAAGCAGCCACAACAAATATGCAGGAGAATCCTTCCCAGGAATCTACGATGCCTTGTTTGATATCGAAAGCAAAGCTGATCAACATGAAGCCTGGGAAGAAGTGAAGAGGCAGATTTCCATTGCAGCCTTCACTGTGCACGCAGCAGCAGGAACACTGAAGGAAGTGGCATAAGATGGCTTTGAAAACTCACAGAGCAGAGTCCAGCACACAGAGCTGTTAGGCTGCTGCAGTGGCCCTGTGTCCCCGCCGGAGTCTCCAGCCTCCCAAACCACATGGTAGGTGAGCAGAGCTGTGTGTGTCAGAGAACTCCTGACCTAGGAATTGCTGCATCTCTGGTACTGACAGAACTGTAGCTTTGTGAACAGTCCTGGATGGAAACAAATTTGGTTGGGGGAAGAGGGGGAAGCATGGACAATGAGTTAGTTTCCTTTTAGAATTTTCTGAGAGATCTGTCAACTTTGAGGACCCAATGTTTTGGATGTAGAGTTCCAAAACCCAACTGTTTACTAAGGTACCTGCAAATTTTGTCCACAGCAGTGATCAGCAGTACACATTATGACAGAAAAAATGTAATACTCAGCTTGTCCATTTTTCTTGTTCTGATGATTACTTTTATAATAGAAGACACCAAAGGCATCTCTGCATTTCAGAGTCTATTCTGAAGGACTGGCGAACGCTCTTTACACTGATTTGCTTTCTTTTCCTTAAAAAAAAAAAAAAAAAAAAGTGACTCCTACTATTGATTGCCAAAGCAGTACTAGCAATTCTTGATAATCAGGGAAAACAGCTGCTTATATGCAGAAATTCAAAAGCATGTTCTCAGTGAAGTGCATGTCTCTTCCTCTAAAAGTCACTATGCATCTTCCTCCTTTACTTGCACTTTGTCTAGTTCCAAACCCATGGCAGCTTTTGTTCCTATTTTTTCCTGGGCAATCTCTTTCATACTTTTTCCATCTGAAGGAGCTGGAGGATGTTGCTACCATTAGCTTGGGGTTTGAGATAATTCTATCTTCAAATAAGACCTGAAGAAAGTTTTCCACCAGGAGCTGACTTCACATTCAAAGAGAAACTGAAATGCATGAGAAGGCCAGTTGTACAAAACTGTTCAATTTGTATTAAATGAAAAAAAAAAAAAATCTTGCTTCATTTGTCCTTTAGATTTAATTCTCATCTATATGCTTTAATCAAAGTGGTAGAATTTTACTGAATCACATTTCAGCTTGTGGGAACTGACACTAATGAATTATGCAAAATATACTACTGTTTTTCTCACAACCATAAATTGCACGAGGTTGTGGGAATAATTTTTTTTTTATGGGGAATAGAACAGATGTGGTACTAAAAAGGACAGTATTAGAGAATCAGGACAGAGTTGCTGTTCTCGTCTCAGATGCTTTGAATTCAAACAAGGGAACCAGAAAAAACTTCCTGTGGGCACTTGTTTTGGGGGATATAAACCACCAAGAAGAGAGGCTTTCACTAGCATCACTTCCAATAAGCCTCCATGAAAGACAAAGAATTGTGTACTTGTGGATGTTGTTCTCAAAATTTACTGTTCATTTTTTTTTTTTGCAAATCGAGCCTTAGGCACGTGAGGAGGAAATTACACTTCCACAGTCCATGCTTTACCTTTTCTGTTGGGAAATGGAGTGCAAAACTGACCTTGCTAGGCCACACCTAAGAGACAGGAGTAGTTGACGCTGGGGCACGAAACAGGCGATTCTCTCCCTCTGCTCCGGTGAGGCTCCACCTGGAGCGCCGCTTCCAGCTCTGAGGCCCCAACATAACTGGGATGTGGGCCTGTCAGAGCAAGTCCAGAAGATGATCAGAGTGCTGGACTATCTCTCCCATGAGGACAAGACTGAGACAGCCGCGATTGTTCAGCCTAGGAAAGGGAAGGCTCTGGAGAGGCCTTATTTACAGCCTTCCAGAATCTGAAGGGACTTCAAAGAAGACTGTTTACAGGGGCATGTAGTGACAGGACAAGGGAGAATGGGTTCGAACTGGAAGAGAGTGGGTTTAGAGTAGAAGAAATTCCCTACTGTGAGGGTGGTGAGGCACTGGCACAGGTTGCCCAGAAAAGCTTTGGATGCCCCGTCCCTGGAAATGTTCAAGGCCAGGCTGGCTGGAGCTCTGAGCAGCCTGGTCTAGTGGAAGATGTCTCTGCTCATGGCAGGGGGGTAGGAACTAGAGGATCCTTAGGGTTTCTTCCAACACAAACCATTCTGTGATCCTGTCAACAACGGCTACATTTTTGTTCTTCCCTCGACTTTTACCTAACTGGGGACACTCACAGTTAATAAGTTAATCTCCACATCTGTAGTTGAAGTTACTGCTTAAGGATATCTTGCAGTGACATGCTGGCCCATAACTGCACTTTTTTTTTTTTTTTCCATTTCTTCAAACCGTGTGCCTTTCCTGCTCCATCATAACTTTACATTAACTGCAACAGGCAGTACTGAATGTGCCCCCAAGGGAGGGTTAGGATATCTAGATGGTGGAAAAAAGCCATTAGTGCCTCTTACTTATGAGCAGCAGCCAAATTTGGATCAGTCAGTGGTTGCTGCTGTAGGATCATCAGAGTAGAATGCAAACAAGGAGTTTCCACATTGAAAATAATTATTTGATGAAAGTTTCTTCTTCCTTCATTTATAGAAATGTATAAACCAGTGAACAAATGTTTCACCAGTAAAACATAACTCTTTCAGTGGTAGCTAGCCTTTGAGGTTCTGTACCATTACTTTGCTGCTGCAAAAGAACATACAATCTCTCCTTGCTTCCCTGTGCAGTTTGAAGCTCTAAGAATAAATTACAGCTCACAGCAGGCTGCATGCACAGCTGGCATTGATCGCTTTGTTCCTCTTGTCAACTTAATTGATAACTGTGTGGATGTGAGATTCATCATTACCGGCTACATCCTGAGAAGTATACAAAATAGATTAAATCTATTTCCATTCCTGTCCATAAAGTTGTACTGAGGGAGAGTGATATCCAAACCCTTATAAAATAAAGAAATCAAACCACTTACAAATGGCTTATACTAATTTCCACAAAATCCCTTATTCTTGGTATTGAAAGAACCAGTTACTCAGAGCTCCAATTGCCTTTCCTTCCTCAACAAGTAGAATCTTAAGTTCTATAGATAAGCAAACAAGCCTCTGTCACCGATCCCCAGTCCAAAGCATAGCTCTGCCTCCCCATAATTTTAAAGCGTGGGAAGGGAATTTTCCACACTCTCTTTACAAATGGACAACACTGGATCACCTACTCTGTCCTTCCCCAATTCCATTTGCCCAGTTTCTTCACTCAGCCTGGCTGAAGCAATCAGTAAATCTTCAAACTGGAGCCAACACTTCAGCATAGACTGGAGCTGCAAAGAAATCTGGCAAAATAAAACTTGCATGGACCAAGTATCACTTGGATATTTGGGCTGTCAATTGCCTCTTTAGAAAATTAGTTCCACAGGAACAGTGCCTGGAAGTTTATTTCAGCTTGGAGACAATTTTAGCAGGACCTGTTGCATTAGTACAAAAGGTAATAGTTTTAAACTGGAAAAGGGTCAATTTAGATTAGATACAAGAAGGATTTTTAGAATGCAGGTAAGGAAACACAGGAAGAAGTTGTCCAGATTGATGCCGCATCCCTAGAAACACTCAGGGTGAGAGTTCAGATTAACCTGATCTAGTTGAAGGTAGCAATGGGATTGAACTGGATGGCCTTTAAAGGTCCCTTCCAACCCAAACCTTTGTTTGATCCTATGATTCAGACTCTCTTATGATTGAAATACCTTTGGTTTGCCTTTGGAAAGAAATCTGTAACCCTAGGTGCTGGAATCTCCAGGTGACACTGTGTCAAACTCATCTGGGGACCTCTCTCTGCAGCTGGCAGAAACTGGATATACTCAGCATGACCTGGTTTTTTTCCCTCTCTAAATTCCTCTAGTTTCATGGGATTTCAGTGTACAGTTTACAGTGCTATTGAAAAAGCTGAATGATAGTGAACATCATGAACTTATGAACTATGGCAGGGCAGAGAAGACAACACTAATTAAATGAAATACAGAAATCTTGCTTCTGCTGTTTGGAGCAGAACCAAAGTGTTGTGTTCCTCACTGAACAGCACCTGCTCACAGAGTCTCCCTACAGAAATCATTAGGAGCTGAATTTAGCAAGTAGTCTTTGTTAAGGTAAGATTGTTCCCATTATACCACTGAGACTTGTGCCAGTTAGAATCTACACAGTCAAGGATGTTCCTGTCAGCATTGACAGTGCTTTTCCTGAGGGATGCTACACCCTTAAACATCTTCTGTAGCTTGAGGAGCTCAAGAAATCTAGGAGGAGGAAGAGTGCTTTGTTAGACACTTCATACAGGAAGGGCTGGACCTGGTTCAAATAAACTCCAAACATGTTTCAACCATTAATTAAGGGAAGGGGAGAGGCAGTAATAGAAAAGCATTTCACAGGAGGGTATCGGATAAGAATAGACTTGCTAAGTTTACATGGCACCTGCCCCAGATGTGCTTTGCTAGCTTGCTGACAGTGCAGCTGATGTGTTCCTGATGCTGCCATCCACATTACTTCCAAACTAGGCTGTACTCCTAGAAGGAAATCCAAGTCACAGTTGCTGGACACAGCAACTGTTGGGACAACACACCTTAATGTAGCTTGTAAGAAGCAGGAGTTCAGGCAGAGGAAACATTGCCAGCTGTGAACACTGAGCACTGAAAGATTCAGATCTCTCTGAGGTTGCTCATCCCTTCAGGTATTTCTGGAACCAACACTCCCCTAATGAAGAACTGCTTTTGTTTTCTCTGCTCTGTCTCCTAAGCCATATATCCATACTCCCCACCAGAGTCCACGTGCCTGGAAACCACCTGCCTGATCTAAAGCTCTCTTCAGCCTGCAGCACACACCTGGCTGCACTGGCACTACGCTTACAGGAGTGTGGGTACTGACAGCAGTGATATTGTCATCCACCGCCGTGGCAGAGGAGTCAAACAAACATCCTGCCAGACTTATAGCAGGCAAAAAGAAACACTTTGTAAGTAAAGACAGGTTCATTCTTGGTATGCTCGAAATCTTAACCGTGTGATCAAAGACTTATTAGTTTCTATTATTAAAGAAAAAGAAAGGATAGTACAAACCTTTCAATAGAGAAGAGTTACAATATGTATGAGCTGTTTCTCTTCCTGGGATCTCCATTATCCAGAAGTGCCCCTTCTCCAATCATGCCATGTCAGTAGTCCTCTACAGCACATCCCATACCCCAGTTTTCAAGGCCTCTGCATGTATCCATCTACAACATGGCACTATAGTCAGAAGTACCTTGCTCTACACAGTAAATCTGCTTTAGTTTTAGTAGTTATATTAAAAAAGTCTACACCAAGCAACTACAGAATGAGAAACAAGGTAAACCAAGTAAGACAACAGCCACCTGGACATGAGAAAAGTTTTAACAGCCAACAAGCCAGAACGAAGCTGCAGAGAGGTTAAGAGAATTTCAGACAAAGCAAGCCTGGCAGGTTTCAGGATCCTGCAGAGCTGGAATGAAGCTTCTGCCACACTGCCAGCAGCCACAGGAATCCTGTGTTCATTGAACTGTCAGCAGAGATTGGCACCTGGGGACTACATAGGGAAGGTCCCAAGTTTTTTAAAGAACAATCATGAAGGACAGCTATTTATCCATAGTCATTTGCACACTTAAGTGTCCAGTCCTGGTAAACATGAGAAATGGATGACATTAACCCAGCTTTTCCTTCTGTATTTTCAAACCACCCCCACCCACCTAATTCAGCCCGACTAGACTTTGGTTTTGCAAGTATCATTCTTGTCATCTGCAGTCTGATAAAAAGCAACCTGCCTGAGGACCAGGTATTTGTATAGGATTCAGAATGCGACTGCAGGACTTGGCACTTGCCTCTCAGGCAGCGCTACACTGTTTTGTACTAAAACACAATTACCAGAATATGGAGCAGCTCTGGACAAAATCTGTCAGCTCTCTCATGGCTACTGCTCAGTCTGCACAAAACTATACTTTCAACTTCAGTGAAGAACACCTGCAATGCATGGAGGAAAAGGGAGACGTACAACGTTGCAGGCTGCAATAGACTCCTGAAGAGTTATGCTTATTGATCCTTATGGGACAGTTTAAGGTAAAACATACGTGCATTATGTAATGCAATTGTGAAATATAAAGACTCATTAAAATGACACATTCTTTAGCTTAAGAATTATGCACTCAGCATTTGGGTATTGCCACACTGAATTTTTGGCCACTTTTCATAGTACAAGTCCCAACCATACCCAAGTCTTCAGGCAATGTGTGCCAATACAACTGCTTAGTAATAAATGCAACAGATTTAATTGGCTGTTTTGTAAAGTAAAATGTTGAGGAGAAGTAACAGTGAAAGAAGCACTGACCAATGCCACTGTGCTCACACAGCAAGGTGAACCCTTACAAAGGTATGTCAGAAAAGTATAAATCACTGTCAAGTTTAGCAGTTGGGAGTTGTTGCTTTGTATTATCCTTAGCATGTCTTCTTCTGAATTATTTTTCAACAAACGTGACAATCTTTCTCTCTTAAGAGCTTATTTGCAAATACATTTCAATATCCTCCATTTATTTTACCAACCTTCTCTACTTTACAGCTGTTAATTTATTGCTCTTGGAAAGCACAAGCATCCCACTTAAGTTATCCAGTTAAGTAAAACTTCTGGTAACAGAAGAGCCAACAAGCTTTCAGTTCACAAAGCTGCAGTTAAAGAACTTGAACTACCTCTTTATTGTAGGTTTTGCTCATGAATAGACACTCCAAATGTTAACTGCTTTCATTATGGGCAGAACATTTAAAATTTGGTTTATGTGCATAATGATAAAACCTGACTACAAGGCATTCCTTTGAAAAAAACCTAGATTAAGTCCCTTGGGGTATACACTGAAGCACACTGTATCAACTCTGCCTCCTTATACACATGCCTGATTTCCAAATAAGGAGGAACAAATTAGGTTAAGCACATTAGGCTAGAAGCACATTAGGTTAGTTTTCTCCCAAGCATGGAATTCAGCAGTAATATTGCAGTACCAATATTTATCATAGGTTTAAATCACATTTCAGAGAACAAGCTTTCTGGACAAAAAATATTTCATAGATCATTGTAAGATAACATCTGCCTCCAGGTAACTTAAAAAGAATTTTTTTGCAATGGAGTTTTTTTTAAAATATAACAAGGAACTAATTTTTCAAATACTTGTTTCCAGTAGGTAACAAAAATATTTTATTCAAAAGGATACTTTCATTTTTGTTTAACACTCATTTGACTGTGGACTAATTTGTAATGCCTGTGACAATACCTTGGTTACGCTCTGGTTAAAACATCTACCCAAACTTTGGGAAAACAGCAAGTATTTATTACCATAGAAGATATTAGGCTTCAAGAGGTGAACCCTTTTCTACACTGAGTGAATGCAAGAGGTTTTGAAAAGTATCTTCTTTTTCCAAGTAACCAGAAAAAAAAAATCCAAGCAACAGTACCTTCAGCAACTTTAGAAACAGCCACTGTATCTGGAATTATTCCACTTCCATTAAGTTTGTGACAGATCAAAATTCTTGGACTGAACGATTTCTGTGAGTGAGACAGGCCCTCATCTCAGTAACCACACTTAGATTTCTACAAAACTCACATATCCCGACTGGGATGTAGCATCAGAAATCAATAAACAAAGAAAGGAACTACAGGTGGGGAAAAACTTCTTGGTGATGCTGTTTCCCTCCTATCTCTTCCTCACTCTGTTTCCCTCCCTTCCCTTCCCCAGACTCACATGCAGAAAATGTCCACTTACATTTTACTTGAACATCCACGTTGCAAACTGACATAGAAGTTCTCACCTATAACAAAAGGAGTCAAAAACCAACCCCAAATGCAACCAGCATGTAATAAGAATTTTATTGAAGACATTTAGAAAAAAATTAGAGCATGAAGACATGAGATTAATTTCTGCGTGTAAGTTTTATGAATGTGCAGAATCAAACAGCCATGCAAAAAGTCATCTCCTCTTCAACTGTAATTCAAGATTCTTATAATGGGAAAATTATTACCACCTTAAAACAGTGTTCCAGACACATAACTCATTACTTTAAAAAGGATCTCCTTCCTGCACAGAAGTAAAAAAAAAAATAGTTGCAAACTGGGGAATACCAATCATTAACAGGTACAGTATTTATTTAATCGGTACTCATGACATGTTTAAAGAATGCAAGCAAAAATGCATCATTATGTAGAATAGGTATATTTTTTCCCAAGGCAAAATTCCTAGTAAAACTAATTCCTAAACTACTGAAATGGTGACTTGATAACGTACACAATCCAGAACACCACCCAATGGATGATTTTTTGTCAAGTTGTATCAGCGCCATGTATGAGCTAAGAGTCAGAGTAGCTGATCAGCCCTGTGCTTAGCAGTGTATTAACATTTCACATCAATTCCAATTCCTCCAAGAAATGTTATTACAGATACAAGATCATAGAATTGTTAAGATTGGAAAAACCTTTAAGATCGCCAAGCACCAAGGCAGCACCACCACCATGTTCACCATTAAACCATGTCCTTAAAAGCCATATCCATGTTTTTTTGAACACCCTCAGGCATGGCAACTGCACTGCTTCCCTCGGCAGCTTGTTCTAATGCCTGACAACCCTTTCAATGAAAATAATTGTTCCTAACACCCAATCTAAACCTCCCCTGGCACAACTTGAGGCAATTTCCTCTCATCCTATCACTTTGTTACCTGTGATGTAATGTTAGGTAGAAAATATGTTATGTTGGATAGGAAAACGGGCTTATACATGAGGGAAAAGATTAAGATTTCTGTCAAAGTTGTACACTCATGCAATTTTTTCGTATTATAAAGGGATCATGAAGATAAGTTTTATATGCACCTGAACAGTCAGTTCTGACTCATGTAACATGCTTGTCTACATGTGTAACACGTAAACCCATACTGAAACACACTGCAGCTCTTAAACATTTATTTATAAAAATACAGTCAGACTGTATCAACTTAGTCAATTTGATAAATACAGCACAACATCTGAAAGCATAAAAAAGGATAAATTCAACATCAAGTATTCCTGTCCATATTGGTTTGTAATTTAGTGTTACATTATTAGACAGGTGAAAGCCTGTGATCAAAACCCACTTTGCTTACTTGACAAATGTTGCTCTGGGAAAGTATCAATCGTGACTAGTACACAGGTTTAGTACACTACAGTTGGCCTCACCTTCTCTCCACACTTACTAACAGATGTTACAGCCAAGCCAATATTCCATCAAAGTGTCTGCTACCACTATGCATGTCAAGATGTCACTGCATGGAGCATCAGGATCAACCCTTGGTGAGTTGAAACCTGTTGTGAGCAACTGCTCAGAACACACATTCAGTAAATGACACAGCTCTCGCAGCTTCAATATAGATGCAGACATATGGTTATAAAAAACTGCTATTTTGAATTGCTGCAGTTAAAACAGTTTATGGCAGTCTAGGCCATCTGAAAGTTTATCTATTTTGAAAAGCATCCCAGGCCATAGAAACTATTCTGCTCTTGTAAAATCTATACCTTCTTGCCTGACCAATGGTGGTGGGTTTTTTTTGCATTCTTTAAATTATTTGCTTGCTTTTTTAAACAGGTAAGTTTTAAAAGTGGCTGTATTGCCACTGATGGGCAGAATTATTATAGAGCACCTGAATTATCTTTAGTTTTGTGCTGAAAGTATGAACAACAGGAGAAGAGCAGGAGGAATGAATAAAAAGCAAAAGCAAAATTGGGGACGGTGTTTACAGGAAGCTTTCTCCCACTTATGGCCAAGATGACTAAGCTACCAGCAGAATATAATTTGAAAGAGTGTAACAAGTAGTTACAGGATCCCAAAGCCTGCAGCATTTACAGCAGCTGGTCCATTCATCCACATTTCCCTCCATTTGGGGTTTAGTGCACTAAGGCAGAATACGACTTATTTAAAAATAGAAATTCTGTTTTCCAAAGGAATTCCATTTTCCATGCAGTTCTTTAAAATGGGTTTTACGTTACGTAAACCTACTGCACATGAGGATGCAAATTAAGTGAAAATATGTTTTCTACATTTTTAAACATATTTAGGATATGTATATATCCATATGGATAGATACGTTTGAACTTGCTTGTTAAACAAGAACTTTATCCTGGCATTTAAGCACTGCTAATTTTGCTGTCCAAGTTCAGAGTTCTGCACACACAAACACAGACAGCATGCTAGTAGCTACAGCTATTTAGAATTTTTCATTCACTGATGTTCTCAGTGTCATACTAGTAAGTACTCCACTTGTTGGTTCAGAACACATCAAAGAACATCTGTTCAATTTCCAGAGGACCACTTGGCAGGCACACATTTTATAAGCTTGTACCCTATCACTTTGCAGTACCTGACATTTTCGAATTTAAAAAAAGAGGAAAAAAAGGCATTTTTAGAGGTTAACAGAATCTATACAGCAGAACTTAGAGCTGAAATTTTGCCTAAGGGAGTATGAAACCATGCTCAAACTAAGTAATTGAGGACAAAGGATCTTGAAATGATGGTACAGAAGCACCAAAACAATTTTACACATGTGTACATATATATATATATTTGTATCACCAGTATTACTTTCTTGGTGTTCAGGGATGGTTTCTTTGGTAATGTATTTCCTACTACTTTAAGCATGAAGTAGGACTTCAAGTACTGTTAGAGACAGAAGTCTGAGCTCAAGTCAAATCATACTTAATGGAAAACAGCAAAATTCTTAGAAATCTGTATTTCACTTCAGAATGCCTTTACTGCACCCAGTGTTTCTCCTGACACTATTCCAGGTCTGCCAAGGCTGGTAGATGAGCATCCATGCATTTTATCAGTCCGTAAGACCTTTTGTTTATATATATAGGATTAGGCACAATAAATAATGGTGTGCATTTTTTTATTACTTTTATAGGAAAACATCTTTATTTCAGCTGCAAGCTAAAATTAAGAAATTACTCCAAGCAGAAATAGAAAGCAACATTACTGTGTGTGCTGCTGCTTGGATTAAAAAAAAAAAAAATCTCATTTTTACAGCTATCCTGTTTTCAGCCACATACCTTTACTGATGAACTGAAAACAAAACTGAGGTCTTGATTTCTATTGATGATCTGCTCAAAAGATACACTATTCTTTTAAAGTATTTTGATTCAGAAGTACAATTACAGTTTGAGAGAGATATTTTAAAGCATGTTGTTTCTCCTAAGATTTGTCCTGTATATAACTGTAGTTCTTAGATGACCATCCTCAGAGTCAAGAGATACAATCTGCATTTTGTGGAAATTATTTTACCAAGACACCTACAGTGTGTCCAGGCTTCTCCTATTACAAATGTCCACCTACTTTGAGAAGAGTCTTGAGATTTTCAGTGTTGTAGAACAGGACAGACTATACATTCTAAAGGCTGTCAAATACATCCAGCACTTTGGTAATTTTACAATAGTTTGCTGTTTGCATACTCGTCACAGCTGAAATGCTAAGTTATACAGCCATTTTACTGTCCATTTGCTTTTATATTTAACTATTCAAATAGCAAATGTAAAGGAGTAAAAAAAAAAATCCCTTCTTGTCGCCTTTCTTTTAATTTTACCCTGATCTGCTTTGATACACGAAAGACAGCAGGAGTCATCAAGTACTGAAATCGTTGGAGTAATAGCAATTATTTCTCCCTCCATAGCCAACAGGTATTGAAACAAACCTACGTTTCACAACACAAAAGTCTACAAGTGTACAACTTCATATTTCTTTTTATGTAACCTTTTACTGTAGATGTGGAATTACATGCTAATCAGTTCAAACTCAGATCTTTGTATCTGCATTACTATATGCTTCGTAACAGTGTTGAATTTAACAAGGGCTACTGAATGCATCCAGTCTAAACAAAACAGCTGAAAAACAAAGAAACCCACGGTGAACAGAAAGCACATCTACTGGGATAGTCAGTGCATGGTAGGGAAGGTTGCAAGCAAAAGGCAATAGCTGTTATGCTCTAAATTCCCATGGAGACATTGCATTTAGCATAAACACATCCATGGGAGCAAGAGCAGAAATAACTGTTACCCTTTCAAGTTTACACCCCCATTTACTGTGCGTCAAGTTTCTTTCTAGAAGGGAACAGATGATCTAGCATTAAAAAAAAAAAATCTATATAAAAGTTAAATATTTGATTACAATAGCAAGTCACCACTTCATCATGGGAAATAACTTGTCTCTTGGAATCGTTATTGATCCGAACTCTCCTGTTTTGGTTGTGTGTTGGGTACTGGTAACTCCAGACTTGCCCATAGCAGGGGCTCTGCTTTTCTCATAGTGAGCTCAATCTTTGTAGCGGTCATGTTCACGTAACTCCTCTTTACATCGATTACCTGGGACAGAAAAGGGATTTCACACTTCAATTGAACAGACTGATAGGCACTGGGGAATTAAGTTAAGGAGTACCTCATCACTAAATTCCAGTAGATGTTTAGGTAGATGAAGATCCCTCCGGTATCTTGAAAAATCAGCTGTTTCCCATTCCCAAGCTATGAAATGTTTATGGCATAAACATATGCCTACACATATCTAACATACATTGGCCAACATACATAAGCAAGAGTTTTCTGCAACACCACTGCCATGGTGATGGGATCAGAAAGGACCTTGGAAGGTCACCTTCAGTATAAAGCAGTGCCCATTATGGTGTCACATTGGATCTCCTGGGTCATTATATTCAGATTTAAATGTAATGACTCAATGTCATGCGATGAAAATTCTTTCATAAAACAGAGTAATGAGGAAAATCAAACCATTCTGAAAGAGAGGAAGCTAAAGGCTTATGTTTTGACTTCCTTCTGGGGTTTTTTGTTTGATTTTTTGTTTGTTTCTTTATAATAGGAAAAATATTTTCATACTTACTCCCCATAACTTCACACTGCGATGAAATTCTTTTTCTCCGTCAAATACAATATGGATATTTACCTTAAAACGAAAAACAACAGAAAATAAGACATTTTTATCATGTTAATAAAACATCTGATACCTCAAGCATGCTTAAACAGAATATATGATGTTAGGACTTGGATCTTACAATGACCAAAGTGATACAACTGTCCCTCAGAAATAGAAGTGAGTATCTATTATAATAGATTCTGATATAGTTGCAGTCAACAGTGGCCAATGGTAGCTTATCATTTTAGATAAAGAAATCAGAGAAGCATTTTAACACCTGTTTAATATTAGTAGCTGTGAAACAGCACACAATGAAGAATGGTATCACATAACATTAAGTCAAATACAACTAAATGATGACTCTAATTATTTATACATACAGGGATGCAAACCCATCACGCTTGGGTTTTAATGAGGGAAGTAAAATTAAGGATTTTTTTTTTTCCATACTGTATTGCAGCTTTTAAAAAAACCCACACATTAAAGTGCAGATGTCCAAACAGAAGGGAGGAAAAAAGCTATCCATACTTTAACAAACACAAATGCCAAGAAAAAGCAGTTACTCAAAAAAGAGTCTTATGCTATCTCTGCCTTGTAAATAAAGCTGAGCAGATTTTCCTAAGTTCAAGTTGTTGATCTTAAGGTAGAGGCTCACCATTGTGCTATTAGCTTCGACATAGCTGAGATCAGGGACGGAGTTTTTAGCATATACAGAAATAGTCACTTCTCCACCGGTCTGGTGCCAATCGTGCCTGCATGGAACTACTTTTGTACTCTATGTAAGGAAAAAGGAACAGAAAAGAAAAAAAAAGAATTACATTAGAATGTTTTTTTACAAGATTAACAGCATAAAGGCCCAGGACTTTTTTAATAGCCAATTAGCAGAGCTAATAAAGGACTATATTTCATCTTCACAGGAGATTGCAAGACTCCACTTGCAACTCTTTTTACTAAGTATTTCAGTATCTCCCTCTCGAACATCAACTATAATAAAAAAAAATGTTACTTGGTGGATCAACTTCCTTTCCAAGACTACAGTTAGCCACTAGGTTATAGAAAGGAACTGAATGAAGAGAAAGAATGCCATGACTCCAAGAATGCTTCATAATCCCACAAAAAAGGTTTATTACCCTCTGTTCTCTGATGCAGAAGAAGTAGACTGTGAAAAAACCCTCAAAATAAGAAGAAAAAGCTAAAGTAAAAAAAACTCTTGGCTGGATAGAAGCCCATTATCTCAATACACATACAGTTAATATACACATGGTTTCTTTAAATATGGGTAAATTCTTTACTCTTTTTCTACACTCTCCTGCTTTAGGTTCACAACTTCAGCTTTTTTTTAATCCCAACTTTCTGCACTTGCAAATAATTCTTGAACAAAAGTATAAATCATCAAAGCAAGCAGCAATTATAAGATTTAAAGGAAGTAAAGGATTTGTGAAGTAATTGCTCTAAAATGAGGTAACAAAACTACACTTTTTATAATTTATCTTTATTTTCTTCTGTTAAACATTCCTGATGTTTGCAGTGTCAAACCCATTTTGCCTCAGCAACAGACAATATATTCATAACAAGAACTTCGTGTTCACCTGTATCCATCGTGTGACCAAATAATGTTTTTCAAATGTTACAGCACATTATTATATTCTATAATATTCTTAAAGACTCAAGTATATCTATACCACAGAGAAGAATACTTCACACTCCATTTCTCAGTTTTCCTGCTGTGCAGTGTCCTCCACATTATGTCAGAGGTAGTGATCTGTAATAGCTCAGCTACAGTGATAACTCAATCAAGCTACAAACTACATTTCAGTATTCAAAATTCAGGATGGCCAATTACTGAATGCCATCTTAATGCTACTTACTGCATCCTTTTTAGTCCATACATGTGTTCCTCTTGTGCAGCCTTCTTGAGCTAAAAATGTATTGAAGTCAGAAGTTTTTCTTTTACAACAGCTCCAATACTTCATCCTTGAAAGTTTGCAAAGTAATTAACAAACAATATTTAGGACACTATTTACTGTGAACATTTAAGGTATTTTCTTTATGCAATATTACTGTTACTTTATTATGCCCCCTTCAAGCATCGCCATTTTTGACTGAAGAGAGAATACAGAATAAATCAAGGCAACTTCTACCAAGAAAGCATGAACACACAACAGACTAGTTAAAAAACCCTGAAGTTAACTGAATACTAACCCTTCACAGAACACAGGTACAAAAATGGAAGTTGGCTGAATACTAACCCTTCATGGAATATAGGTACACCAGAATGGTATATACATACTTCTTCTGTGCTGTGTGGTCCTTCGTATGTCTGGTGGGACAAAGCATTTTAAGTGTATTACTGTTACAGGATTTGGAGCAAGGAAAAAAATAGAACATAACACAACAAAAACAAGAAATAATGACCGAAGTACAACAAAGCTTTTGGGTAAATAATCTGTATCTAATGGCTTGTCCCAGCTTTTCAAAGTAACCATTCACCCTTCCTTCACAGAAGGTTCTCTGGCACTGCTAAGAAGCTGTAGCTTGTGCTAGTACACATTAACGGTGACATCATCTATGCTCATAAAGGTCACTGCATATTCTGAGATTTCTGTCTTTAAGATACTCTGAACATTCAGAAAAAACAAGAACTTAACTTGAAAATAAATTAAACTCATCATTCATAAAACACATGGACTCTCAAAAGAAAGTAAAATAAACAATATACAACTTAACCACTGAATATCAGATCAGTTCTTCCCAAGACAAAGACTGCCACAGTTCTCCTCCCACCAGAGTTTCGTTAGATAATGCAAAATCTGTCAGACAAAACAGCTGTTTAAATCTTACTGTCTCATTTTGAAAACGGAAGCATGTAAGTGTAACTTTCACTTTAAATTACTAGGTAATACAGTGACTAATTTTGGTGCTAGAAGTGTTAAAACACTGACTTTTTAATTCTTCTTGCAGGAAGCATTAACTGTTAAGATCTGTAGATGTTTCTGATCTATACACAGATTATCAAGAGCAATTCAAGTGTTAACAGTAAGCCACTTCTCATCAATATTATATTTGATATGTTAAGTTGAAACACAACAGTACCATGGATTTGACAAGCTTACTACTTACAAGTTCATGACAGCTTAAAAAAAAAATAATCTTACACTTTCTGCAAACAACTCACATTTGTCCATACTGTTCATACTGAAGTGTGTTATCAAACATGCATTTGTTAAACCCAATAGACTTTGTGCCTCCTCCAATTTAACTTGTACCACACAGAAACCAAAACTGCTCACTTCACAGATGAGCAGCTGGATTTAGAGTACAAGCAAACCACTTACTTTTGAACAGCCTGCATTTTTACATGCCGTCCCAATCTTGATTTCATCACTATCTTCCTCTGTAAATAGAGTATTATAGGAAATAGCAAATGAATTGTATAATCTACTGAACACTTTGCTTTTATTAAGAACTAAAATGAGCCAAGGAGGAGATTAGAAAAACCTCCCTCTTCAAGCCTTTATTTTCTGCTTGACACTGAAATCTGCCAGAGGTACAAAGAAACCTTCCAAAAGCTCTATTACCTACGTATCAAATTCTAGGTTTTATATCTTTACACATTTTAAGTGGGGTAAATTAAAAAAAGATGAAGAGGATCATTACAATCACAGGGGAAGCAAACAACCATTCATCTTGTTCAGTTTTGTAGAACTAAGAATATAAAAGGCTTCAACTGCTGTCTATAAATACACACAAGGAAATAATCTGGATACCATGGAGAAAGAAGAGCTAAATTAGTTTGGCACAAGAACAAAAGAGCATAAAATAGCCACAAGCGTAGGTTGAAATTATAAAGTTTCTTAAGGAGCAGTGTCGTTCTGGAACCAAATTCCAAATAAAATGTGGGAAGAAGAAAGAGGGAAAACAGACAAGGGAGAACCAACTACTCTTCAGAGCAATTTCACCAATTTATGAAGGCTTCATATGATACTGTCTCTGCAACAATAGGGAGTAAAGTTCATTCCTTGGAAACTCTGTCAGTCACATACTCAGAATGGATGTTCCCATTATGTCCATTCTAACCAGGAAATCTTAGAAAAGACACAGTTCAAATAACACTAAGGACAATGTACTTCTCCTGACAACCAAGTCTCCACGTTATCCACATCTGAACTTCAATCATCATTCCCTGGACTGGAAGGCATTTCCCAGATTATTAAGAACATAATTACAGGAAATTATCACTTCAGAAATGACAAGATCAGCATTTCAATTATTTGTGTGACACTTAGCATTACATACCTACTTAATCCTCCTGTCTCCTTACCTTTTCTCCCTTCGTTTTCTGATGACAGTTTCAGTTTATCGAGAGCTTGTTTCAAGGAAGCTGACACTTTCAGCTGCAAATTTGTCATTGGCTCATCTGGGCTAAAAAAGTCCATGTATTAGTGTTAACTTACTTCATGAGAAAGAATTTATAAAAGACAAAATAGTAACTTTTAATCTACCTACAAGGCTATTCCATTTAAACTTCCCTTCAAAAAACTAACTACATTTGTAAATGTTAATCCTTACTGTTTATGAAAATACAGACTAGAAACTTAGAAGGTAGTCTTGGCTTTCAACTGGAAATCCTAAGTACTCTACAAAAACAAAAATAAATCAGAGATACTAAGAAATACAAGCATCCCAAAATTATTTTTATTACTGTTTAAAGCACTTCACACAACTGCTAGTGGCATTTTAAGCTATGAGGTCATAGACTTCAATTTTTGCCTCTTCTGAATCTAAGTACTGAAAGATCAAGTACTTCTTTGTCATAACCAGAATTATTTTATCATATTTTGAAGCTTAAGATAACATCATCACTGCTACCAAAACCAAGGTCTTCTAAGGCCAGTTTTGGAATTTCTAAACTATATGAAATGTACAACATTGAATAACCAAGGAAGCTTTAACCTGGCCAACTGACTACAAATTTGGAAAGCCTTAAGTTTCATATACTGTACCTTGGCCTCTTAATTGTTTCCAATGGTTTTGGTGCCTGAATTATGTGTTCTTGAAATTTGGGTTTCAGTTCAGCCAGCTCCTTTCGTTCCGAGGTAGTTTTGACTTCTGGTTTAACAGGCTCAGGAGGTTTCTCGCTGTTATGGAGACCCTTCGTACAGCCCTGTTGTGGAAAGCATATGTTTATATATAAATGCAGTGTAGTTCATGTGCATGAAAAATTAACAAAAACTGCAACAAGTTTTCTTGACTCAGTTCTTCAGCCCTACCTCCTCCTTTAGCCCACTCTGAACACTGCAAAAAAAACCCTACCACTGAACTGGAAAATATTCTCATTTTGGACATAAGTTAAAAGAAAAATGCATACTTTCTATAGTCAAGCAAAGCAGCAATACATGTTGACCATCCTTCTTTATTAGCAAGTAGTTAAATCAAAACCTATTTTGATAATTTTAACAATTAAAGCTTGAAAATGAGCCTTGACTTCAGCATTATATGAAGAAAACCAGAGCATTTAAGAATTAAGACAGTTTTAATACAAGTAGGCCAATTTAAAACACGTAAACACAGGTACCATTTAATATTAATCACTGCCACGTGACAACTATAAAAATTGCAAATAATCATGAGTACATACCACAATGCTTAAGAAGTCAGAAAAGTCTGTGGTTCTCCTCTTACAACATGACCAACCCTACAAACATTTTGGAATAGAAACAACACAGGCATGACTACCAGGCTTGACAACAGCGTAAAAAAAGCAAAATATTTGTTATATTCCTTTAAAAGATGTGGCACATCAAAACTAGCAATTTTTTTCTTCCCTTCTGTGGACAATATTATCATAGGCATTTTTAAAAGCCAGAGAAGTCTTTTAGTTTGCAGATGCTGCCTTTATCAGGAAGTTCAGTAACTGTGAGACAATACTTCCATGACAAGTTAGGTGCCAACTCTGTACAACAGAAAACGGAAGTGTTACTTCATCTCATAAAGTAACATGTAAGCAAAACAAACAAATACTACACCCGAGACCAGGCTCACCTGTGGCCCAATGCACAGGCCCTCTTCCAAAAATGACAGGGATTTTTTTTCTCTTGACCACCACTGAAATCCTTCAATTGCTTATTTTCCATCAACAGAGCTGGATACGTGCACTGCACAGCCATCTAACTACATCAATCAACAGCACTTTTTATTATATAAACCAGAAATTCAATTTTAGAGCAAATTGCCTTGCCACTGTGAATAATTTATCTTAGAACTCAAAGAACTTTATTAGAGGCAACTGTTTGACTAATGCAACACCGCTTTGAAAGTTTAAGTGGTACAACACAATGGGTTTTAGGTAGGTGGTTCTAAAATACCCTCAAAATATTAACCATTTCCACAGTTGAGGAAACAAAAGGTTCATCCTGCCCACCTAGATTATCTAGAATTCACAGCAGGACGAAAACTGCTCATCTGCAATTATGATAAATTTTTGATTAGGTCAAGGGGCAGATAAGGGGAAGGGGGAAAGTGGTACTTGTTCTTAAATAGTGAATATGTAAGAGAAAGGGGGAGTAAGTGTAATTTTTTGAGCTGTGTAATTTCTCTTTAAAATTATGTAGAGGATTTTTGTACTGCACTCTGAGTACACCTATAAATAAAAAAAAAATTAGCATAGTCTAAACAACTGTAAAGTATTTGATCTAAGAGTATTTGTCCCAATTTGCCAGTGGCACACAATGGCTGATTCCAGAGTCAGGTACTGCAATGTAAGCAACAGCTCACAGCAAGCACACTGCTCAGCACAAATGCAGCAGCTTTCACCAAAAAAGACACCACACTGTCGGGATGAGATGCACTTCCAGTAGAAGTATTTCATAAGAACCAAGGAAAAAACCCAAAACACTCACCCCCTCAAAGCTCAGCTAAACAACAGTAGTTTAGTGTTCTAAGAAAAGTCACTTAGGCTACATTGATATTAATAAAGTGTCAGACTCCATTTTTGGACACCGGATTTCTGACTATACACAATTGAATTATTAGAATGATTTCCAGTACTGTTTCAGCAGTTGTCTCTCAAATGATTCCCTGTAAACAGTTTGTATGCATCCAGCAGGTCCTGAAGAGGGAAAATAGTTTAACACAAAACCAAGGATGGGCTGTGCAGTTGGCCTAAGCAATGGAGTCCCAGGTATATTTAATTCATCATTGTGGTTGGAGCCCAAGAATCCCGGACAGCTGCATAAGAGGCATGGGTGACCAGTCCCAATTTAAGCAACATCCTCATTTAGCTGATTAAATGAACGTGACTGTTTTTTACAGCAGACAAATGTTACATACACATTAGTGCCCTGGCCACATTAGAGCACAAGCAGCTGCTCTGAATTCCAAGCAGGTTAATTAACTGAAAGAGTATGAAACCTCTCAATGGCTCCACAGTCCTACTTAGAGGACCTAATTAAACCGCTGAGAGACCTAAAGTCAGTCAATCAACAGGAAACAAGTCATCTAGAGTTGCATGGCATTTAGATCATGAGTGGAGTTTTTAATTTCTTTTTCAGGAATGACTAAGTGTGCTTTTCTAATTTCACGGGGTTGCTCATGATAGGCTGAACATCAGTTTCTCAACACTGGAAGATCTGGAATTAAAAAGAACAAAACCCAAAAAGATAATACTTAAAAGGGCAGTTGCATACTTACTTTGAGAGCATCATGAAAAACGGGCACACCTGGATGGTATGTGCATGAATCTAGAAGACAATGATTATTATTAATATTGAGGCATACCAAGAATCTTTATTCATATGATCACAAACCCAGCAAAAATGTCATATTTGCAATTCATGTATGCCTCGAGCTGCCCCACTTCCCCAAGTGCACATCATTACTCAGAAAAATCCAGATTCCACAGAAAAAGCTCTCTGAGTGCATATATTAAACATAAATAATCAGCTCTTCTTTCTCCTTAAGTATTATACAACACAAACTAGAAAGCAGGTATCGAAGACAAACTGCTATTTCCACGTGGAGCAAGTAAACTTTCTATGGACCATCCTGGGCCTTCATCAGTAATCAGGCTTTACTGGTAATTTTGCAGAAGTAGAAAGGTGACCCTATGGCTATCTGACAGACAGAAAATACTGGTTTACCACTTCAAATACATCTATTTGAACCTGATCAGAGCTTTCTAATGAGAAGCGTTTGGTTAAAAAAGTCTCTTAATGCAAACCATGAGTTCGTGATTTTAACTGTAGTTACCTTGTTCTTTTTTCAATATTTGTAGTATCCTAAGCCACCTAAGGACTTGAACCCAAAGGTTAGTCCCCCACATGCACAATTTTGACATGTCAATACTATTTATTGCTAACAGATTCTGTACAAACACTACGCTGGAACACAACCTCCATTAATGAAAGCGATTGTATTCACAAATGTTTATCAATGTTACATAGCTGTCCTCTTTTACTTGTATTCCTTTCACACATAATAAAACTGCTCTCATTATACAACTTCTCACTGACATTTACTGCATGGATAGTGTTTTACTGACTTGATGCTAAACACTATCTTCTAGCCCTTAAAGCAAAATTAGAAACACTTAAAATTAAAAGTGACACAAACAGGAACAATGCGCATAAAAGGAAGCAAAAGACAAAAGTTAAAAGTAACCTGATTAGCAATCTGCCTACAGATATCTAATAGGAAAAACCCCAACCCAAACTTGATTGTTTTTATCTTTTTTTACAAATACGTAGATTTTTAAAAAAACCTTGTTTTGTGTCATTTTATTTCATTTTATATTCAGTGCTTAAGTCTAAAGCACATACAGTCCAAGGGACACCAGTTCCCACCTTAACTCAAAATGCACATATTTTGGGACATTAGTTCTTCAACAAGACTTACAAATATATCCATAAACCTCTATCAATTCCTTCAGTTTCAGGATGAAAAGCTAATGCTGGTAAACCTCACAGGAAAATTAAAAAGGAAAAAAGTGGTTATTTTGCATAGAGACCAGGACTTCACTATTAAATCAAATAAAAATAAAAGTAGAGGTTTTTCTTTTCCGTAACTATGACAGTATGTCATTAAAAGCATCACGAGGATAAAAATAAACTCTGTTTTGCAGCAAAGATTATTTCTGAGTCAGAAGCTTAAATTAATATTTTTAATTTTTCACTAGAGAGATGCTGTTAATAACAGCAACCGTTTCAGAGACCAGAACCATCTCATAATCAAATAACTCAGGGGTGGCTATGCTCCAGCTCAACGCAGACATAGACAAGTGCCTGGTCATCCATCTGGCCAAGGGCAATCCTTTTTCTTCACTCCCTGGAGCCTGCTCTGCAGCAGGCACATGGTGGAGCAAATGACAGCCCACTTGGCTGCTGCCTCCTGAGGGCCCAGCCCGGTGTGCTCCGCGAGAGAAGATGCCAGGAGAAGGAGCTCTGCAGTGCCTCAGCAGAGCCAGCGGGATCTGTCCACCGAGCAGTCTGCCCACTGCTAGGGGACAGTAAAACACCAGCTCGCCCGCACTCATCCCAAGCCCAGCAGCTCTCATCTGGCACGAAGGAGCTCTTCTCACACTAGGCAGGGAAAACTGGAAAATCAGAACACAAGCAGATGAAAAGCATATACTAGTTCTGATTTGTATGAGACCAGATTGCAGCAGCCTTTGGTTGTTATTCTACATTTTCACTGGAAAAAAAAGAAGACAAGCTACCTCTGCACTGCTGTTAATACCTTTCCTTTACCAGGAAGACCAAAGTATTTCAAAGCCATTTTCTCTAACCCTCAGATAATTTTTGGAGACACAAGTACCAAATTTTTTCAGGTTTTGGTGATATTTGTTTGGAGCTTTTTTGATGTCAATTTCATAACCAAACTGATCCTACCATGCACACACTGCTATCACCTTACTGCTACATCCTTAAAGCACTTTATGAGTTGTTTCATTAAATGTCAAAGGAGAAATTTGTAGGGGTCACCCAAATGCAAAACCTGGATGTCTGTAGCAATCTGTACATTTACCTTCAGAGCTGCTTAGTCTAGGAGACAGTGATTCCACTACACGTGCCAGCCACTTACTGCAACAAATTTCATGCCATGAAATTGTTTGCCCCAAGCCAAGCACCACAGAGTCAGCGTATGGTTATGTCAACATGACCTAGTTTACTACAGCTTGATCACAAACCCTAAAGAAGTGCTACTTCTACAACGAGTTCAGTTCACAAAATCCTAATAGGATTTCTTCCTTTTTTTTTTTTTTTTTTTTTGTAACAATAAATACCCTTATCTGCCTTGCCTTTTGGGGCAAAGGGGTGCAGGAGATGGTGGTGAAAGAGATCACTAAATGTAAGCATTCTGCAACAGGGCCCACTTCTGCTGTTACTAACATTAGCAACTCCTACTCAGTATGCTGCTCTTCTCTGTGCAAAAACGCATAGCTCAGAAAAATAAACACTCTTTACTGCCACGGTTTTGAACCACGGAAAATGCACAGGCTAGAACAGGTTAGCCTACCTGTAGCCCTGGGGGTCACTAAAAATTAAATTATTGCAAAGAGGGCACTCTAGAGATTCAACCAACAGAGTTACTTTAGGAACCAGATGATGGCGAGCCTTCTGCATACTCAGATCACCCTTCTCTCAGATCCGCCTCTGCGGAATTATGAAACTCCAAATGGCCGAGCTTTGAATATATTTCACCAGGATTCCCAGCACACAGAGAAGCACCGCAAGCGCTCAAGGAACTTGGAAAAGCAGACACACGTGTGCCGTTCAGACGCATTTAATTACCTGCTGNGGCAGCAGCACCGGGGGCGGAGCAGCTCCCGCGGCGGAAAGAGCCGGCCGGAGCCTTCCGGAATCTTCACGAAGCTTCGGGGAACGGCGAGAGCGGGCGGGGGGCCGCGCAGGCGCTACTGCCGGGCTGCCGGGCCCGGGAGCGGCGCCGTGGCCATGGGTCAGTGCTCGACCTCGGGAGAGTTTCTGGCGCTTTTTTTTTTTTTTTTTAATTTTA
>WBMY01016793.1:284356-448354 GCA_013397315.1 Donacobius atricapilla
AAAAAAAAAAAAAAAAGGTCCAGAGCAAGCTCTGCAACTCTTACAATTTCACACCTGATGGTCTTTTTAAAATTGTCTTTTTACAGTCACTGCTGCTTTCATGGTCTTCTCTAACTGTGAAAAACATTCACCCAGAAGATTACAACAACAGACTATTTGATCATATGTACTTCTCTCCCCATTTACCATTCTTTACAGTATAAATATGAAGTTGTTTTGGGCACTGTGTGCAGGATTTCTAGTGGAGTCACAACAATGTAGGTAGTGAATATATGAAATGAGCTGGTTTAGAACGCCGAGAAAGATGGCAGGAAATACAAATTATAAGTAGATATAGATATTAATAGATATATAAATATTAAAATGCAGATACAGAAAACGTGGTAAAGACCAGTGGGTATGTACTGTGTGAAAAACATGCCAAGATACTGAGATAATTACAAAAATTCAGACATCCATTTTGCACGTATGCTGTGAAAACATAAGAAAAAATAAGAACAAATAAGAAAGATCTCTTTTAGGCAAACATGTAGGTGTTGTACAGATGCCAGAGGTAAGATTGTAGAATGCATTGCAACAGCTGGGCATTTGAAAAACCCAAATTTTGCCAACAGCCCTGTTTTCTCTTGAGGCAGAAGCTAGGAGAGAGTTAACCCAAAATTAACTTAGTCAATGAAAATTCACATGTTTATGTAATAAATAATAAATGTCCTAAAATTGTATTTAGAGATCGTTGCTGTAATGCTTACCAGTTCTCTAACTGTTTCATCTCAAAAAAAGGAGACAAAATGTTTATTTTGTGGAACCAAAACAATGACATGAAATCAAAGGGAGCTGATGAAGGAGAAGATGCTTTTGGTGAAGCACTTTGAAATTTTGTTAGTACTGTTAAAAAAATACATTATCCTTCTGTTTTGTTGCAAAATGGGGGAAAAGGACCACATTATTCAGAAATGATTTATGGATATGGAGTTCCATTCAGCACACTTCTGAAGTGCACAGTGACTGCAATTTCAAGTGGGCAGGATACAAAAGTGCAATTTCTAGATAGGCACAAGTGAATCTTTTAGAAATAATATATGATTTTTTAATCTCAAAGTCAGAGAAGTCTTAATGAAACCCAAAGATGTTCCCATTTACTTTAAATTGGTACTTGCCATCTCCTTTGAGATTATTGAATGTTATTTTATCATCATAAAATGCTGAATGACTATTTGCTGAAAAATTGAGGTTCTTTTAAGATGCCTTATGTTGGACACTAAATTAATTGGGTTATCTGAACTCTGTTAGTCATCTGAAACAACTTGGTCTCTATTTTCTGCTCCTACTGACTTATTAATGTGGCTGTGGCAGGAGAGGAAAAGAGCAAAGGAGAAAATGTCAGTACAGTTATTTGCATGTAATCCTTTCATCTGGAGAGCAATGACCACCACAGTTCTTGCAGAGAGCCTAGATTCTACAAACCTTCTGGAGAGTCACTTTGCTAGAACTGAAGTGAAAACCCTATAGCAGTAAAAAGTGGAAAAGAACACATTCTGTAGAGTGTCCTATGTTGACCCCTTTTAAATTTTCCATTGAGACCAAGTGAGGGATGAGGACACCCAACAGCCACTTGTCCTTCACACGGCTCATATTTCCTTTTATCCTATTGCAATGATGTAAGTGAAGCCTACAGCCTGTGTCTGTTGAGCTGTAAATAAATGTATCTGTCAGTTAGTGAGAAATTTTAAAAAGACAAGAACTGTGAAATTGATCATATGTAACCACCGGGAGAAACTTAAGCACTAAAACTTCTGACACTGATCATGTTCTCAGACATGGGTAATTAGAAGTAGGACCAGCAAAACCAGGGTATGTACTTGTAATTTCAGCTGCTGGGCTGGTCTCAGAATTCTCCAAAGAAGCATGCAAATAATCGTGTGACCAGCTGTTTAAGCTTAAATCCATGAAAAACTCTATTGAGTTATTTCAAAATATATGTCAGCAGGCAGTTAGTTACTAGATGTCTTAATAAAAAAAAAAAAAAATCCATATTTGTTGTGCAAGGGAAGCTGGAGGTCCTTGGGTCCTTGTATCCAGACTTCTGTGGTTGTAGACTAGATCCCAGTGGGTGCAAGTGCATGCACACTGAACTTGTGCTGGCAGTAGAAGAGCATGGGGGCTTTGGAACTGCTCTTCTAAGATGATGCTCAGCTGCAGGAGAAGTGATATGATGGCCAGATCTGCCTTAGACGGTCTCAGCACCGTAGATCAAAGCCTCCACAGGAACAGTGCCTTGCAGTAATACCTAGCAGCAGATAAGCATGTGGGCAATGGGAATGTGTAAACTAAACTATATGGAATGGTTTGAGCACAATAGCACCTGCCAGAGGATGGGTTCTTGGCCTAGAAAGGCTGACACACTCAATGTAAAATGTGTGACATTATGTGATACTAGACTGACCATAGATTTAACTAATTTTGAGCTTAATTGGTGAAATTGTCTGTTTTGATGTGAGTTGGGCTTTTTTCCCTCCAGATTGTTGCTCAGATCTCTATAGTTGATGGCAGTTTCCTTTCATTTTGCCTTTCTTACATTGTGCCATAATCCTTGCTTAACATCTCCATAGAAAACTGTATTAGCAAGCAAAATATTTATCTGTATACTAGAGCCTGTTCCAGAGCTTAAAGTGATGAGATGGGTATTTTCCCTACCATCTTCTAGGCATTTGCATTGCTATTCCATGTTGGAAAAAACAATCTCATCAGTAAGAACTGTGAGATTTCCCTGTTTTCAGTTATGTGAATGCCACCTTTCCTCAAGTAATAATCGCTTACTAACCTTGCATTTGTTGCTCTTTCAGATTTCACAGCCAGAACTGACTGCTGACAGCTTGATAAACTGTTTGCCACTTACAATGGCTTTGCCTCTTCCAGGAACATTCTTTCCTGTGTATACTCACTTTGAAGAACCACTATGATTTTTATCTGAAGCTTCTGCACAAATTAGGCAGCCTTTTCTCCTGCAGAATTATCCAGGGTAAAAAAATGTGAAATTGTGGCTCAAGGAAACATTGCCTATAATAAAAGAACAAGTTCATGTGGAAGAAGCGTTCTGTAGCACTAATAATGTGGGTTCTAGTTTCACATGGATCTTGGCATTAGGATGATACAGTTGAAGATAAAGTTTGCAGGTTATATCTTGCATTTCATTTCATGGTCTGCTTCGGTAATTTTCTGTTTGCTTTTTAAGTAGTTCGGTGACAAATTTACCGATAGGTGGTGCTGCCGCTCTAAGTCCTCCCTGTTCAGTCTTGATTTGCGAAAGGAATGCTGGCACTTGTATTTCAACATTCTTGTGATTTCTCAGGCTTTAAAGAAAAATACTGTGAAATATTACTCAGGTATAATCTTTTCTGTATATTCCTGAAAAGATAGTTGCAATAATGAATCAAACTCTTATTTTGTAACCATGTTATTGTGCTTGTATCTCAAAACAATTAGACTCATCCCACATGTGAAAGACCTTGGACCGTCTGACTCTGCTTGCCATAGTGTCAAGTAATATGTAATGAACGTTTTCTCAATACACACTGAATTAATTATTTTCATACATAATGCTTAGGAACAGAGAGAGAGATATTAAAAATTACTTGTCTTTAGTCACGTGGGAAGTCTTTATCAAGACAAGGAATAAAATCCAGGTAACTTGTGCCATACCTAATTTAATTGCTGTTGGTCAGCCGCTCTTTCCTTAAGAAATAATTTGAGAAAGGATGTCTGTCTTGTCTGGCACTGACAGAAAAATCACTGTAACATCAGAACAAGCAGGAACGTGGTTGTGCTACCTCTCTTGTCTTTTCTAGAAGCAGTGAGGCGTAGCTATTTTATTACGTTTGTTGTCATTAGTCAGGGCTACTGCTTGTTTGTCTGAGGCTACCAATAAACACGGCATGATTCATGCAGAACTGCTTGAGGGATGGCTTGACTCCAAAAGCACAATTTAGCCTTTATTTGGCAGTTGTTTGCTTAATGCAGAAAAATGTATATGAAAGCTATGAAAAATGAATCTGTGCTGTAACACCCAGCTTGTAAAATCCACTTGATTTATCCTGCATAAGATATTGCAATATAAAGGAACAATGAAGATAATGCCTGCCTTCATTTTCTCTTATTTTTTGGTTATGCTGTCATCTTTGATATTATTGCAATGGATTCAGGCCTACTTGGAGTCATCATGACTAATAAAATATCTTTAAAACCAAAGATGATCGGTGATGCTGAGCTTTGAAAGGGCATTTTTTTAAAATCTAATTGTAACATATGTGGAATTTCTTTCCATTGTATGATTACTCTGATTTAATCATGAACCGTAAGGGAGAGATGCAGAGGAACAGAGTAGCAGAGCATTTGAAGAGGCATTGTTGCCTCTCCAGAAGTAGGTCATGCTCTGTAAGTGCAGTGTTACTGTTGTAGGCTGATTATTGCCTCTGTCCTTTTCTCTATGAAACAGTGGTTTCCCTCTTGTGGCCTTTGAATCTCTGGAAATCTTTGGGCCACTTCCTTTGGGTCCTTGGTCTTGGAGAAGGTGTCAGAAAAACACAAGCATATTTCTTAAATGTGGTATACAGGGAATGCCATTTCCAATGGAATATCTATCTATCTATCTATCTATCTATCTATCTATCTATCTATATATAGCAGGGACAAAGTGGGAAAAAAACAAGTAGGAAACTTTGAAGAAGTCATCAATATAAATGATGGTCCCTGCAGAAACTGGGCACATAAGAGTGCAAAGAGGAATGCAAAAGTAAAAATTCAGAAACAAAAGAGATTCATGCTAGGAATAAAGCCCAGATTTTTCTACACCCAGGTGAAGAGGGCTAAGGTGGCAATTGTCTGGAAACCATGAGTAATTGGATTAATCTCTATTCGCATTTGAATTTGGGTCAAGAGTGCACTTTTGAATTGAACTCCCACCATCCACATTTTCTCTGCTTTCGTTCAGAGTGGTCTCAGAGACCCTAAACTAGAAACAGCCCAGGTGAAATCAGATGGAGGAGATGCTCCAGGAGCACACCTGCTCCTCTTTAGTTGGTAACAAACATGCAGGAGACAGGAATAGACTAGATGTAATCTAGTCCAGTAATCTGAAAGAAACCCCTGAAACTGTGTAGTGCAGGCACCACACGATAATGACCACATGAAAGCCCCTGATGACAGGGCTTTTGGTCTGCTGATGTTGGTCACTAAGTGCTAAGGACAGTGCAGCTTGGTGGGTGGTGTGCAGTGGGGTTCCACCAGTGGACCATGGTGACTGGGCCGGTCTTCACACAGAGATGCTTCACAGTCCTCATGCTTTCAAAGCAGCCTTCTCAGGAGCAGGCTGTATCTCACCTGTGTCTGTCACAGGGTGGAGCTGGGTGAGCACTAATTGACCCTGTCCTTGTGGGTAAAGGTGAGCGCTGAGCTCCAGCTGGCCAAGGTGATTAAGGTGGCTGGCGGGTGGGCACCCCACTGAGAGAGGGGACAGCTGCAGGGCCAGGGCTTACCTGCCTGACCAGCAAGGGAGCAAAGGTTTTAAGAAACTTGAAGAATGTGACAGTCTCCCTGCTGGAGGCCTAGATATGCAGTACCTTCCCCTAAAATGTTCATATTGCTCATATTGTCTTGCTGAAGTAGTTATTTTTTTCTTTTTTAATTTGCAAGTCCTGTTAAACACAAATTGGTTTAGCTCTACTACACAGTGTGAATAACTCTCTTCATTCCTTGATATTGCTTCCTTTAGGGTATTTAAACTGTGTTATCATCTGCCTTCAGGCTCCTTTTATCTGACAGAGTATATTAGACTCCGGTTTTCTCTATTTTTTATGTCACAGTCTCAAATCTTGTCTTCATTTATTTCCCTGTTTCTGTCCTTAAATATCTGGGATAACCTAGCATATGGAATAGAAAATTTCATATAATTCTAGGTAGATCATTACTGCATTATATAAAGCTTCTCAGGATTTGACTTAGACTTTTAAATATATCTGCTGTTCTAGCTTCTTTTACATATTCACCTTTGTTAAATTGGGAACGGTAAATAATATATCTAATGGAGGGGATTTATGGGGTTGTTTTGTTGTTGTTGGTAGGGTTTTGTAGCGTGTGGGGAGGGGTTGGGGTTTTTTTTTATTTTTATTTTGGTTGGTTCTGGTGTTCAGGTTTGGTTTTGCTTAGCAAATGAGATCTACAGAAAATGCGTTTGTTTAAAAGGCAAGTTGAAATTCTATGAAATATTTTTTAACATATTTTTTCTCCTTTACTTACATAGAAGGTCTGCAGAGTCTGTAGTCCTGTCCCAGGGATGGATGCCTTTGCACTTGGGCATAATCTCCCTAGTATCACCAGGACCTTCTACTGGTAGTAAGGTATAACAATATAAATCCAGTTTAGGGATTAAAACATAGCTATGACAACTCAAACCAAAAGAAAAGCCTTAGCTAAGGAAGTGATGTGTGGTTGGAGGATGAAGAACAGTGAGAGTACCTGAAAACAGGAGATTCACAACCTGCACAGAGGCACTCTGCAGCTTTTGTGTCTGGAGGTTTCCAACAGCAGACTGGATAAAGCCAGACACAATGAGTGTGACCTCAGATGTGGCCCTTCTTTGGGCACAAGATTAGACTAGAGACCTCCTGAAGTTCCTTCCAACCTGAATTTCCCTATGATCCTATGAAAAAAAAGATGATGTATGAGAAAATATTAATAACCACAGGAGTATATCAGTGTTTACTGACCTTCCTGCCATAGTTGTTACTATATTAGGTATATTCAAGGAAGAGCGTATTTGCATTTCTTTGACAGTTGGGATCAAGCAATTGCTCCCAAAATACACACTATAGAATATTTCCTCATCATATCTTCAGGATGCCAGAATCAAGTGTACAAATATCTATAGATGTTTATATTTGACAATAGAGTCTGATTTTTGAACCACAGCATGTTTGTTAAGCAGTTTGCTGAAGCAAATACCCTTTTTTGTGACCATTTTTCATCAATCATGATTTGTCACTGTGAAAAGGTCAAGACCTTAAAATATATTAGTATATAGACTCCCTATTAAAGACTCTTCCAATCTGCTGTCAAGTCTTATAACCTTTTATAATCCTATAGCAAATTCTGTCTTTCTGTAAAGGTTCAGAATGCCTACTCACAGAATCTTGTGTTCTGAACTACCAAAATGTAATTTTTTTATTATTATTTTTGTAGATATATTCTTCAGGAGGTCTTCCATCTAAGTATAAATTTATTCCAAGGTTGCTTGGCATATGAAGTCAGAGGAGATTGTGACGCTAGACACCACAGGGCAGGTTTATGACATAATTCTAAATGTGCTTTAAATTAGGGAGAGGTCAAGTATTTACCAATGTATTACACCATGGTTGAATGAGATGAAGGATATTGGTGTATTCAGTATGAAGCCACTGGAAAAAAAATACAAAAAACCTCCAAAAAGTTTGTTAAAAAAACACAAATAAGGCAAATTTATCAGAGAAAAAAATTTAGATGTAAACATACTTGTTATGCACACGTGCTGCTTCCACAGAGATCTGACTGAAGAAAACACCTCATGAGTTGTGCTTTGACCTCAAGAATTCTCTCATTTCCCAGTGCAATCAGATGTATCAATTCCTGTAGCTATGGGCTAGCTGCCCATTTTCCTCCCTTCTTCCCTCCCTTGCCTGCGTCTGCCTCTCAATTTTCTGTTACTTCCTTCCTCCTTTTTTCTCTCCGTTCCCCTTTCTTTCCCCATGTCTCACACATCTGGAGACTAACAGCCTAAAGACATGATTTTCCTAAACATCCAGTATGTTACTACTATAATAATACAGAAGGAAAGGGAATGAACCATAAAATCATTGGCAGATCAAGGAAAAACCTGGTCTGTGTCACATGGGAGCACAGGGTTTTTATTTCTAAGGAAGAATTGTAATGATATGTAAATTAAAGGCAGAGGAATGGAGGCCCAGACTGCTGCATGAATAATACTTCTGTAGTTCTGAACAATGAGGATAGGAGTTTTTCAGATGGCTCATACAGGCACCTCTATACCGGTTACATAGAAAACCACATCCAGTTTTGTCCAGACATTTAAAGTGTCCATTTGGGGATTTCTGTTCAGGAGGTGTTCCTGGTGACCTAACTCATTGATGGAAGGAAAAACAGAAAATTGAACACAGAAAACATTGTTGAATCCACCTGAATGAGTATAGGATATGTAGTTGCTCACTTTTCAAGACAAGTCAACCGTGAACATCAAGTCTAATGGTTTTCAAATTATGAAAAGAATTATTAATTGTCTTATGGCTAAAGAATATTTATTGGTGTATTCAATGGCAGGGCTTTTTGTTTTCTTTTTATGTATAGTGTGAAAATAATTGAGGAATGAAAAATTCTTTTTAGGACTATAATAATTAATCAAAATTGAGCATGTTGTAAAATATGGCTTAGATGTTCATCTGATGCAAATAAGTTCTTGTTTGAAATCAATAGAGCTGTGGCAGTTCATGCCAGCCAAGGGCTTGGGCCTTTTTCTTTTGAATGAATAATTTACCCAAGCAATAATTTTTCTTTCTTATAGTTAAGTGCCAAATTTCAACCTGTTCATTCACAAAGGTATGGAACATAATCAGTTGTAAACTACCCTGTCTCCCAAAATTCAGTGCTTTCTAGGATAGCGTTTGTCACTGTCCATCTTTCTCTTTGGTGTCAGCCAGGTGAAATAATGTAATTGTGAGTTTAGTCATGCTGCTAGTCTGAAATTAAAAGTTGAACGGGACTGGAATTTCTTCTCAGCTGTGCCTCCAAAAATCTGGTGTAATACTCATGAAGTCTTCAGTGTTACAGTAGTGCCAAATATTTCCTGCCCTTGGATATTTACTGACATTAAAGAAAATAGTGGGTCTCGGCTGATGAGGAGCTGTTTCTTGACAGAGATGGAGAGGCACTTTGTCAGAAACAATGCTGCAGCATGGTAGGAATAGCTTAGGAGATCTCAGCGGGAGACCTTAGAGAGGGGAGGGCGATTATATTTTAAAACAGAGCTGATTTCACTTATTAATTCACACCTTTCCACAAGCACACACAACACCAAATCGTGTATGTTCAGATATTCTGTCTTCCCTTGCAGCACCAAGATGCTGAAGTGCAGGCAGGCGGACTGAGATTCCCAGTAGTGCCACAGGGACAGAGTTATATGTCACTCCCTCAGGTAACAAACAATAGGACAAACAGAAATGGCCTCAAGTTGTGCCAGGGGAGGTTTAGATTCAGCATTAGGAAAAATTCCTTCACTGAAAGGATGGTCAGGCATTGCAACAGGCTGCCTAGGGAGCTGCTGGAGTCATGGTCTCTGAAAGTGTTCAAAAAAGATGTAGATGTGGTGCTTATAGACATAGTTTATTGGTGGACTTGGCAGTGCTGTGTTAATGGTTAGACTCATTGATCTTACAGGTCTTTTCCAACCTTAATGATTCTATAATTCTATGACACAGAGGACAAGAGAAACAGGCCAGGTTCTCTTCATGTCTTTTGGATTCGGCTTAGGTTGGTGGTTTTGGATATGCCTTTTTTGTTCCCCATATAAACTGGGGATTAGTCTCTGCATCCTATTCCACCTGTGACCCCTCACAATTTACACACTGTCTTTTCTTTCCCAGCTTAAGTATCCTGAGAAGGCACATAGAGATGTGTTGGGATCTCGATGACCTCCTGATCTAAGTGACATCAATCCACCATTCTTCTAGCCCTCCTCCTGCCATGTGATTCTTTGTGGTGCTTCCACACCTGTACATTTTTAGCTATACCAATTTAAATACCTCTGCTCCAATTCTCTATTCAAGATAGATGTTGTTCTCCTAATATTTAATATAGACCTTCATGATGAACCATGATGATGGAAAATATATTAATAGGGGCATTACAGAACTGATTTCAAACTCTTGTCATAAATTGTCATATTAAATAGAGATATATCATCACTGGTGTATTACTTCCCACTAGAAGGAATGTTGCACTAACAGGACTATTATGGGCTTGAAGGCAAAGGAACATTAAGCTTGTTTTTCATTTAATCCACAGCTGAGTATACCTCATAATACAGGTAATTGCTGTTAGGAGTTGTTAACATAATCTGCATTACTTCTTTTCCTTGGGACTGAATTAATCTCATCTAACTATAGACATCTGCAGTGCTGACATTTACTTCTGACATACCCAAAGTTCTGTGTTACTGGTGAAGAGAAATGTACACTTCTAACTAAGGAGCAGGTTTTTTGTCCTATTTCAGATGCCTACTTTAGCATAAGAGAAAAATAAAAGCTAAATATTTTTATTTTCCCCTCTCTTCCTGATTTTGAAGGAAGACTATAGAGAGTAGTTCAAATATAGAAATCTACATTTAGTTAGTAAATACCACCCCAGATGTCTACTTTCTGTAATAATGGCCCCACAACTATTATTGTGACCACATGTGGACAAAACAAAATTTGCCTTCTGCCCCCCAAAGAATCAAATCAGGGATGAAAATATTTTTGGAATATAAAGAATTTGAATTAAAATAAATAATTAAATAAATAATAATTTAAAAATCCATGTTCGTAGAGTGAAGATATTTACTTCTTTTGTCATGTAATTGTATGTATTTTCATTTAGTGAGTGGGGACAAAATCCATTTTTATACAAGTGGAGAATTTGATCCAGAATCACAGTTTTTCACCTGGCCTATGATAACGGTCCAGTGTCTCCTTCACATGACAGTGTTTTGTATTCCATTTTCTTCTTACTGATAATTGAGTTGATAACCCATTTAGCTCCTCTGGTAGGTAACAATCAGCACCCAACACAGCCATCCAAGGCAACTGTGTTCAAGCTGCTGTGTCTTCAATATTTTGGTTTTCAGTGGTTTTTACCTACTTCTGCTCTTGCTGGTTTAAAGGCTCAGATTTCAGCTTTTCCAGATGACCAATGACTCTCTGTTATCACTTCTGGTAAGTTGCAACGTGTCTGCAACTCCTGTTCAACCGTTATGGCCAGGGGTTACAAATGTGACTACTAATTTTCAGTGCTCCCTCTGGAGTACTTGAATCCAGCCAAAGTGGCATGGGTCTTCCTGATGACATGGCTGACAGCTCCATACTGATGTTTGAATATCCCAGTGGATCCAAAATAGTGCTATATGCTTATGTTTAGGCATTTGAACCCTGCTCCATCTGGTTTTGAAATTCCTGAACTAAAAAACTGGACAGGGTTTTTTTTGAGCCGCATTTCAGTAAGGTAAAGAAAAAAAGTAAGTCATTTGTCCTGAATGGGATTCCCTTTGAATGACTCAAGGCTTGTCTGTCTGCTGAAAGCCACCTTTCCTGCCCTCTCAAAGCCCCAAACCCCAAGCTCTTTTCAACATGTGTAATTGCTATTAAATCTGATCCAGATGTTAAGAAATAACAAATTGGTATGAAAAGTTAGTGGAAACATTTCAGCAAAATGCAGTGAAGATAGTCACAAATGTAAAGTGTCCAACACTGCATTGCAAGTGCTGAAGCATTTTTCAGTTTCTGACTGCAGCCCATGTTAGCAAACCAAGCCTGATTATTTCTTTATTTCTTGTATTTTTTAATGTTAATTTCTTTGTACAAAAGACCTTAGCAAGTCATGTATTTGTGATGTTCAAAGAGCTTGCCTACAGGAAAGACTTGAGTTCTTTGAAAAAGATTGTAGGATCAGGAGCACTGGTTAATATTTACTGGCTTGCAACTGTAGATGCTACGTAATAATCAGTTGCACAGCAACTGAAACATGAAAATCAGAATATTTCACGGAACTGAAATTAGTCCTTGAGCCTTTCCTCTGTTCTAACAGGTCCTGTCAAAGCAGATAAAGAAGAGACAGGTTCAGGAACAAGTGCTCCTTCAAAATAAGAGTTGACAGCAAAAGAAGCGATTGTATCATGGAAATGAATTGTGCCATTTGAAATGGAGAGAAAATGTGTAAGAAGAGTTAAGCTTATCCCTAAGACAAAGCTCCTGGAAGCAGGCTCGGTCACAGAACTGCTGCAGAATCCACCCCTACGCCGTGACAATAGACAACAGAAAAGATGTTCAGGTGTAATGCCCTCTGTTGGTGGCAGTGTGAGCAGTTATCTGAGAGGAAAGCTCAGCAAGTTACTCAGTTACTGGTGGAAGCTGTTTGTAGGAAGAGCTACTAATACCACTGTATGACAGAGGTTTGATGATGACTTACATCCTTTTTGTAAAAGGATGGGAATATGCTATGGCTGTGCTCCTCCTATGACCCAGCATTCCAAATGAATAACATGTCTCTGTATGTAGATGAAAAAACATGGTTTAACTTCCTCATCAGGAAGGTCTACTGGCATTTTTCACTCATGTCTCCTTACAAAAAAAACTTGCTGTATCTGCTGAGTGGAGGCCTTTACAAAAAATGAGAAACAAAAATTGGGAAGAATGAGGTCCTTGAACTAATATTCTCAATAATGCTTCCCATTATGTGGACTCTCTTGTTCTAATTTGCACTAAAATTGATAGACTTCTATTTTGTGCTGATTTAGGCCCCCGTTCAGCATGATTACAGGGTTGCAAACTGTGGCTTTAGCTGCACTGGAGAGTGCTGATTGCAGGCTCTGTTATGTCCATACTCTCATGTCATTAGTGCTGTGCTTTCATGTTGCTTATTGTAATGATCCCCCTCCTGTAGTCCACACTGAAACTTTGCACACAGATGATCAGGCCTTGCTCTCCTTATGAACACAGTGCATTAGAACCAATGGGTCAATAGCAGCTAGCTGCAAGATCAAACCCTGAATTTTCAAATAACCTCTGCCAAAACTGTAGTCTATGAAAGCAACATTATTGATCTTAAAATAATTTCCATCTATAACTAAAACTCTGAAGTGCACATTTGGGATAGTGCAATCCTTAATGAAATATTAATTTTATATATGATGGATACTGTCCCAGAATAAGTAAGGAAGACTATATCCAGGATTCTCAAGCAGAAGATGTAATTGATACCAAAGACAAACCTTCCTTGACTTCAAGACATCTCTTGAAGAAGTTGTATGACAATCTCCCGTCCAAAAACCTATCATTCTTGATTAGATTACAGTGAATATTGATAGAGAATAGAATAAATATCCACATGGTAGTGCTTTATTAGGACCTTTCTGGATCTGTGCCTTCATTACATTCTTAGTTTTGCACGGTCTAATATGTAGAAAGAAGATTCTTAGTTGCTGTTGTGCTGCAGTTTTCATGTCAGAAATGCTGCGGAAATATGCAGGGGTGGAGGAGGGCAAATTCTTTTTTCTGCAAATAGCCAATAAAAGCTGCTCCCACCATGACTTAAATGATTGAAGGTCCTCTCCTGGCTATATTCACACAGTAATAAATTTTGCCAACATCATTAAAGTGAGCATTTTAAAGTATGAACAGGCATTTAAAAGATGGCAGTGAAGTTCTTACTCTGCAGTGTTTCACAAACCCCTGAATCTGTGGAAGTAATTGAATGGTAGGGGTGGAAATGGGGTAATTCCCTTGTCCTAACTCAAGCACCTATGAAGACCAAAGCTGAATGAATCATCTCAGGCTCTTTCTGTAGTTGGGATGTTACTCATCTCAGGCTAGCACAGAGACTTATAAACTTATCTCCCAGGACTCCAAAGTTTCAGAATTCACCTGTTTACAACATTAAGCTCTGCATATTATAGTAGCCTATTATTGCATCCATTAAGAGCTTTTTAACAATTTCTTTTGAGTGCTTGAAGATGGCTATTATGTAGTATTAATGAGCAGACTTTCCCTGCTGACAGATGTGGTATGATTCAAAGTTCTTGTCAAGTCTTCTGAAAGCTCAAGAAAGACACTTGAAGAAAAGGTATTTGTATATATTAATTAACACAAATGAGTGACTTACAGAATGGCATTAGAATGATATAGAAGAATGATATAAGTCCAATGCATGCTCTTTTATCTGAATCAGTGATTTTGCACCTCTTATAATTTGCTGTCAATGGCAAGAGCCAGGGCCTGTGTTTACCACATACTTCACCTTTCAGGAATTTTCACAGTGGCAATTACAACAATGTTTTATTGTCAAATATCTGCAAAGTGTCTTGGGTCTGTACTTTGCCTCTTTCCCTGTTGCTTACGCAATCTGTTGCAATTTAAGTCTTGCATTGGGTGCTTGCCTCAAAGGCACTGGGGGTACTTTTCTGTCATCACTGTGTATGGAGCCAGGATCTGCATGTTGTAGAAAGAAAACAGCGTAGGTTAACTCCCTGTTAGGGTGCCACCTGATTTTTTTGAGCTTTGGCACCTCAGTAGTTATGATGACAAAGCTTACCGCCACTGTTAGGTGGGTTGAAAGTGGTCTGCAGTGCTTTTTTGCTTGACAGTCAGTTGGCAAAGGTAGAACCCTAAGGTGGACTTTTCTTCCTCTTAATATTAAACTCTCTTGCTTTAGAAAAATGATTTTATGCTTTAGTTAGTAATTATTACCCTTTTTCCTTGTAATGTGGTTTAGCTCCGCATTTCATTTAACAGTATCAAAATGAGCAAAAGCTGTTGTGCAACAAAGCCTTCCCATACAATACCCAATTCCCACCAACTGCTTTTTTGGGGGAACAAGTAGCTGAGAAATGTTTACACAAAAAATAAACATCAGAGCTGTATATTATTTCTTGGTAAACAGAAACATAGAACCTCATAACACTGAAAGTTGGTTTCTTAACAGTAAATAAGCCGATTTCTCCCATTGTCAGTCAGCAGTGCAGTCGACTGTTTTCTGCACTCCAACTCGGATAACTTTGTTCATTAAATATCTCAAAGGCTGTTTCCATGCTGATCTTACAGGCGTTAGCATCAACCAATCTACTTGGTAAATAGTTCTGAAATGCTTCATTGCTCAGCATCCTGGTAGTCTAATTTACTTACGTGCTAACATTGGCCACTTTTAACTTTCTCCTGACAGTGAGAATAAGCCATGGAAAGTCTCCTTCTCAAACAGGGACATGCTGTTTTCATTTAGTTTCTTTTGGAGCAAAATTTGATGCCCAGAAGTGGTGGTGTTGGAGGCTTGTAGCAGCCAGTGTGATAGCCCAGAGGTCAGGGAACAGGGATGTGGGGCTGTAGCAGCCCAGCCTTCCTCTCAGTTCAACTGAGGGCTGGTGGCAGCAACCCTCAGGAAGAGAAAACAGCTACCTCCCACTTTCTCATTTCATGCTCTCCTTGGTAAGATCATGCACAGGAAAAAAAAAAGACAAAAGATTTTTCAGTCTGTGGTTTGAATAATCAGGTTTGCAGAGTGAATCCTTGTTCCAGAGTACATTTCCCAAGGCATTAGGGAAATGCCCTTCAACTCCCACACATTGGCTGTACTGAATGGAAAAATGCTTTATGTCAATAGAAGAAGGGAAGACTATGCCAAAATGTCATGGCTGGTTAGGAGGAGGACAGAAAACTACTCTAAAGGCAGATGGAGGCTTATGGATAGAAGGATAGAAAATGTCAGAATAAGGCTAAACCAATGCTGACACATTCCTTTTATGAGAGAAAAAAGGAAACATAGACATGCCTCTTTGAACTATCCTAAAGTGATTTTTTTGAGCAATAGAAAAGGGAAACCATGGCCTCACCGGGGCCTGAACTAAAACTCCTATCTGTGCTAAGAACCATTTCTTTAGGGACACAGATGGAAAGAGCCTTAATATCAGAGCACATGTCCTTGCTCAGGACCCAGCTGTGATGGGGGAAGAGATCAGCATCATTCCCTTTGGTGATGGCTGTCATTCCTTTAGTTCAGCATTTGTAAAATAATTGCCTTTAAGCAAAATATCTGGATTATAATAAACAATGTTGTATCCATAATCAGTGCTACTATGAATGAAATTGAAAAATGCCATGTAAGCCTCTCAAGTGGTGGATGGAAAGAACAACATCCAGCTGGCGTGTGGTGACATGCACCCGAAGTAGCGTCATCCATAAGCAGCTTGTCTGCTCTTGGCTTTCAAAGTCAACAAATTTAAAGATTAGCTACAAAATGCTTACTCCATGGTGGAAAGGCTGGTAGAGGGGACAGCTGGCTAAAACCACGAAAGATTCATGTTGTTTGGTCTCATCTCTTCTCCCATGTTCTCTTTGTGCTTCCTTCCTGATCCTTTTCTCTGATATAACCTCTCCTCTTCCTGCCTATCAGGAAATGTCTGTAGGTCTTGAAATCCTTAAATGAATTTTCTTTTTCCACTTCCTTTCTCTGAGTTTTTTGGTTTGTTGTCGTGGTTTTTTTTTTTTTGTAGAAAAAGGCAATATCTTGTGTCTTCCCAAGATACCTAAATTTCTCTGCTAAAATGAGCTATTTTAAACAAGACCTTTGCTTTTTGATTTTTTCTAGGTTTTTGTTCAGATCCATGATATCACTTGTAAGGCCTCTATAAACAAGAGCAGAATGCAAAGACAATCCCTGATACCTATTGACTGTATTCAAAACTGACCTGACTTGAGAATTCAGGTATATTGTTTAGGGAAGGAAAAGAGGGAAATCTGGTTTTGTCTAAGTAGTTAATTTAATTTGCTGTAGGTATGTGGTAGACAGCATCTAAGATGCTTAAGCAAGACCTACATGTAGAAACTGAGTACCTCTAGATTTTTAGAAATTGGGTACTCAAGTGTTATTTGACCAGGGAATTTTACTCATGGAATTCCTTGATCGAACCAATAGATGGCAATACATCTTCATGTCCCTTCACTTCCTCAAAAGTGAACTAAAAGGTGAGGGAGGGGAAAGAGAGAAAACAGTTTTCCTCAAATGCTTTTCTTCCCTTTTATGTGTCAGAGTTTCAAAGCAAAATGTTCAAATGCCCTGGAAATGAGAAATTATCTGAGAACTAGTACACTGCATGCTACCACAGCACAAATTACCCCATGCTGTCCTGTCAGATTTAATCTGCCTGAATCATTTTTCGAAGGGATGATACGGGATTTAGTTTCCATGTGAGCTGGTAAACTGAGATTAACACTGTTCTTGATACTATTGCATATTTTAATCTAAGATTCAATTTATTGCCCAAGTTGTACATTATGAAATCTTCAATAGATATCAAAACGATAGAAGAAAACAAAAAGGAAATAAAGAACACTCAAGTCATATAAGATACTTGATCTTCCAGTCTGGTCGTGCTTTGTGCTACAGTAGTGTAATTCAGAAATAAATGCAAATAAAATATCTCAGATTAGCAAATGTGATTTTAAATTAAAACCGAGCTTTATTTGCTCTGCTGCCATTGTGGGAGCACCTGTGGACTTCAGAGATAGCTTTTTCAGCAAAACTGGCCTCTGTTTGGTTTAGAGAATCTGATCGTTGAATTAATTTAAACCTTTTACTCCCTTTATTTTCTCATATACTACCAGTGCTGCTACAGAGCCTGTGGGCATATGAGATAGTTTTTTAGGACATATTTCTGACAAAAACTAATTTAATTGCTGCCACTGTTTCAAACCTGAAAAACACAGGGAAATGAATGCCTTTGCCCTGGCTGTGCAGTTCTCTGCACCCAGGAGTGGTCTGGCACCAGCAAGATCAGTTCATTTGGCAAATAATACTTATTTCATCTGCATTGTCCTGTTGATCCAGGGTGTACCTCTTGCTGCACGAAGGATAAAACTTTATGTGGAAAGTGGCTAAAGAGTTGCTCCCTCCAGCCTGATATCTGGGGCAAAGCTCCATGGATCCCAGGAGGCACCGGGATAAATAGCATCTCAGTGGATAAACAGAGCAGCTCCACAGGAAGCCATCCAGCCCTGCCACAGCCACAAGGGCCTGGGGCTTCAGCAGAGCTCAATGCTCTCTCCATGCCGCTGCATGAAAGGCTGCCGTGAGCTCTGCACCTCCGCCCTCTGCTTCACCCCCAGCCCTTCTCCTGGCCCCCGTGGCACTGCATGACCTGCTTCCCTCCTGCAGCACTGCACCAGGCTGTCAAAAGATGCCTGTGTGGGTCTCTGGTTCTGTCTGGCACCATCTGAAAGCCTCACGCTATTTTTGGAAGAGACAGCGTGCTTCTGCAGTACATACTTTTCCCTGAGTTCTTGGCATCCTGCAGTTTATTCTGCCCTTTCTTGCAGTAGCAAAGAGAACGCTGCAAGTCAGTAAACAGGCCTTAATCTAGAGTTATTGTTAACTAAAGAATGCAGGTAGTGCTGAAAATAAATTGCATCTACTAACAGTGCATATTATGAAACCAGGCATTCCTTATGGGATCCTCCCTTTTGTCAAAATTAGTGCATTGTGTATAAAGAGTAGCTCTCTTATTTTTTGGGGGGTGCTCATAGCTGATGAATAGAGCTGAGGCTCAAGAGGTTATTGTGGATGCTAAGGACAGCAATAGGGCAGCTGGAGCAGCAAGCTAAAGAAAATGAACTTTCCCCCATTAATTACCCATTCTTCTGGTTTCCAGGTGTAAACATGCTGTGCTTCCACAAGCCTACAGGTACAGAAAAGGGCATTAAGTGCCTCGCACCATTCTTACCTTTCATAACATTTCTGCCCTGAACATACGCTCTCATTTTATGTAGGCATTTTATGTATTTTATGCGCTTCAGAGGTTAGGCTCTTTTGTAGTAGAACATCCATTTACTTCCATAGGGAGTATTATTCTGCCTTTTTGTATTTTATGAAGCCTTTTCCTTTAAAAAAAGAAAAAAAAAAACCTCAACCACATGTGAAATGGGGAGAGAACACACAAAACCCAGCCTTCAGCCTCAGGGATGAATCTCCATAATCTGAAGCCAACACCAGATGAACTGCTGAAGGGTTGCTGTTTAAGCCTTGATACCATTACCTCTCCTCTTTGACCTGAAGGGATTGATTATCTGCTCCTGGAGTATTAATGAGTTTGCTGAGCTTCTCTGCAGCAAACCTGTGGGCATGAACTTTTTCTTGCCTGAACGAATGGAGGATAAATCCCTGAGCTTGTTTTCATGGCTCCAGTTTAATTGCTGATACAGGGGATTTTTTAATTTCTTCAATGAACAGCGTCAGAATCTATGAATTTTATATTTCCTCAAAAAACAAAAAAAAAAAAGAAAAAAAAGAAGCAGAGGCGTCAGGTAAATGTAAGGAAGGAATGGGAAAAAGGGGAAAACACACAAGCATTATTTTTCTGGTCTCAGTAATGCAATTGCTAATGCAGTGAATAAATTTTAACAAGGCACAAATCTCTGTGCAGTCCCAGCCAGTTCCCCAGTAGATCCGTAGCACTCTGATCCCACTGAAAGGGTGTCAGCTTCATTAATGGCAACATTCTCCAGATACACACAAATTAATCAAGCATGTATGAGAAGTTAATGAGTATAAAATTAATGGGGCATTTTTGATGCCTTTTATAGATATTTCTAAGTAAATAGGGATGCTTATTTCTGGAGCTAGAGAGTAAAGTCAGAAAACCACTAAGTCAATTTTTTTTTTCTCATTTTCAGTGAGCCTATGAGCAGGATACCATAAGCACAGCAAAAAGATGGGGCCCTGGGTACAGCACCAGGCTAAAAGGTACAGCACTCAGGTTGAGAATATTAATCTACTGCAACTTTATAGTTCACTTTACTCTCCATGCCTCAGTTTCCCTCCAACAGCTGCTGTTTTTCATCAGGATGGAATTTACTCTTCTTGATGGGTATCTGCTGAACCCCAGTTGTGAGAAGGTCATGGACTTCCTGGGAGACCATTGGGGTACTGTAATACAGAATGTCAGACCTGTAATCACAGGATAGGAAATTCCTGGGCATCAGTGGAAGCCCAGGGTGCACTGCTGACATCCATGTGCTCTGTTCTGTGTCATTGCAGGCTTTTGGCATTTCCTCTGTTTGGGTTCTGGATCCTTTCTGAACATGGATTGTCAATTTCACAAAACAAGGGCAAAAGGACTGAATACAAGCAATTTTCAAAACAAATGCTGAACATATCAGTTAATTCAACATTAAGTTCACTTTTATGTGGATGTTCTTTCAGCCACTCTGTGTGTCCTGTTTATTTCACAGCATGCTTACACATTTAATGTATGAGTTTGGAAGGGAGAAGGAATGTAACTTCACCTGTCACCTGGGGAAAGTTACCTTGTTAATTTTCTATTGTTTGGCATTCTGAGCTCTTGAGGAAAAGCATCAGGAGGTTTTTCCCTGCCAAAGGATATGACCTTTAGTGAACTGAGAAACACAGCATGCAGCCTCTCTCTTAAACCAACTGTTGCATTGCTTGTCATATTTATTTAAATGTCCTCCGGCATAGCACGAGAAGCCAGGAAGGATCACATGAAAACTCACCAGGATTACATTGGTACATTCCCTAAAGAAATACATACTTCCACACAAGTACAGCTTTTCTCATAATAGGAAAATAGAAGGAATCCTGGCAGGCTATTGGAATGACTGTCAAATGGAAGCTGCATCTTCCACTGACAGGAGCAATGAGGCCTTGTTCGGCCCCACAAGTAGGAACTGGATTTATTCTGAGCCATCACTCCTTTTGAAACATTTCTGTTTAGCCAAGGACCTGTATATGAGAAGAGGAATGATGGATAGTTGTATTAATTCTATCTTTAGTCTAAGCTGAGACCACCAACATTAAAATGCCATGCCATTTTTTTTTCTGTAGCATTTCCCTAGGCTAAGTTTCTGCACAAGCCCTAAATGTAGATTTCCATAATATAGTATATTGTGATGTCTTTAACATGTTGCCTTGGCACTGATCACTGAATTTTCTGGGTTTATTGTATTGCTAGGCTTCGGGAAAAAGTCCCCTTAAGGAAGAAATCTCTGTAAAGAAAAAGTAAAAGAATGATTCCTTAAGAACCAAAAGGGCAATAAAGGCTCCACTGCAATGCCTAGAAAGAGATTATGCAAATCAAGGGAAGGGGAAAGGGAGCATTGCAAGAGCATTGGCAAAATAACTTATGAGAAAGGAAAATTAATTCTGTCATACCAAGACCAAGTACCTTTCCTTCATACAATCCCCTCAATGCTTTTTCCAGCTTCTTTCCTGATGTCTCTTGTGTCAGCAATAGGTCAAAATTTATGGAGGATTTGGATACAGTGAGTGTCCCTTCATTTTCCTGAGAGTTTCCATGGTTCAGTATAGTACATTCTTCCCCTTCAGCCTTTAAATTCTGTTCCCCTTCAGGAAAACCTCTGTTCCTTTCAGATACTCTGGAGGGTTTTCCCAGTCTTTGGCTGTTTTTCTCAAAAAGACTGTCTCTTGCATTATTATCTCTGTCCCCAAGCTCCAGTGAGCAAACTTAAGGTGGCAGTTTATGTCCAAATAATTTTGCTAAAGGATCTTATTTGTTTGAACTTCTTCTGCCTAAGCATCAGGACATTAAAGCATCCAGCAAGGATGGAAATATTTCCTCATGGGGATGGGACCCACAATTTGTTGTTTCATGTTTTTATTTTGCTAAGAATATCTTACACTTTCATTAATGTGACTTTTGCCTGGCTGTTTCGGGACAGGGTGCACAGGGCTCCCGGCATGAAAATAGTGAGTCCCTCCTGAACTTTTTCTAATGACCTTGTACCTCAGCAGCCCTCAGGTCAGCAGCTTCCAGCAGACCTGGATTATGATATGGAAAGTGAACAGACAGGAGCAGAATTACTGAGCCTGGGAAAAGAAATTATGGAGAATGAGTGAAAACATGACCTGAATGATATGGACTGGAATAAGGGCAAGGAGCAGGTCACAGGTGCACTGGAGTTGAGATAGACATGTCTTAGACAAGAATCCAAGCTGGGAAGGAACTGGGACTGACTGGGCAAGGAACCTGGCGCAGGAGAAGGAGCAGAGAGTTGAGAACTGAATGTTCTTGATGTCTGATGGCTGGGATTGGGTGAGAAGCTTGGATGGAAACTGGAGGGGCAAGGATTAGGAAAAGCAATGACGATGAACCATGTGGAGTGGGAGGGAGAGCAAGAAGAGAGCAGGGTAATGTTGGAGTGAATCAAGCTGGGGCGGATGAAGGGAGGAGCAGACCCTTCATTCACTCACCTCTTGCCTTCCCATGCCAGGCTGGGGGTTCCATACCATGTTTCCTTGCTCTCTGCATATATGAAGGCTTCCATCTCCCCTATGAGAGAAACATATTCCCCACCCTCAATGGTGATTCACATCAAAGATGATGATCAGTGCTTGCTTTCAATTACTTCATTCGTTTGAATTAGTTGAAAGCTATTTTTGGACCCTATAGGGATCCAGCCTGGCCTGAGCTCTGTGAGTGGCAACACATGATAGAAAAGCTTCTGCCTTTTTCTTTTTTGCAGTTTGTCTGCATATTGCAGCAAGAAATACTTTCCCCAAATCCCACTCTTTATTTTGCACATTTCATATTAATCTCCTGGCCATTCTTACAAGCTGAGTCTGGCCTGTTTATTTAGCTGGATGAATGTCTGATATAAAATCTCATTAGCCCAACAATTACCTTTGACATCATAGATGAATGAAGTCTCTTTGCCATGTAAATTAGGAAATCATAGTAAGTCCCTTCCAGCTCTGAAAAGGTACACTTTTGAAAGACATTCAAAATGCAGAAAATCAGTCAGAGTCATTAAAGTTTCTGTGGTGGGTACAGTTCGTATCAGACATCGCAGATACCACCAGACAGGATTTTATTATTACTCCCCATGATAAAGCTGTCCCTCTGCATCATATGCAGACCAAAAGCCTAGTTGATACATTAATCATTCCACTTGGTGATTCTGTCAGTTCTTCCTGTATGGCATTTCTTTGGAAAATTGAAAAAAGAATGCCACAAGAACTGGTCCATAAAGGAAAGGAAAATCAGAAGGTGAGTTGATTCTTTGCAGCACTTCTATTATCAATCCCCTTTAATAGCTAGTATCAAGCACTATTAATGCAAAAAATCATTTACAGTATTAATGCAAAAAATATTTAAAGTGCAGGAAATTTGGTTTGATTTCTTTCTCCATTTCTCAGGTGTTCTCTCTGATGAAGTAAAAAGACTCTCTACTTAGTGAATGTGGAAGAAGCTCAAGATTTGGGTACTGAGGGACCTGACAGAAGTGCTCTCTGAGCTACTTCCATCATTAGATGCAATATTAGGAAAAATTTCTTCATGGAAAAGATTGTCAAGCATTGGAAAAACTACCCAGGGAAGTGGTTGGGTCACCTTCCCTGGAAGGATTTAAAAGAAGTGTAGATGTGGCACTTAGGGACATGGTTTGGTGGTAATTTGACAATACTGGGTTAACTGGTGGACTCAATGATATTAAAGATCTTTTCCAACCTAAATTTGATTCTAGGATTCTATAATTTCAAAGAAGCCCAAATCCCATTCGTAGCCAATGCCATTTCAAAAATTTAGTTGAAATCTTTCTGAAGTGACAAGCATTGGAATCTTCAGTATTTGGTTTCCCAGTCCCTCAGGTCCTTCTACAAATATTATCCAAGCAGAGTGCTGCTTGGAAATGGGAGCTTATATTGGGCTATATTTGTTCAGAGAACCTGTAAAAATGAGCATGAAAGTGTGCGTGCACAGAAGAAAAAGATCTTTGTATGAAGTTTTCCATTCATGGAGCTGTTGTGTCATTCTTTCATAATAAATGGAGCTATGTAGGTTTTCCTAGACAGTTGAAAAATAATTGGATTTCAAGCAGACATGCTAGAGCCTTGTTTACTCAGATGTCATTCCTTTATGGTACAGCACTTCTAATTCTGTAGAGCTGTTCTGGCCATCCAGGTCACCAGCAGCCTCATTATTGTGTGCAGGTATGGTATGCCCAGAGTGGAAACTGACTGGCAAAAAGAACACATTGTAATTAACCCTAGCATTGTAATTAACTCTAGCATGGTTCTCAACCTAGGATGATGGTTTTTAATATCAAAATTACATTTAACCACTCCAGTAGAGATGAGCAGAAAGCAGGAGACGTAAAAATAAGCAAAATAATAAAGTGATTAATATTCAGGGTATAAAGAATTCACTCTTCCCATCTGTTAGAGATCACTATGCATTCCACACTTATCTGTCTGTAAATCAGAAGCAGACTGATGGCTTATAAAAAAATAGTCATTTATTTAGAGAACTGCACCTCTCTTGATATTTTAGCTGGTTGCCTCTTATCTGGATTTTACAAATGTGGTTAATTGTCCGTAACTCTACTGAATTTTTTTGCAAATATATTTTCATGTTTGGTCAGAAAGTGTTGTGCAAGATTATCCTAATAGTTATAGTAGAACTCAACTGTTAAGTGCACCTCTAATTTCTGCTGAAGGCAGTGGGATTTACAGCAATGAGCTTTAAAGATGGTTCTCCTGCTAGGCCTGGAACACTTGCTTAGGCTCCGCAAACTATGTGGCATTTGCTAGAGCAATTTCTTTGATAACTAACCCCTGGCCCAAGCCATTAGTATTTGGGGACTGGCCAGGTTTCCATTAAGAGGAGAAATCGATGACAGCAATCAGACAGGTTTTTTTGGTGCTGCCCTGCTTATTTACAATGAATATTCACAAAGTTATGCTTCCCTGAACCTAGCAGAAACCCATAGAGGCAGCTCTTGAACACAGTTTAAAAATCTAATGCCTCAAATGCCTTTAACTTTGTCCCTTTTCCAGGGCTGCCAGCACAAAAGTGTTCTTCTTTGATTCACCATTTTCTTTTGTCTTGCTCCTCTGTGTTTTGTGTTCCACCTGAACATGAGGTACTGTGCAGGTGACTGAGCATTGGAACAGAGAGGCTGTGAAGTCTCCTTTCCTGGAGATATTCAAAAGCCATCTGGACACTAATCTGAGTAGCCCGCTCAAGGAGACCCTGCTTGAGCAGGGAGCTTGGACTACGTGACCTCCAGGGGTCCCTTCCAGCCATTCTGTGATTCTGTGATTCTGCCCTTGCAAACACTGCCTTGCTGTCTTTGGGGCCAGACTCGCAGCCTATGTACGCCAGCTGAGCCAAGGTCCACTCTTGCTCATTTTGACCATCAGCTACCATGGCCACCAGGTACCATCTTCCATAAAACAATCTAATTTCTTCCCCTGTGGATGAAAGATCAGGATTTAACCAATGCTGTAGTAAATGGCAGCTGCTGAGACCTCTTTTCCACATAATAAAAATTTTCTATCACTCACACAAAGTTATTACATATATAAAAATTGGTGGGAAGGAAAACAAAGCTGTGAATCAAGACTGAAGATTTTTTAGAATTTTCAGGTAAAGGGAATTGCGATTACTTTTAGATGAAAAATGCTGTTTATATAGTGTCAAAATGTTATGATTTTTTAAAAATCTGTTTAAACTCTCATTCCTTAGCAAAAGTCTAGTAGGATTGCTTTAGTTTGGGTTGGTTCAGCATAGGTAAAAATGTTTTATTCTGTTGAGTTGCCTCAGAAGTTTTACCTTTCTCTGTTTAGTAAATTTTTATGCTGCATTTCCTCTTCATGCATGAGATGGCAGTTTGAGATGTTATCGCTCCTGATGGTGTGGAGACCTCCAAAGAATGATTTCCTTCTTCCACAAGACAAAACAGATTTCTTTCCAAGCATGCTCTATGTTTCATGGTAGAAATCATCTGACTCCAGTGCATGATAATAGCTGGCAAAATAATCCAACTTGTGAAAGGAAATATGTTCATCACTCTCCTGAGATAGAAAGCCTGTGCAGTGAGGTGGTATAATGAGAAAGCCCTATGGGTGTATTAAGCTAGTTCTGACCTAATCGTGTGAGACCATATCAGTAAGTCAACAATGAAACTGTTCAACTGAACTTCGTCAAAGTATTTTATTCCAAATAACAATGTAAAAAAAAAAAAATTAAAATATTCTCAATTTTTTTTGGTCAGGCTGCAGCACAGAAAACCACTGGCATACCTGTTTTTTTTTTTTTCCTTCAAGATGAATTTCAAACTTTAGTAACATCTGAGCGTAATCCATTGTTTGCAGATCTAACACTATTGACTGTCTATATTTTAGTTTATTTTATAATAAGTGTTGACATGAGGTGCCAGTAAAATATAGGTTTCAGATGAATCTCTGAGCTGTTACCTTTTTGTTGTCATAACCTTTGAGCTTGCTGTTCCTTGTGGGTCCCTTCTAGCTCAAGACGCTCTATGATTCTATGAATCTCAGATTGGAAGTCACCTTTCAGAAAGTGTGTATGTACACTAGTTTTTCTCTTAAGGATTTTGGATAGTAACAGTTTTTTAACTTATCAGTCATTCTATCCCTCTTTCAAAGGTCTTACCACTCCTGTGGCTTTCAACTTCTTTCAGTTTCAAACTCCTACAAGTTTTTCTGTGGAGGCATAGACCTCTGTATACCATATTCTAGCCTACTGAAAAAAGCCTTTTATTTCTTAGTTACCCTTTGCAGATTCCTTAGAAATTTTCTGCAGGTTGCCAGACTGAAAATCCACAGATCTGCTGTCAACCCACATCAGCTGGACTGTCCTTTTCCTTTTTCCTACTGCATATGCATGCTTTTACTTAGAGTATATATATTCTTGGCAAATGCAAAGTTTGTTTCTGGCCAAGGGATTCCACAAGAAAAGCCTTTACCATGATTACCCTTTTCAGCTTGTATTGATTTTGGGTCTTGAGAGATTTTCTGCTAAAGACTACTGAGGGCTTGTGCTAGCTAGAAAAAGAAAGACAGAAAAAAAGCTGTGGGTTGTTTTTGTGTGGGTTTTTTTTTTTTGTTTTTTGTTTTTTGTTTTTTTTAATCAAAATTAAAACCAGACTTGAAACAGTCAATCAGTGTTTCCAAGGCAGTCTCAGCACCAGGAGACTTGACACTGCTCAGAACCAGTAGGTTCAGTTTTCAATTCTTCTTTACGCTATTGTCTTCAGCCCAAATACTGCTCTGCTACTACAGTTGTTTTCTACATCACTGCAAGGACTTGTATGCTTTCATTAAGATTAACAGGGATTCTCATGTTCTGAAATCCTGTGTCTTTCTGTGAGCACCCTGCCTGGACACCTGTCTGAGTCAAGACTGCACTGAAGAAATATTGACATCTCTTTTGTGTCCATGTCAGGTGTCTCAGCAGTAGAACTTCAAAATTCTTGCAAGACCTCTAATGGTGTACATGGAGATACATATATTATAGAAATAACCAGAAGTAAGACAAGAGAGATTGAAAGTATATTGCTAGGAATGGTACGTTTGTGTATTTGTTGTAAAAAGTTATGAGCTATGACTATGCCCTTGTGTCTCTTTTGCCTTGATTTTTTACTGTGCAAACAGCAAAAGACCACAAATAACCTGCCTTTTGTGCACCTGTTTTATAGAGAATCCTTAAAAATGATGCAGTATATGGTGTGTGGGATGGTTTTGTGGGGTTGTAGGGACTTTTGTTCTGTCCTTTGGGTCTCTCCTTACAAAAGGGTACTACCATATTGGCTAACAAGGAAAGTGCTTGAAACAAACTGCATATACCCACTCCTCCTATTTTAGTGTAACAGAGGGGATACTCCTAGCTGCAGTTCCAGGCTCTGCCTGAACCCTCTTCATCCAGCATTAAGTCTTTTGAAGTAATCCACAGCATGAGGTTATTGGTGATTTCAATGCTCTTTATTTCTGAATATAAGAAAGTGGCTAACTATAAACTGACTTCCCAAACAATGTCAGGAATCTTCAAAGCAATGTGTGCAATTCACTATAGCTATCAGGAGCAGCCAAACAGGTCCATAGAGGAATTTGGAAAAGTATGCAGTTCCCCAGGTGCAGAGAGGTGCTCAGAAGGCACTGCAGGAGCTCTGCTGATTATTCACCCTGTCCAAATTTAGAGGGTAGTTTGAGACAAGATGGTGTTTGGAGCTTTTTAACGAGCTGGAGACAGACATACATGATTATAGTGACTGTGAATCCTGCAGATCTTTGAACCGGGCAAGCTGCATGGAGCACCCATCGGACTCCATGGACTGTGGCTATGAGGCAAATTCCATTCAAGGGGAGAACAGACTCTGTCTTTGCATTGGCTCAGGGATCTTCAATTTTGCAAAATAGAAATATGAAAAATTGAATGGGAAGACATCTAGTTTTGAAGCTCAGAGAAGGGAATTGCAAAAGAACTGATCAGTTTTCAAAAACCTTAAATCCCCTGAAGCTTCTGATTAATTTATTGAAAAAGCGTTTATAAAAGATGTAACCAAACCCAAATGTGTTGCTTTGGTAAAGAACATATTCAGGATGAAAAGCCCAGGGCTTTGCCCTACCAGCACAGAGAGAGACTTTCAGCTGTCATCCAAATAGTCACCTATCACAGCAGGAACAGCATGATTTCTGGCCTAATTTCTAGAACATCAGGAGTGTTGAATGGAGATCTCAGACTCTATGCAAACTAAGACCCAAAGCTACAAAAGCTGCTTTTTTTTTTTTTTTTTTCTTTTTTTTTTTTTTTTTTTCTTTTTCTCTTCTCCTATGAAAACCTCAAGGAATATGAAGTCATCCTTAAGTCTGTTTCTGTTCCCCAGGCTTTTCTTTCCACAGTGGTGGGCTGATTCTCATATATTTGTGTGATAGTGTGACCCACTTTGAACAAAGTTATATGCTGATCAGTGAAAAATAGAATATGCTTTTTTGACTTTTGGATTATTATTCAAAAGGAAAGAAGACCCAGAGCAGCATGACATATTCACTGTTGCATTACAATACATCTGAGTAGCCAAGCTTTAGTAAAATAGACCCATGGAGGAACAGGAGTCTGCCTTACAGAAAGTACTAAAACTTTTTGCAGATATCCAGCTTAGTACCCTTCAGAAAAACTCTGTGGCAAGAGCCGTGGGATGTGAGTTCTGTGTAAGAAAATGAAGTTTGCTTTTTGTTTAAAACTCTGATTTAGCTGTGTGTCAGGGCTGTGAATCACAATGCACACATTTATTCCAGGGGTAGTCCAGCAGCTCATCCAGACAGGACAGTTCTGCACTGAAAGTCTCTTTCTAGTGATTTTGTCCATACCTGCTGCTTGTACTGTTGAGTCATGCTGTCATGAAGTGTTGTTCCTGCATACTTGGAATTCTGTCTTGGGATTTACAAATCTATTTTCTCTATCGAATCTGCAAGAATTAAAGGAGAATTTAATTGCTAAGAAGCATTTTGCCCTATCCTAAATTTAATTTAACTGCAAAGCAAATAGGTCTCTGTGAATGTTTTTGTTGTTTTTTTTTTCCCTGAACAGTGATTAATATAGATTTAAAAGCAGTATTCATAAATTGCTCAGCTCTTTTATGTTTCATGCCAATGATTTTGTGTTATGTTTACATCACTGTTCTTATGGCTATATTAATTGCAGGGACTATACAACATCAAGTGCTGAACAAATATAAATGTCATGGATCTGCAGTTCACCAGATCCAGTGGAAAGGCTGGAAGCCTTCCTTTTGGTTGGTCTTATTTTAAAGCTGAAGTAGAGATGCTGCGTAATGTACATAAAAGGACATGATCAGCTCCATCTGGAAGGTCCAGTCCTTCAAGGATTTGCCAACACTTTCTGTGTTGAAGGTTCCACATTTCCTAACATTCTGAGATCTTTGCAGAAACACATTTAGTTGTTGCCTTTATGGGGCCTAGTCATAATAATAATAATAAAAGTATGGGTTTATGACAATTGTAATATGACAAACATTTGGCAGATCTCTTGGAAAAGTGTCTCTATTTGTGCCTTATATAGACTTGCACTCCTAAGTAAGAGCAGAAAACCCCAGCAGAGGTGACAAAAAATAAAATTTTAGAGATTTTCCTAAGCTAGTTTGACTTGCTACAGGCATCTGAGTACTTTTGAGGCAATCTTATGTATATTACGCCTTCTGTAAATGAAAAATATAATGAAGGATTACCAGGACTAGATGAAATATTTCTTCCAGTTATGCAATGTAAATGTATGAGGGTCAGTCCCACATGCCCTAATATAGCAAACCCCTTAAACATCTGCACACATTTAAGTCCAAATATATTATTGCAACTGTTCAGAGTAGGATAATTGAAAAATTACTCACAGATAAAATGCATTTGGCAAATTACAGATGGGTACACATAACCAAGCTACTGGATTTCTGGTTTGGATCACGAGGTTCAATATCCCTTAACACATTGTTTTAGGTTGCTGCATACCTGATCTATAATTTAGATAATAAGGAGAGTTAAGAAAGACTTCCTTATATATTTACATTTATCCTGCACTGTGAAATTTGCAGCCATTGCTATTGATGAGAAATGGACTAGTGGCAGTTGTGTTACAATCCTGAGTGAACACAAAATATTGGAGCCCGAGAGGGAAGCAGGCAAGAGGCACAAGAAGCTTCCTTGTGCCTTTCTCTACCTTATGAAAACAATCTTAGGTTTTACCAGCTCTAAATCTTATCGGGTGTGCATTTTGAACCTAAATTTGACAGGTTTTTAAGATGCCACAGGCTAAATAGCTTGAAATGGCCCTTAATCTTCTGGCTGTGTTTTTGACCTCAAGGACGGTGGTTGCCATGCTTCATGCAGAAGTCAGTGCTGCCAGCAAATATGCATGTGATCTCAGCACACCTGCCAGATCAGACCTCTTAGGTTACTTTAAACAAAAAGGCACACAGATTTTGAATCCCAAATAGCCTGAAGCAGGAGATTTTCTTCCACCTGAGCTGGGATGCAGGAGTCCAAGGCTTGCAGCATCACAGCTTCAGGCACTTGTCTGTAGGAAGGAAAGGCAGGGCTGTGGGTGCTCAGCTGAAATAACATGTCAATAGCCAGCCCGACTGTTTCTTGGACTCCTGCTCCACATGCCCTCCAGCTGCGCAGAAATGAAGAGTTCTTGGTGTTTTCACAAGGTGGCATTCAGCCCTGTGTCTGGCCTCAACTGGCAATGTTTCCTGGACAAGCATCAGTGACAACTGCTTCTTGTCATTGATATTCAAGTAATGTCTTGAGTGTTCAGGATGTCATATTTGTGCATATCCTGTATATTTTATACTAAACGTATCAAAATTACCCCTTCTCCAGGAGTGGTCACTTAAGAGGATCACTAAGAATAGAAATGAAAATAACTAAGCAATGTTTATGCTAGCCATTAATTCATACAAATAACATAAATAAATAAATAACATGGCAAAAACAAATAGGGTAAGAATAAATTGATTTTTGTTGTAGTTTGTGCAAAGACTAAGTACTCATTTGATATCAGCACTACTGCTGTGACACTGGCAACTATTTATAGCCTCATTTATTATGTGCAATATATAGTGCAGAGATAATGAGTTCTTTACCAAGGTCAAGGATTAAAGTAGGGAAGGAAGCTGCAGGTAGGGCCAGACATCTTGACACCTTTATGTGAGCACCTGTGACTTCCCTATGATTTGGTCAATGTCTCTGTTAAGTGAAGAGTGACATTTTTCAAGCCTCCATAAGACCTTAGCTGCAATTAAAACTGTGCCTTACAGTTCCCTTTGTCCACTTAGGAAATCCAAGGCATTTTAATTTTATTTGCTTTGAAGTATCCCCAGATATAGACTGAGGGCAACTAGTGGAGAAACAAAATGTAAAACAAACTAGCAAAACCAAAGCAAGCAGAAAAAAAAGAAAAAAAAAAGACAATTCCTGCTTCCAACAGCAGTACAGCACTAATCTCTTCAGTGGACTTTTGTAACAGCTAAAGCAATAAGGGCTTCCACATATTTTAAAACTATTTCACAACATTTACTGATTTCTAATGAGGCTGAATTAGCACCTTCTTTATTTTCTAGGGGCTGCATCTTAGCATCAAGGTTGTTGGAGAGGTGAGGAGGATGAAATCATGTGGCTGTGCACAGAGAAAGAGCAGCCTCTGAAACTGCTCACGCTTGGCTGGAGTTCACAGAGCATAAGCCAATTTTTGCGCCCACAGAGCAGTTCATTTCTTGGCAGCTGAATCGGAATAAAGCTCCAAGGCTGCAGCGGCCCATAGCCTGCTGTGACTCGGTGACCACAGAGCCTAATTTGTGCTGGATAAAGCCCTAAAGAGATTAACTGACACATAGCATATGCTACTTTGCCTTCTACAAATGAACCTCAAATGCAGCGCCATGTTTCTGAGACCTCTCTAAATTTTGCAAATAACCCCCCACTTTCTCACAGATATAGGGAAACCTGAAGAAAAAAAGAAGAAATCATTAATACATTTTTTTACAAGCACTTCAAAAGACTATATGCTTTCTCTGCCAGGAATGTGACATTTCACATTAAGGAATCTGTAAAAAATGCATACGTTCATTTTAGGAAACCTCTGAGCAGCAGCAATGCAGGCGTCTTACCTGCAGCACAGCCACGTAGGAGACCCAGCTACATCCAGTGTTGAGTTTAGCAAGGGATGACCACATATAGGTCTGTAAAAGTCACTGAATCTCTTCAGTCTCCCCAGGCCCATTAGGAGCTTTTTGGAGATGGTCAGCCACTTAAAAGACAGACCATCAGGAGCAGGACTGCCAGCCAATAGAGTCAGGGTATTTTTAAACCAGACTGGTGAGATTTTGCATTGTGAAGCAGATACACTCTGTGGTGCAGCAGTTCCTGACTCCACACCATAGAGCTGGCCAGGATGAGTTATTCTTCCCTGGTAGCCCACACACAGCAATATTATACTGAGGACAAGGGTGCCGTTATTCACGCAGATGTCATTCCAACGTGGACTTTGAATGTGGGTCTGGGGACAAGCAATACATATAGCATACAAGACTGTGAGGCTCAATTCATTTCCATGGCATGAAACTCTATCTTCCCAAAGGATTCAGATTGGGGCAGCTGGGATGGTCACATGTACAGGCCATCTTCCATGAAAGCAATGGTCTGACATCATTGATCTAACATTTCATAAATCCTTTTGAAAACCCAACCCCAGTGCAGAGAAAGGCATTTATTATCAGTGATGTCAAATACAGCTAACTTCATTAAATTCAAGGCATTCCATCCTACCAAAATAACAACAAATATCTGTTCAAACAGCCATTTTAAGTGAGCTAATAAATACTGAATCAAATAAATGGTGTTGCTCATTAACAGCTCTATATTTTTAGCCTGCTTTATTGTCATATCTTAAAGGCAAGTATATCTGTAGGCTTTAGGAGCAGCATCCAGAGGAGGATTAAATAGGAATGAATCTGTATTAAATGGCATCTTAGAAAGGTTTTTGGCTCTTGTAAGATAGTTCAGACCTCACACACTAAAAGCTCTGTGTGTCTCTTCAAAACTGGAAACATCATTGTTTTGAAGTTAACAGTTAAGATTCTTCCTGGTGTCTTTTTTTCTGAGATTTTCTGGACGCCCTTAAAAATCACATCATCCAAATCCAAATGAGAACTGAAAACCTAACACCTTTAGTGCCTTTTTAGAAGCATAGTCTTACACTGCTGTTCTCAGCACATATATGTCAAGAAATTGAATCATTGTCTTTTACCTTCCAGGCATTCGCTCCAAAGACTGAGCAAAGCGTGTCAGCTTCCATGATGCAGTTGCACTCGCTTTGGGGTTGTGATCGTGGTCAGTGGCTGTGGGTGAGCTGAGGAGCAGGAACTCATGCTCAAGCAGAGCAGTTGCCAGTTATTGTGTGAATACAGTCTAAAGTCCTTCATAGTGAAGTTCCCAGTATCAATGGATTTAAGGGGGAAAATTCAATACCATATTATACCAGTGTGCCTCCAGGATAATCCAAACCCACAATTACTGTTCTGTCGTAGGTCAAACTTGTTTTTATCTCAGACAGCCAGTCTGCACGAGCTTCACATTTTTACACTAACAAAACTGTTTGACTTTTACATCTGGAATCCTCTTGATTTTTGTATTCATTTCTCTCCTAAAATGCATAGTTGGCTGGTCAGATCAAGTCCTTATCATAACTGATTAACTGGAGATCTTCCTTATCTCCCTTTTCTTTCCAAACTTCTCCTGATAATGACAATAGATCTTGCAGCCACCAGAAAAACAAAGCTCAGAAGATACGAAGTCAGTAAGATGTGTAAAACTGAATTATTTATGCATGTTAAAGAAGCCCAGAAGTTCCTCCCCCCAAGCAGAGACCCTGTGGTCCCCAGCCTGTTACAGCACGTATTGAGTCTAGGCCCCAGTGAGCAAGTTAATTCCTCAAAGAACATGAAATTGGCACAGGCCCATTGGACTCAGTAGAACTACTCTGCCAGGGATGCTTATTTAGCTCAAATCAGTAATCTAGGAGGATTTGAGTGTTATAGCCTCTCCAGTAAAAACCTAAGGAAAAGAAAAAGGGGGAATGGGAATGGGAATGGGAANTAAATATTATCAGCAAGAAGACTAGAAGCAGCTGTCTCTGGCAGACATTTCCATCAAACAGAGAGCTGTGGACATTTGGAAATAACCCACACTTACTATGTATTTAGCTACAGTCTTTCTATTTGTTTGGAGGCAATCAGGGATCTATGCTCAAACAAGAAGTTTCTCAGCTTGGCTTTGTTCAGAAAGCATCATTTTCCTGTAGCACCAGCATGTGGATGCCAGGGTGCCACATGGAGAATTGGCAAATCGCATTGCAGGGAGGGCTCCTGATTTCACAGCGTTAAGTCACACAGTCCTGGCAGTAAATGAGGATATTTTCAGAATGTGCCTTTCACCAAGATCCTAAAGCTTTCATTAACCAGGCTCAAATGGAGATGATCTTGTTCTTTGGATGTGGTAGTTGTTAAACCATGGCACGTGACAGCCGTTCCCACTGATAACTCCTCAGAACTCCTGCACACAACGTTTCCTGAGGAGGACTTCACCATCTGCCATAAACTCACAGGGGATGCCAATCAGGCCAGGGACTCAAAGCCCATTCTGTGTCCTCCTTAATAAGAACACTGAAAGGCTGTAATTTTTGCCTTACTAGCTCTGTCACATTTCCTCCCTATTGATTGATTTCTTTTCTTCTCAGGTCTTCCCTCTGTTGCCCATGTAAATGCCTTCTTTTTTTTTTTTTTCTTTTCATATAGCACACATGCACTCTAGCATTTTAATTCCAGTGTTTAAGGCCCTAAATAATATAGTACTGCTGCTATCTACTTGCAAGACTGTCCATGGTCTCTTACTGTGTCATGGTTGTAAATATCAGTTGCAAGGAGAATGTAACATGATAGAATGTAATTACGTGTCTTGGAAGCTTGCTCAAATTACCAGCACCTGCATTCCCAAACGAAAAAACAAAACAAAACAAAAAGACTTGGGAAAATCTATACCTTGGAGTGGACAGTACTTTTTGCTAGGCTTCAACCTGCCTCAGAGCTTTCCTTTGCAAGAGCTTTCTTGAGGCTGCTTCAAGAATGTTCAATATCGGATTGGACAGGGCTCTGAGCAATCTGATGTAGCTGGAGATGTCCCTGCTCACTGCAGGGGTGCCACACTAAATGAGCTTTCGAGGTCCCTCCCAACTCTAACCATCCCACAACCATGCTTCTGTGTGCCGGCTAGTCCCAGCTTTGCTGTAAGGAGGCTGTGTGCACTCTGCAGAGCTGCTCTGTGCCATGGATACAGTTGTCTGTGAGGCCTCACAGTGAGACTAGGAGAAAACTGCAAATCCCTGTGATGATAAGTGGAGGAAAATGGCCTGATGATCTTCTTGATTTAGGATAAACAGAGTGTTAGATTTTTTTTTAATACAAAAACCGTGGAAAGTGTTTGCTTTCCAGAATATATCATTTCACTGATCTCTATTAGGGTATATCTCCATCAGAATACAAGGAACAGGCAACCAGACACAGGGAAAGGCAAACATCTTTTATGCTGGTTTTTCCTTATAGGGATAACTCAGCATAAAATTGTGCCCTGAGATACCATAATGTGGAACTGCACTGTCAGGCTTCTGAAGATCACCTCAAGATAATATGAGACAGATTTTTCAAAAAGAACTGAAACGTTCCCTCAGCAAAATCACTCTTATTTTTAAATTACTCAACTGAAAGACTGCTTCCTCAAATGATTACATGCATCAGAAAACCATGTTCCTATTAAAAAAAAATTACAATTTTGTTTCTCGTTTCAAAAAATATGTGCATATTGGCCTGCTCTTTCTGTGTGTAAGTACCATTATAAATCCCCATGATACCTCCACGGATGAAAATAGCAGTTCAGAATCTGCTAAAACACTGTACTGTGGAACACTTTCTGCAGTGTGGATTTGTTTTCCACCTTTTTACCCAATAATAAATGTTAGACTCAGCAGTAAGGGCTTATAACATGGACACACTAGCACTGTAAAGTATAGGATTTATTACCCAGATTTGCAGAACATAAATTTTCCAAGGGCTGTAATTGTACAAAATGCTACATGAATCCAAGAATGTGAAGAAATGTATTTTTAGGGAAAAAAAATTCCAGTTATCATGGTCTCAACCTTTGGCTGGGAATTAAAAACACTACAGGAGGTGGTCAACAGCTTGTTGGAACTGGCATGTGTCTTTTGTTAACTAAACAGGAATCCTTCTCAAGTGCTGGGAAGATCTCTCCCATCACCTGAACTGATCAGTTCTGGGATGTTTCTGGTACCAGCACTGGTGTCAAGAGAACAGATAGTACACCTTAGAGTAAGTAAAAATATTAGACCTCACGGAGGGAAGCAGTGGTTCATAGAAAAAAAGTGGCCTGCTTGAAGTATTCACATGCTGGTGGTTTTGAAGTGTTATCAAGTCTACCACAAGGCTTCACAGTACCTATATAGCTGCAAGTTGTCTCCCTCAAGCAGACTGCTGTTTAGCTTAAAACAAGGTAAAACTTTCAGATCAGCTACAAGAAAATGCCAACAATTCCTACTGAATTCCTCTCACTGGGTGAGACTTCATGAATTGCTGTGCCTATCTAGGAAAACCTAATTGCAGCTTTAAAAGTTCACCACCTGTGTTTATAGAGTGCATGAGCATATTGTGAAATATCTCAAAAGAACGTAACCGTCCCCACCAGAATCATCATGGCCATTATCAGAAGTTTGGTGTAGTTGTGTAGTAATCTCTTTATTTTAAGACTGATTTAGGTATCTGAACAAAGGTGCTTCACTCTGTGATGTCGGTCTTTTTGACTCTTACATGTGCTTCTGTAAGTCACACTGGAGACAAATGCCTAAAGAAAGTCAAAGATGATTCTGATCATCTTCAACAATGTATAAATAATTTTAAAGAAAAAGCTAAAATATATCTTAAGGAAAAGTGGTTGTAAGCCATGCATTCAGCTTCCATCATGTGCTTTCAGTTCTTTCTCTTTGTTTCTCAAAACAGTAAGTGCAGGATTGTCCCACCTGACAGACTGGTCTTGGCAATAAATGCATTATGGTGTAGGACGTGGATGAAGTAGCACAACAGAAACCACTTCATGCTTGCATACATGAATTGTTGCATATTTACATTTTATAGACAAACATAAAATAACTCCAGAATACTTACTCTTTAAAATGACTCCTTTTTTTTTTTTTAATACCAATTTCATACCAATTTTTTTTATACCAATTTATACCATTTCAGTTTTCTGAAGCCTAGTTCATGAGATTTAGAAGTGATTGCTCTGTGGTTTGAAGCAATCTTCAGATATTTCTCACCAGTTCTTTACACCAGACAAACCTCTAGAGGAATCTTAACACTGAACTTTCAAAGGATATTAAAATCTGCTTTTGTATTTTTCTCTTTCTTTTTTTTAATAATTTTATTCTGCCATTTGCCATTTGCACATTTGTGATTCTGAAAAGGCCTATTTGGTACTTTTCCCTTAGAAGCTGTGGGGGTTTTTCCCCCTTCATAGATACTATTTGCAAAGCTTCTATTTGTCAGTCTAACAAAGCAGAGCTGAATGAGCTATTTAGCCATATAATAAATGAATGAAGCAAGAGGACCAATTGAATTGGTGCTATTATTTCAACAAAATCCTTTCAGCAATTGTCTTTCTCTTCATAGAGGCCTTCATGGTATTATTTCACTAAATGACACCATGAATGTAATTACTTTGATTCAGAGTGTTGGAATCACACAGGTAACAAATTACACTACCCCCTGATGAGTAATAATTCAATTATTCAGTAGCCTTATAACAGTTTGAAATAGCCTATTCTCATTTCACAAACATCATATTTACTGCTGGAAATAAACCATTTCTCCAAAATGAAATATTAGGTCTATATATCTTAGCACATGCAAGCTCCCAAATGGATCACTGCATAGCTGCATATCTTTGGTGTTTTTAAAATTAAAGGGTCTGCAGAGAAGCTGAGCCTCTTGGGTTACTCTGTCTCAGTAGATGTGTACATATATTTTGTCTATTTACTACCTGGTGAATCAAGAGTTGATTATATAAATATCGAGCAGCAATTGTGCACAGGGTGAGGTTTGAGAGTTCTCAGAGACGCCAGCACTGTTGGCACTCATCCCAAACTGAAAGCAGAAGCTAAATGTGCATCCAAAGAGACATTCCTTGGACATGACTCCTCTCTTCTGTGCTCCAGCACAAATGAAGCATATAACACTGGTAATGACAGTATAAAATGGGAGTGAAGAGGGGAAGAAACAACCCTGCTTGCTGAAAGGTCAGTTAAAAGTGGGACTTTTGGGGTAAAATGTGTAAAGCCCGGTGAGATTTTCAAATGTATTAAGTGCTAAACTCCTAGTTATGCAATCTCCAAATCATATTTAGATATACAGGGACCTGTGAAGATCCCACAGAAATGTCTATCTTCACCTTTATGTGCCTAGATATTTTAAAAAACTGTAGGTGTTTTCATCTACTGTGATGTGATTTATACAACTTGTATTCAGCTCAGCAGTGCAGTATTCCCTCTGGCTGTCTGCAGGAGGCATCAGTAAAGGATTTCCAAACCATAATTGCTGGGTTTGGTCCTAAGCAAAAGCAGCAGCAGATGTGCAGCCCCTTTTTCATCTGATACTTGGCAGCTTGGGGTTTTTCTATAGGATCTGGCAGATACATATTCCATTTCTGAATTTTCTTGGAGGTGTCCAAACTTTTATTTCCTTGGGGACTGCCTTGACACCCAGCTTGTCAGCAAATTGGTGGGATAGTTTTCAGTCTTTCCCATGGAAGCTGTGCCATTGTACATGAAATATTTAGAGATGTGCTAAACTTTAAGAGCAAGATGTGCTCCACAAGTTCTCAGCTGAAAGACAGCATACACTACTGAGAGTGGAGGGGGCAGAGGGCTGTCTTCCAATCCCTTCTATTAAATTACTTTTACAAGAAAGAGGTGATTTTCCTCTCAGGTGAGGACTCGGTCCTTAGACAATGCAATCATTCTGTCTCTGTCAAACAATTTCCTCAACCAGAACTAAAGTCTGGTATTGCAGTGTATTTTTTCCAGCTTCGTTTCAAAGCAATGGTCATTAAGATGGTTTTGAAAAAGTCAGTGTCACAATGTGGGTGTAAAAGCATCAGTTTACAACTTGTAGTAACTGAATTCTAGGAAGGAAATCTACCAAAAGTTTGCAATAAATTGCCACAAACTTATAATAAGACGAGGGATGACTCTCTCACACAAAAATGGGAAAATGAAAACAGATGAAGAAGAAAATTAGGCTGATTGTCTACCAAGACTCAGTGCTGCTCACCAGTGCTCAGACACACGTCTGTAAGTCTTAAAAAAAATCTTCAAGATTGTTAACATGCATAAGCAATATAGCTGACTGTCTTCATATAGAGATGCAAATCCATGTGCAAGGAAGGGTAATCAAAGACCTAAACTTTTTAATGTATTTTTCAGATGAAGAGAATTTCTGGTGCCCTCATGTTTCCAGTGCTAATGCCAATCATCTCTAAAAGTCCGGCTGTGTAATATAACATTTAAATCTCTGAAAACCCTTTCTTATATGATGATTTGCAGGCCAAGATCTCAGTACAAGTTTATCCTGAAACAAAATTTAGTTACCCTGATAACAAAGCTTTGAAGTTCACAAATTCATTTCATACTTTAAAAAGAGCAAACTGAATAATGAATATTTGAAGACACCAGATTGTTGCAATTAGTAGCATGGAAGAGACTGGGAACTCAGTCCAAAGTGAGCAGCACCTCTATAATGCTCCACATTCTTATATTTATGCATATTATATATCTTTATAGGATTAGAAAATAAACTTCAACTAGGATCTACCATACCAAGATCTCTGTTTAGCATAGAGATTTTTAAGTAGCACTCCTCTTACTAGAGAGGAAGAAATTAAGTCATTCCTCTAAAAACAAGCCCAAGATTTAATCACTCCATTAAAGCAAATAGCAAAACTAAGTTAGTGAAGCTGTGAGTTCATAGTGTCGCAGAATGTTCTGAGTTGGAAGGGCACCTACAATGTGCATGAAATCTAACTCCTGGACCCGTACAGGACCATCTCCGAGAGTCACACCATGTACCTGAGAGCATTGTCCAAATGCTTCTTAAACTCCATCAGGCTTGGTGCAGTGAGTACATCCCTGGGGAGCCTGTTCCGGTGCCCAGCCACCCTCTGGTTGAAGAAAATTTTCCTGATATACAATCTAAACCTGCCCTCATGGATATTCAGGCCATTCTCTCACGTCCTGTCACTGGTCACCAGAGAGGAGAGATCAGTGCCTGCCCCTCCTCTTCCCCTCACAAGGAAGTTGCAGACTGTGATGAGGTTTTCTCTCAGTCTCCTTTTCTCCAGGCTGAACAGACCAAGTGACCCCAGCCACTCCTCATGCGGCTTCTGCTCAAGGCCCCTCACCCTCCTCATTGTCCTGCTTTGGACACTCTAATAGTTTAATGTCTTTTTTCTTTTGTGGCACCCAAATTTGCTCCCAGCCCTGGAGGTGAGGCTGCCCCAGCTCAGGGCAGAGCAGGACAATCCCCTCCCTTGCCCGGCTGGCCATGCTGTGCCTGATGCCCCCCAGGACACACTTAGCCCTCCTGGCTGCCAGGGCACGGCTGACTTATACTCAGCTTGCCATTGACCAGGACCTCCAGGTCCCTTTCTGCAGTATTAATTTCCAACCTCTTGCTCCCCAGTGTGTGCACCCATCTATGGTTACCCTAACCCAGGTTCAGACTGGGGCATTTCCCCTTGTTAAACTTAATGTGGTTGGTGATTGCCCAGTCATCTAATTTATCAAGGTCTCTCTGCAGGGCCTCCCTGCCTTCATGGGAGTCAAGAACTCCTCCTTTTGTGTCACCTGCAAATTTGATTGGTATCCCTTCATTTCCTACATCCAAGTCATTAATGAAGATGTTGAAGAGAACTGGTCCCATCTATGCCCACAAAACAGTGCAGACTTTTCCCTAACATGTAACATCTAGAACAGTTATCTCAGCTCTCAAAAGCATGAATTGACTCCTGTAAGATAAAGATTTCAATTGACCAGAAGCCAGAAAAGTCAAGATTGTGTGTCTGCTGTTTTCTGTCCTGACATGATTACAGGTTAAGGATCTGTGTTCATTCCTGAAGTAGGTTTGAAATAGAATTCAACCCCAAAAACTACTGCTGTGTTGCCACCCAGTTCTTAACATGAACAACCCCCGCAGCCCTCTGAGTTTTTTTACTTTGATGTTCCTCAGACAGTAGCAGAGCAGCTTGGCCTCTCTGTCATGCTTAAGTTTGACTGTGATTCTGAGACCAGATTCTCCTGTGCCTGCCTCACATGAGGGATTTTCTCAGGAACAGCAAGTCTGGTACACTTCTGTAAGAACAGTCTTCATTCATGGAGGAATTATGTCTGCTGTTGTACTCTAAAAGTCAGTTGAAAAGCAGTGTTTGATTCCTTTGAAGCAGAAGCTTCCTACTTGCCATCACTCTTTGCCAATGCAAGTGCACGTAGGAGTTGGAGAGAAATCGGGAGGATTCAATCATTCTTCTCATTGCTTTTCAGAAAAATTCAAGACTCATTGCCTTGGTGAAGCAAACAATACTGAATATGTCTATGTAGTTTATTAAGTAGGGCAGCTTTTCAGGGTAGGAGAGACTTGGAATCGCTCCAATAACTATTCTAACATTTTCCCAAGTCTTTGTGTAATATTAAATTCCACTCTAGAGCCAAGCACATAAAATTAAAATGTCTGAACAGTCATTGACTAAGTTTATTTTGAGAGCTAGCACTAAATAAAATGTGTTTGAAGCCTTGTTTTAGCTAATTGAAGATATTTATGTACAATAATACATTTGAAAACACAGAGTTTTGTGGGAGGGAATTGCCCCATTGAATACCTTCTCCTGCTTGGTGAGATTGCCTGCCAATACTTCTAGGCTTGCCAGGATGCATTTGACAGTCCTCCTTATCATCTTTTCCTCTTGATCAAATAAAATCTCCCCTTGACTTGAATGGCACTGGTGACCTAAATACTAGTGAGAGTTGCTGAAACTGAGGGAAATGGATTGAGGAATGAGAGCTAGGTGCTTGCAAAGAGACATGGCCTAGCAGCTCACTGTGCATTTTAAATATTTCCCATATTGCTTTATGGGGAATCATTTGAGGGTTGCTCATCCATATTCCAAATGTAAAAAATAAAATGACAATAAACAGGACTGTTATATAACAAAATAAAAAACAGTCTTGCTAGACTTTTTCAAAACAGTAATCTCAGCTTTTCTCATGCATTATGCACTTTTAGTATCTTTTAGATCAATATTTTATATGTAGTGTAATAGCCCTCCTTTTTCTTTAAACAGAGTTGATTGGAGAAAGGAAGGCAGAAAGGTTTCATTGCTGTCTAACTGGTATTGATTTTGTAACTGCTGAATTTAGAGCAAAAGAGGCTCCAGTAAAGGAATACATTATATTTCATGTGACATATATTCCCTAAGGAGAACACAGCAAAAAGAGGGCAAAGAAGGATTTGGGAAGCTAATTAACACAAATCATAAAAATCAAAGAAATCAAAGGGAGAGAATTTAGGAAGGCTGACATGGCTACTCCAGAGGAAGGATCAGCCATATCTCTGTCTTTCCTGACAGATGATTCTCTGAGCTGCTCTTGAAAATCTCCAGTGACAGAGACTAAAATCTCCCTAGGTGATCTGTCCTCATGTGTACATAACCTTATAGTAAAAAAGATTTCAGAATCATAGAATATTCTGAGTTGAAAGGCACCCACAATGTGCATTGAAATGCACCTCCTGACCCTGCACGGGACATCCCCAAGAGTCACACCGTGTGCCTGAAAGCATTGTCCAAATGCTCTTGAGCTCTGTCAGGTTTGGTGCTGTAACCACTTCCCTGGGGAGCCTGTTCAGTGCCCAATCACCTTCTGGGTGAAGAACCTTTTCCTGATATCCAACCTAAACCTCTACTGACTCAGCTTCAGGCTATTCCCTCAGGTCCTGTCGCTGGGCATGAGAGGGAAAAGATCTGTGCCTGGCCCTCCACTTCTCCCCATAAGGAAGCTGTAAAATGTGATGAGGACTTACATCAGCCTCCTCCAAGCTGAACAGACCAAATGACCTCGGCCACTCCTCATACAGCCTCCCCTCCAGACCCTTCACCATCCTTGTGGTCCTCCTTTGGACACTCTGATAGTTCAATGTCTTTCTTACATCATGGCACCCAGAACTGCTCCCAGCACTGGAGGAGAGGCTGCCCCAGCTCAGAGCAGAGCAGGACAATCCCCTCCCTTTCCCGGCTGGCCGTGCTGTGCCTGATGCCCCCAGGACACCATCAGCCCTCAATGACACTTAACTTAAATGTCTGTGGCTTCAGCTCTTCAGCTGTAGATTGTGACTCATTTTCCACATTTATGAATTGAGTTTGCTATTTTCTTGAGGTCTAGTGTCTCTATTCCTGTTCTTTTATTTCCTGAGACAAGATTGCCATTGTTCAATGGTCAGTGCCACCTTTCCCTTCCTCCAATGTTCACATCATCAGTTCCTTGGTTTTGTTGTATACTGTAGAAGACTATTCCCTCAACTTCCCATCTCCAGATTATTTCAAGAACTAGATAGTCTATGTTCTGCTGTATTAGCTGACATTTCCATTACTCCCAGCTTCTGATAATTGTTCTGTTTGCTCTAACAAAATCTTTTTTCTTGATCTTTCTGGCTTGGTATCTAAAGCATATCAAAAGACTAACTGTGGGATACATTTATATAATTAAATTTCTCTTCTCATCATTATTCAGACCCTTTCGGTTAGTCTGTTCTCTTTATCTACTGAACACAGAACAAGTATAAATATCTTTTATAAAGAAAAACTCTTCATATTTTTCTGGTTTATTCCCCTTGAGAGGTAATCTTCCATATTAATATTTTTAGCTACATCAGTAATTCCACCATTTATTGCAGTTAAGTTGTATTTTTTATTATGCTTTATGCTTTTATTCCATGTGGCTTATTCTCAATACATCTTCCATTACAATATAGGCATAAAAAATATGGTCATCAAACATGTCATTTTAAGCCGTTATTTTGCTATTGGCAATGGACTTGGACCTCAGTTCTTGGGTCAAATGTGGACATGTGTCTCCTTGTACCATGTAGGTGTTTGGCAGGATAGTGAAAGGTCAAGAGATGCATATCACTCGCTTCAGTGTCTGTGAAAAAACACCTTTTTAAAATGCAAATAGTGCTGTCAGACCATACTCAAATATCATAACGGCAATAGCAGCTATAATAATTTCTAATTTAATAAAGTTCATAATTTGTGGTTTAAAACAACCAATCAGAATGTACTTTTACCTGCTTACAGCTTAGGCTTGCTTACAGATTTTTCATTTGAAAGAGTGGATATCAGCTGTGAGCCGATTTCCCATAAAACTGCAAGGTGTCTAAACCCTTGCATCAATGAATCTTAAACACCTGTGTTAAGAGGCCTACTGATCAACTGAATACAAGAGGTTATTTACTGCTCAGAATGGGTGAGGTCAGATGGACTGAATGCTTCCCTATGGAGCAGGGAAGTACTTGAAAATACATACTTGGAATCTACAGGCCTTTGTGATTTCAGTGGGATTTAGGCAAGTGAGTTACCTTTGAAAATCCCATTCTCAGCACATATAAAAGCACCATTGCCAATTTTCAGTGCAAGATACCTTTTAAAAAGCTGATATTGTGGTCATGATTCAAGCAAGATGCAGAATGATCTTTGTCTCAGTATGCAGCAAAAGAAATATTTTTTTTCATTTTAGAAGACCAAGTTTTTGATTTTAAAATTTTGATAAATATTAATTAAAAAAGAATAGATTCAAAAAAACATTGAGAAATTTTCCTATTCCATAGATTCCTCTTACAGGTTAGAAGTTCATTATGAATCAAACCATGATAATGAACATATCTAATGGAGAATTTCTTGTCATATCTAAACCAAAATGTTTCACATCTCTTATTTAGAGAATGTCTTTCTGTTGGTTTCAGTCAGTCTCTGAAAATCACTGCCAATTTCTCTTTTTAAATTAATATTGGTTGAGAAAAATTGAAATGTCTTTGGAGTTTGCAGTTAATAACTGGAAAGGAGTTTCTATGAAAGAATAATTATTCTATGAAAGAATAATTTCATAATCTCTATGAAAGAATAATTATTCTTCCAAGGAAATTAGGTATCTAGGGAAAGTGGTATACCTTGAGACCAATACTAATGCTATTATGAGAACACTTGGATTTACTTTACCTATTCTAACTGTCCAAGATTCAAATATTATTTGACAGACTAATAGAACACTCAGTATGAGCTCGAAAATAAAAATTCTGTCCCACAGTAATTTATGTGAATTTTACGATTTTATTACATCTCAAATTAAGAGCTGTTATTTTAATTCTGCTTTTTTCTTACAGATCACTTCAGAAGATATTTCATTTTTACTCATCTACATTGTTTCAACTTCCATAATATGTTCTGTAATAAATCTTCAATGTCAGAATAATATCACTCAAAACTTTTTAATTATATCAAAATGTGAAAATTAGGAAAATTACTGTATGTTTTCTAAATGTTTTTATTGCATGGAGTCAGCATTTTCAGATGGAAAATCGTGCCTTTGCAGGATGTTTTGATCATATTTTATTATTTTGACATGTTTTTATGGGGAAACTTTTCTCTTATAGTGTTGCAAAAATATGTCTGTCATCAGAATGCTAACTAACTAGAGAGCCTGGTATACACACCAATATTCTGAAACTGCCTATTCTCCTCTGAAGAGATATATCTTTTATATTCTTTTAACAATATTCACAGGGAATAAAAATATATGCAAATTAAAAAAAAAGTGTATAACCTGTTTCTGGGGGTTTTTTTTTGGTTGCTTAGTTGGTTGGTTTTGGTGGGTTTGTGGTTTTTTTGTCTTTTTTTTTTTGTTGTAGTTGGTTGGTTGGTTGGTTTTTTTGAGGGGTAGCTTTTATAGATCACCTTTGGTCCTAGCAGATGAAGTTCTTTCAATGGGGAGCTGATCACAAAGAAAAAAATCTATCCATGATCATTTTAAGAAATTTTATATTGCTTTTTATCAGTTAATCTCAGAGCATGCTGCTAGCACTTTTCCAGGAAGGCAGAATTAAGTCAAGGGGCATAATGCCAATGAGCTTTGTGGAGCTGTGTGTCCTCATGCAGACCAGTAGTCTTTTTATTATGCACTCTGACATCATCACACAATTAAATTTTGCGCTATCACAGGAGGATATTTTGATCTTCTTGTCTTATCTATTGAAATGCCATTCAATCTTTATGGAAAAACACATGAAAATGCAGGTTTTACCTCTCATTATTCTATAGCAAGCATATCTGGATTTAGCTCAGACCAACCAGACAGAGGCAATGTGTTATTTCTCAAAATGCATCTCATTATAGCACAATCTGTGTAGACAATGCAAGTGGGAATGGATGGTGTTTTAGGACTGTATTTTAAACCTGTGTATAATTTTGTGTGAATAAGTATGATATTTAAAAGTATTAGAGCTGAAATGTCAGAAGCCTCCATTACCAGCACCTTGGGCAAGATAAAGAGGTAGGTAAGGATAACTTGCCCTAGTATGAAGTCCAAAGAAGACCTTCTACAGCTCTGAATGTGATGTGTTTTCACCTCAGGAGCACAGTCATCCCCTCCCAAGTGTGCCTGTGTAGCTCTGTATTGCTACTTAGAGACACAGGGTTCCTACAGAGTTTTCAAGTTCTCAGAGGGAGGTTTGTCCGGCTTCCTCTTATGTGAACTTTGTTTGACCTGCCTGCATCTTTATTTGACTTCATTTAGCCTTGACATCAATTCCTTTTATTGACCAGGTGTAAATGCCTAAATTGCATCACTTCCTTATCTTTCTATGATATCCTCTGACTTTTAGGTAGATAGCAGAAACAAAACGTAAATAACTGTTTCATGTAAAGTGAAATACTTATGGCCTTAATGCAACGATGTTTTGTAGAGAAACGCAAACCTTGAGAAGTGGAGACAAAGTGTGTGGTGCAGAGAAGTACAGGCATGGGATTATTATAGATGGGAACAGGCTGACCCTATAAACAACTCAATAATAGTACTTAATGAAACTGAAGACCTAGAGTTGAAAAAAGCAGACTTTGGGCATAAGAAAAAACATAAAGAAATAGTATCTAACATAAAAGTGCATAATTATATAAATCAAAGAATCACAGAAGAACAGAATCATTTAGATTGGCAAAGAGCTCTCAGATCATCAAGTACAACCTTTGATTGATTACCATCTTATCAAACAGAACCTGGCATTGAGTGTTATGTCCAGTCATTTCCTGAAGACCTTCAGGGATGCTGACTCTCCTACCTCCCTGGGCAATCCATTCCAGAACTTTACAACCCTTTCATGAATAGATTCTTCCTGATGTCCAACCTGAACTTTCCCTGGTGCACTTTTAGACTATTTCCTCTTGTCCTGTTACTGGTTTCCTGGGAGAAGAGGCATCTTTTTTTCTTCAGGGGAAAAATATCTAGGAGTGTTTGTTACAGCTTAAATAGTAATATTGCCATTACTGGGGTTTCTATCTCAATTACTATGTGTTCTTTATTTTTCTGTGTAAATTATATCTAGAGTAATAATGACTCTTGAGTTAGACTGTTAAGGGTTCATTTATATTAAGAATAAAATTTTGCCTTTAGGTGTGTTTCTCTTTGCCCATGAAAAAAGTTTTGAGCATAGCAGGAGATTTCTTTGGGGTCAGCATGTGTATTAGAGCATTATTTTTTTCCATAGATTTCCAGGCTGTTTGCTTCTCATAGTACATAAATCTCAGTTTACTGGCACCCTGCAGCTCTGACTTGGTTTTTAGCTGTGATTTATCCCACTAATATACTGGCAGAAATACTCCTTTATTTTAGCTTATTTTTATAGACATTTTTATAATCAATCCCTTTAATAATTCAGATCAATTGCTTATCCTATTTCTAGGATGTTGCTAAAAGAAGAAAAAAACATTTTTACTGTAAACATGATTGAAGACAGGAACAGATTGCCAGCAGATATTGTGGAGTTACCCACCCTGGTGATACTCAAAATGCAAATGGACATGGCTCTGCACAGCTTGCTCTATTTGACCTTACTCTAGACAGGGGGTGTTGGACAAAGTGACCTTTAGAGGTGTGTTCTTACCTCAGTTCTTTGTGATTTTTTTTTAACTTTGGCTGATGCTGCAAGGAATTCCACAGTAATCTGTCAGGATTCTGCTTCCTTGTTGTCTATTTACAGGCAGTGTAAACACAGTCCTTGGCTAAGACATGCCAAATTATTTTATTTTATTTCCCTGGGAAACAAGTTTTGCAAAGTATAAGAATCCTAGCAGCCTCTGGCTTTGGTCAGAACACAGATTACTCAGAACCTTGATGGTTACCCACAGGTCAAATTGGTAGATGACTGCATTCTTATTTTATTTGACATATGACCCTGATCATGTGGGAAGTCTTTATTCCTTTATATAGAATTATTAAGACTTATGCCATGAATTTTGTAGGTAAGAGCTAGTAAAATAGGCACATGGAATATATTATTTAGGGAATTTTAGGGATTTTTATCAAGAGAAGTTATTACAAGAGGTAACACCAGTGTAAATAGGTCTGATGGAACTTGGGGTTAGACTAGGGAACCTCTCCAGACCATTTCCTGCCTTTTTTTGTAATTTGTCCACACAGTGAAGCTGAAGTATAGCCTATGGCTATATAGCTGAGGGCTAAATATGTCAATCCTGTACAACTGGAGTTTTATTTTCCTACAGGACTAGCCTGAGCTAGAATCACTGACATAAGTAACAGGCATCTTCTCAGTTCTGCCATCAGCTGTTACTGACCCAGTCCTAGCCTCACTGACAGGGATATAAAAAAGTAGCAAATCCAGTGTGCCAGCAGTATAATATTTTGACTTCTCTTATGTAGGAGAATGCTTAAAATTTTTTTTTGAGGAATTTTGCACCTGTGTAGTTGCTAGTGACTTCAGTAGATGGTGTCCATTGATTTCTCATGATGGTTTTTTTCCTACATACTTACAAGAGGAAATGGTAAGAAGTCTGAATTATAGAGGCAGATTTGGCCTTTTCAGTAGTAGAAAAGAGTCTTTATCTCAAGGAGACTGAGTAGTATCAGTCTTAGAGACCATTAGTGGGAGGAGACCTGGACATTCTCCTCCACAGTGGAAGACCAGCAACAGTTATGAGCAGAAAAAGTAGCAATGAAGTTCTGTTAGGTGCCTTGGATTTAAACAGTGGAACCAAACATAGCAGCCCCTCATTTCTGTTTTACTCTCTATAACAGAAATAAGGACTCATGACAGCATTGATGATAGGGCACTGTGAGAACTGGTGATCAGGGACTTGGGTTGGCTATAGCTTCATTTCTCGTAACTGATGGCATGTCTTTTTGATGGGTATCATGAAGACATATGCTAGCATGGGACTTGTCAAAATGTTAGAGAGCTGCTTGGACTTCAGGAAACATATGGATTGCTAACTGGTAGAAGAAAGTAGTAAAGGCACGTATTTTGGCTGTGGAATACTCTATGCCAGGAGCTCAGTGAGCCAAAACTTAGAAGCAGAGGAGTGGATTTATGGATAGTTGTAATATTTGTGCCCATGCTAAATATCCAGAGGCAAGCACATAAAAAGGCAGAATATCAAAAACCAACTTGTCTAAGTCCTAAAAGCTTACTAAGGGAGGCCATGCAAGGGTAAGTTATGGAGGCTGTTCTTTCACATCATCTTCAGGAGCTATGCCAGCTTCTCCAAGGCAAAGTTCACACTATTTTTAAATGCCATCTAACTTTCATGTGCTTTGTGAAGAGGAAGAAATCCATTTGAAGGGGTTTAGTTCATAGGGGGTTTTCTATTAGTATTCTCTCTGGAGAGGGCAACAATGATCTTTAACAATGGGGGAATATAAAACTCAGCAAGACTGAACTGTTAAGTTAGAAACCCTGAAGACAGACAGTGTGAAAGCCCCACATTCCAGCTCCTAGGAAATACATCATTACCTTTTGATTGTCATTTCTATTGACTGCTAGTGTGATATATAAATCTTCTGTAATGTTAACAATAAGAAAGCAGTAGCAGAAACAAACTGTATATTTCACAGAGATACATCTCTGGCTCCTGGAATCTGTCATCCCCTGCTGTGTTAGGGCTTTGTCTGAAAACCTTTGGAGGCAATGGACACACTCACGCTGTCTCCAACAGGCTTCAGTCAGTCTTGTGAAATCCAGCACACCTTAGCAGCTGTAAAAATAATTACCTATTAAAAGAGAAGCAATAAAGAAGCAGTTCTGTAGGAATCAGAGCTAATGAAGCTAATTACCCTTGAATTTGCTATTTGTGAGTTGTGTCTGAAGCAACTCATAATTTTTTTTTGTTTTCCCGTGTGTGTATCTTCTTGTGTTTTGCAGATATGAAACTTCCTTTCATCTGAGCACTTAAAAGTCAAAAAAGTACAAGAATTTAGTTATTTTAAACACTCTTTGGCACATTTAAACAATACATTGGAATGTGATTAGAGAAGAACACAGCAATCAAAGAAAATAGTACTGTGATTGTGCAAGCCTCTTTTCTCAAAGAAACTGAGCTAAACTTTTTTGTCTCTCTTCCTTGCCATGACACATGCAATGAACTGGGTAAGGGCTGGGACAGTAGAAGCGATCCAAATCAGCTGTTTTCAATATGGATATTTTTAATAGCCTACATATGTGAGGGAAGACACATGCTGTTTGAAATCCCTCCAGGTGGGTCTGATTTATACTTTTTTCTTACCCAGTCATGCCAGTGTTCGGCTAAATTATGTTTTAAACTAGCTACAATTTTCAAAAGGTCTTCTGCTGTTGCTTTTTTGATTACCATTATAGGTATATCCGTCTTAATATCTTGCAGTCTTTTTGTTCTCTATGTTTTTCCTAGATGAGGATTCTTCACCCATGGTTGCTGCTGACTTGTAATTGTTCAAAGTTTTGAATTCACAAGGTTAGTACAGCTCAAAACCTTCACATGCCAACAATGACTGTTTAGATTTAAACAATAAAAGCACCCCAGCAAAAACCTCCATGCTTCAATTCAACTTACAATAAAACATTCATAACAATCCCATAGCAATAAATATTCATTTGCAGGTAAGGTGTTAACTTAGCTATCCAGCAAGATGTAGTAATCATATAAAGATAACACATTAGTTAACCAGGCATTAATTTCAACCTGTTCTCCATTTGTAGTCTCCCTTCAGACCAGGTCAAATGACCACCCAGCATAGTGGTCATGAAATGCTGTTTTATCCCAAGGAGAAAAATGAGTCTGAGTAACTGGAATTCCTCTGTCCACATTCCCGCATCACCCACCCACCTCCCTTTTTGTTTTTTTTTCCTAAGCTTCCACTTAAGCATGTCCTAGAAAATCTTCTTGGATTATTGTTGCATGAAAGTAATGAGCATTAAAAAATACCTTTCTACAGAAGTAACTGATGCAAATTACTTGGAATTTTCAAGGGATTAAAAAAGACAAACATAAACCAGGAACAAAAGCATTTCTATACTGGAGGTGAATATTTATGCATCATTGCACTGGCATGATTAAGATGTTATCTAAGATTATAATATTTCAGATATTTTCATGTTAGTTCATCCCCCCAACCCTAAAACATGAATGATCCATCAGGATCAGAAAGGACTGACCAACATCTTCTCAGTAAAAAAAGCATTCCATGGGTGATATTTGACCAGGATCTGAAGACTCATGCTTGGGGAGCATAAGTCTTTTCTAAACAGTAAATGCAAAATTTATGTGGTTCCAAGTTTTCTTCCTACCAGCTCACCCTCCTCCATAATCAGAATGGAAAATCCCTTTGCCCCGCCCTGGCATTATGAAAAGGGAAAACATCCAGAGAGATTTCTCCCCTCAAAAGATATTACGTTAGTTGAAGAAGGTCTCAGTGCTAAATATTGCTGCAAATTCAGAGATATGGAAGCTGATCCCATTTCTCTTATGAGTAATTATGACTTCTCTGTTTCCTAGACATTTACTGTATGTTACCGTGTATAAATTTGCTTGAGATATGTTCAGTTGGGAGCTGAGATTCTGAAGCCTGTAGATGCCTGCTTTTTGTGACAACTAATCAATTGTGTTCTCCTAATGTCTTCAAGTATTATATAAGGAAAAGTTGGGAATACCACTGGTATCCTGAATAAACTCTAGCAGAACCCTCTTGAGCCTTGACTTGCCTCTTCCCTTAAATACTTTTATGCCTAGACCTGCCACAACAGGAAACACCCTCAAGCCCTCTGCTTCTATCTATCTACTATCTATAGGTAAATTTCATCATCTTTTATTTAGATATCTCTTACTGGCATTAACTTGTGTGGTGCAAATTACTGTGAAGCGGTTAGATCCAGCTTCTGGATCAAATTATACATAGGAAAATAATACATCATTATTCTTTTCCAGTAATAATAAAAAATGAATGCTTGAAACCAAAAAGAACCTCTCATGAACCATAAGCCATATGTTCTAGTGACAAGGATGCCCTCAAGGTTTACACTGCCTTTTTCAGAGGCAGCAGTTTATATCATGATTAAAATAGTCTGTTTGCCTGGAACATTCATTTAAACAGGGTAATATCTATTTCTGTCTCCGAAAGTGATTTCTAGCATGAGCATTTTGTAATTTCTATTAATATTACAGAATGGAGAAGATTGATGCTGATTCACTCACTAGCTCAGTTAATTTTTCTTCAAGTATGGATTCCTATTAGGAATGTACCCATGTAATGTAATAAAACTTGCTCATTCCATTTGCAATCAGGTCTCAGTGCATATATTTTTTCTAGTGTCTCCCCTTTAATAATAACTGCCAGAAGAAATGGAGGACACAAATGAATACTGGTTGATTCAGTGGCCCCCTGATAGTTCTATCCATTGTGATAAAGAAAATACTGAAACTTCAGGAGCAATATTTACTGTAAAAGAGAAGTGCACTTATTGATATTGTAGGTTGCAATTTTGCTTTATAATGTGTGGAAAAGTATAAGAAAGAAAAAGCTAAAAAGGGCTCTTTTATTGCCTTATAGTTTTAGTCCAGTCATCTCTGTCCACATCTTTTGCTTGCTATGCTGAATTCTGCCTGTGTCCTTCAGTTGTTTAGATAATTTAATCTGATATTTTCTGTAACAAGTAATACATTTTATTTAATATTTACATATATGTATGTGTTACATACATCTGTAAATGTGATACCTATGTGTTACTATTTAAGATAATCCCTTCGAAATGTGCTGCTTTTTTATTATCATGTCTCCCCTCTTCTGAAAATCATTGTTCCTGTGCTCTTCCCTGTTATTTATGGCAATGCAAAATCAGTGTCTATAGTCAACGCCATGGAGCAAAATGAAAACAGAGGGTCATAGCTGCTCCTTTGTTATTGACATAGCAAACATTGAGCTGTTGCCACTGTATTATTTTGCCCCTTTGGATTTGTTTTAATAACCACCTTATCTCTACTGAAAGATTCATTCCAACATGTTTGTGGCTACTGAAGCCAAATTTTCTGGTCTATTACTCTCATCTCTTCATACTTTAACATTGGCACTACACTTAGATTTCCTCTGGTCTTTTGGTGACGTCTCTGATTTTAATGAGTTTTTGATCTATGCCAAGGAATATGTTGACTCCCAGTTTTGCATCCCATGGTGAATCCCATCAGGCCTGGCAGATGCTGATTTGATGTTTGCTTGTTCCACTAATAAGCCTTGTAGTTTGGATATGATCCTGGCCTTCTATTCCCAAAGCAGTAGTTGCCTTCTGCTCTGTCTGATCTGTTATGCTAATGTAGCTTGTGAGTAGCACAAACCAAAAGAGTGGTGATTTCCCCTTCAGGGGACATAATAGATTCATCAAGCCACTGCTCTCTGCTCAGCAGTGTTTGATACAGATACATCTGTTCAATAAATCATATATCCAGGACTACCAGTAGGACAGAGACTTTTTTTTTCCTGGAAGCATGAGATTTAATTACCTTAACACATGTAATTCCAGTTTGTATTACCAGCATTAAAAAATATATCACCTTAAAAACTGGATCTCAGTGCTCGGGTCTCTTACCACTGATAAAATCAGACTTTTTCCTAGAATGTGTTCTAATGTGATTTTGTTGAATACAGGAAAAATGCAACAGCATAATCAAATTAACGAAAGAGTGGTTTGAAAGGACACCCTTTCCCAGCTGAAATGTGATAATCAGTCATGGATGTGCAGCTGACCTACCACAACCTGCACCAGAGTGAGATTAACTCAAACCTGTGAATGTGGAAGGCTGATTTGCTGCTGTTAGAGGCATCTGTGAAAGCCCCAGGAGGTTTTTCCTTCACTGCTTTGCATCCCGTGGCCTTTCCAGGTCAATGGAAATCCCTGGTGGATATTCTGCCTATAAATGAATTAGCTCATAATGGTATCTGCAGAGCCATGATGGCATCCCAGGAACTTTCATATCATTGTCTAATAGCATAAACAAGCTTTATTTTCCTGCTGGGTAAGAGTAGAGATTCCCTTCCTGTGTCCTTGTAAATAATGCTGTTATTTCCATTGTAATCTTTAGCTGCTATGGTCCTCAAGACAAGGAAGAAAAAAAATGATGGAGAAATCACATTTCTCTGGAAAACTTTCAAATAATAGGAAATGCAGGGTGAGTGGTAACCACTGGGAATTGGCCATTCCACCATGTGGTGTAAATGCAGTCCATGAAATGTGGGGTCTGGGAGCAGCTGCCCTTGTGCAAGACAACAAGCATTTCCTCTCACACAGGAACTTGATGGAATGAAAATCCCTGGGACCCTTCTTCCCAGAGACTACGGCCCATGGGAACAATTGGCTAAAGAGCCCACTGGTGTTTCACTTGTTTGTTCCACACTGACAAATACAGCCCTTTATTCTTGACTCCTCTCTAGCACTTCTTCTCTTGGTTAAATCATTCAAATTATTTAACCTTTCAGTTTATGGCCTTCTAGGAAGCATAAAAGAAATCTTGTCTTTCCTTGCGATGTATTAGTCTTAAAAAAATTACTACTAAAAATTACTAGTAAAATAGAATGAAAGACATCTATTTTCCATTTTTCCTCACTGTAGGCTGGATTGTAACAAAAGTTGTCCTAAATCACAAGAGGTAATATTCTCCCTTCTGTTCCTGCGTGATCTATCTAGTCTTCAGTCAGATTGTGGGGGAATGAACTACACTAATAACCCAATTTCTCAACCTCTAGCACACACAGTGACTCTATGCCTCACTCAGCTTTTTGTATTCATTGGTCAGTGTAGTTCGGCTGTGCTCAGTGCAGTGTCAGGTATTTCTGCTCAAATGGAGCGCATAATCATCTACTGATTGTAGTAGCAGCATGGTTGCTCTTTACCAGAATCTCTGCCACGGTGATACACAGGAGTCAGCATTAAGGTATCTGCCTATTCAGTTTTCCACATTTAATTATATCATTTTTTTATTTTAAGCATATTTCTAAGAAAAGATGTTGTTGAAAATTGAGTTAACACAGACTTCTGCAAAGTGTTGACCTGCTTTTAGAATGGCCTGTGGAGATGCTGCCTTACAATGACCAAGGAATTTGTTCTTCCATGGTCTTCAGATAAATGCTTTAATAACTATAGCAGGAAGCTCATACAAAGACTCATATCCTAACCTGGAGTTCTGAAGCTGTCAGTTATAGAATTTTGTCACTATTGCCTTTAACTTAGCTAGTTCTAGCATATACAAATATAATTGATATATTATATTATGTTTTTTATTTTAATTTTATACAAATATATTAGCTTAAGAGAAACAGTGTTCTAAAGTGGCAGTGAGGACAATTGCCGATCAAATGGAGATATGTGTGTAATCTGTATTTTTTCACCTTTGAACCATAACATCATGACCCCGATCAACAACGGTGACATGCTGCTTGGAAAGAACTGCCTGAGTGATGAAGGGTGTGGAATCTCCCTTACAGCTCCAAAGGGACATATTCAGCAGCAATATTTCTAAATACAAAATTTCAAGTGACCATATGTGGATTTCGTTCATTGAAGCATATTGTTTGCCATGGAAAGCAAATACAAATAATTTGATTTGTTAAATATTAAGTATCCTATCAAAATGAAATCATTTGGGAGGAAAATTCGTTACAGTTTCAGGGCTTCTCTGGTAAACTGAATTGTCCAACAGATGTGAGTTGTTTCTAATAGATGTCATATTAATTAAGTTAATTTTAATGTACAATTTGATGTTGAGAAGTTTGTAAGGGAAGTTTGTATACCCTGACTCTGAACTTGGACTGATGTTGCAATTGTGAATGGACTCAGTCTAATTTAGTTCTGTTGCTTCTAAGGCTTCATCAGTTTGGGCTGTGTCTGCCCATTCATTGCAGATTTTGCTGATTAGCTTGCAAGATATGTTAGGTCATGTTATGCGAAAGATGTATAACTTCTGAACTAGTGATAAATTATATCTGATTGACTCAGAAAGTGAACCACAGGATGATTAAGTTCATCTATTGTTTCCTGGGATGAATTAGGCAGACATTGTGTGAATATCTTGTGTAAAATGGTAGAACAAAAAAGAGCTTGCAAAAATTATGAAAATGAGCATGGGCTTTTTTAAGTAAATTTAAGAGCTGTTCCTCTGACTATCTCAAATATTTGAATAAGAGGACGTCTAACAAAATTAAAATGGAGAACAGTCAAAACTGATAAAATACAAAATTATCTACAATTATAGTTATCTACAAAATGTACAATTAGCCAGAAGAACTCATTGCCACAGGAAATCACACATCTCTTCTACAGAAGAAGGGGTGTACTAGAGTTGCAATAACATAGAGTTATTCTAATTAACAGTACAGCTAAAATAATTAACATGCCAGGCTACAAGGCTAAAGCCAGTTACTAATAGAGGGAGAATATGCTATGTAACATGAAGGGTACTTTATTCTACCACTGCCTTAAAAGTTTAATTTTTACTCATGTATCTGTTGCTGATATAGAACACAAGATACTAGACAGATCTTACACCTGATTAAAAGGGCAAACCCCATGCTCATGTAATGAAATCTCTGAAAAGCAAGAAAAATCTCACCCAAGCTAATTTAGTTCTTGATGCCTCATTCTCCATTTTCAGTTTAACATCAAGAACAAAAAGATGTATTTTTTTAAGATCAGTTGTCAAAACTGGAGAACTTTGTTTCTCTTTCAAACATTTACTTGGAGCCTTTTGGTCGTTTCCTGTCCTTTTAAAATTTATTTTTAATGCATACAAATACAACTTGCTAAAACCACCTTTCACTCTTGATACTGTCATCACAGGCATTACTGAATCACAGGTTTGTTTGTTTACTTGTTTTAATAATATTTGTAAGCTATTTAGTGAATAAAGTGCCAGATCTGCTTATTTCTCTACTTTTCAAAGTAATTATTGAAATACAGTTTGAGTAGAGATCTGAAATAGTACAGCTTTCATTTCTACCAGTGTTAATTTCTGTTAAACTGCACTTCCTTCCTCTCTACTTCATCTTCAAAAGGTTTACATAGTATGTGTCACCAGTCCTAAATGTAAGTATGGAATTCAAGTATCCAGGCAAAGAAGGTAGATGCTGTAAACTGGAGATTTTAATCAAAGAATCACAGAGTATTTTAGGTTGGAAGGGAAGCTCTGGAGGACACCTAGTCCAATCTCCTGTCCAAAGGAGGTGTAATTAGATGAGGGTGTCTGGGACCCTGTCCCATTGAGCTGGAATGCCTCCAAGGGTTCTGGTATTTGACCATTTTTATGAAAAATATTTTTTCCTAGTATGAAACTGGAATTTATCATGATTTCCTGAGCTGCCTTCTCTCCAGGCTGTGCAAGCACATCAGTCTTGGCTCCCCTTTGTATGTTCTGTTCTCCAGACTCCTCCCCAGCTCAGTGGTGGGGAGTGACAGCTGCTCTTGCCCCAGTATTATCACAATTTTTATCATACTAGGAAGTCTGGAGCTGGGCACACTGCTTCAGATGCCCAGATAATGAATAGAGGATCACTCATCTGGTTTTCTTAGAGGCTATTGGCTTGCTCTGCACGATGGTGCACTGCTGGCCCACATTCAGCTTGGTATCCACCAGGACCCCTACATGGATAAGCTCTGTGGAGATTGTTCCTAGAAGGCTGAATCCCAGCCTATAATATTGCACCAGCATACTCCTTTCTGGATGCAAGACCTTTCACTTTTGTCTGTTTGAACAACATGAGGTTCCTTCCATTCCAGGTCTCCAGGCTGCTCAGGTCCGTAGCAGTAGCTGTCCAGGTCTGTAGCAGTAGCAGCCCAGTCCTGTTGCTCTCCCCAGATTGGTATCAAACACAAATTTAGTAAGAGTATACTCTCTCGCATCATCCAGGTCACTGATGAAGGCATTAAACAGTGATGATTCCAGTACTGATCCCTAAAAATTACTGCTAGCTGCCCACTGACAGGTGAATGCAAAATGTAGTACAAATCACAAAATACTATAAATACAACTTTGTTAATATTTATTATAAAATACCCAAATGTAGTGGTTTGATTTGGTTGAGATGCTCCATTTAAATTTTCTTTGAAAAATAGCAGGAACGTTAGTTTCTACTTAAGAAGTCCTCCACAATAAAATGGTTTTCTTGTAAGTCTTTTGCTGCTGTTAGTCATTTGCAGTGTTTCATTTGAACATGGGCATTTCGGGTGATCATGGGTGTGGAGTTAAGGAAGAAGTGGAGTCACAAGTCACATCCAGATCTCTGAAAACTTAGAAATTGGTGCAGAAGGGTGAATCAGCAATATACTTGCTGTGGTTTATCCTGGCAGGTAGCTAAACACCACACAGCTGCTCACTCACTCCCCCCAGGTGGAGTAGGGGAGAAAAGTGGAAAGAAAAAAAAAGTAAATACCATGCATTGAAATAAAGGCTGTTTAATAGAACAGAAAAGGAAAACAGTAATAATAAAAACAATCATTATGATAATAATAATAATATTAAAAATATACAAAGCAAGTGATGCACAATGCAGTTGCTCACCATCTGTTGACTGATGATGACTCAGCTCTTGAGCAGCTGCCCCCAGCAAGTTTTACCCCTGGTATACAAACTGAACATGACCATATATTTTATGGAATATCCCTTTGGCCAGCTGGGGTCAGCTGTTCTGGCTATGTCCCCTCACAGCTTCTTGTGCCTCTCCAGCCTCCTCACTGGTAGGCTGGGGTGAGAAGCTAAAAGGTCCTTGACTTAGAATAAGCACTGCTCAGAAACAACAGTGGTGAGTTATCAACATTATTCTCATCCTAAATCTGAAACACAGCACTATACCAGGGACTAGGAAGATAATTAACTGTATCCCAATTGAAACCAGGACAGTGTTTTATTCCAAACTGATTGCTATTGCTAACGAGAAAGAACTGTGGTTTAAACTAATAGGAAATTTTGATGATAGGTGATTTTATTTTGTAATATCATGAACTGAAATAATGCAGACTGCAGGTCACCGTTGTGATGTGCATGTGTAATAGAATAGGCCTAATATCTGATCAATTGGGATAAGAGCGAGCATATTCAACCACTACAGCAAGATTGCTCTTCTGTTGGCATGCTTTAGGAATGTGGGATGGAGATCACTTCTGTAGTCTTCAATTTTCTTTGAAGTGATTTGGAGTGCTTGATTACAAAATACAAACAAAATGCACTTACATTACATTTTAAATTAACTTTAAACAACAAAAGAAAAAATATTTTACATAAACCTGGTAATATATTTGAGATGTTTAAGCTGAATTCTGTATTTAATTGTCAAAGGTGAGATGAGTAGCCTGGTAGGGTTTTTTAAAATTCTTTCCACACATATCCAAATAGCATCCTGAGAGCAATTCACATGCCATACGAGAAGCCATGGAATGGACAAAACAGACTCAAAAGAACAATAATGTTTCCTGGCATAGCTATGTATTACCTAAAACAACACAAAATTAGGGTTTTGGGAATGGGTCCACAGTACACATCCCACCTCAGAGGTTTGTCTGCTGCAGTCCAGCTTAAACAGCAAATGTCTGAAGAAAACAACAAATCACTGAGGAAAAACTCTCATCATACTTCTTGTTCTTCTTTCCCACTCAGAATGCATCCAGTATACATTCCACCCTTTTATATCTTTACAGTACTCCTGTGAGCAGTGATACTGATCATATACATTCAAGTGCTAATTCAGCAAACCACTTTAAATCATGAAGACATGATTTACCTTGTTTAGCATGATGCTCAAACCATATCCCTTTCTTCTTATCCTGCTTCAAAGTCTTCCCCACGTAAGAAAAGAAGAGATCCTTAGTGAATTGCTACAATTCTAATGGGGTAACAACCCCATTTACCATAAACTGTGGATTTGTATAACATAAGCTTGTAAAAGTAACTACAATTGAACGTACTGAAAATTTGAGACTTCTCCTCTGAAGGCTTGGTCCTGTAGTGCTAGTTGTGCTTTAACTAAAGCTGGTGTTTATGTTCAGCTGGGTGTCCTCTGAGCTAGTGACCTCTGAGTCAAGTGTCTCAGAGGGTCCTATTGTAATTTAGCAGAAATTTTACTGAATTCCTAAAGGTCTGCTGCAGGGAGACTCCTGTTTAACTTCTTGTATGCAGCTTTTGTATCTGAATACAAGAATTTTTTTGAGGGGAGACTCACTTTGACTGCTGCGAACTGTAAGTTTTGCCATTTTCAAAATGGGTGACTTTTTGAGGGAGCTTACCTCTTCTTGGCTTGCTTTTCTCCTTGCCTACACTGACAAAAGAGCTAACCATCGAAATATCCTTGACTGTGAACTATGATCTCAGAAAACACATTTGATGTTCATAGATGGTCTCTGGGCTGCCTCTGCTTGAGCCCCTCTGCTGGGATGGCACGATGACAGCGCTCACAGGGGCACGCCAGTTTTTTGGGGCAAGGAGCGGCAACCATGATGGCTACACACAGGCGAGATGTTGAGTGCTTCAAGTGCCATTTCTTTTGGAAGAATCCATTTTATTTTTGTTATAGGTTTTCCACACTCTTGCCATAGGACTCTTTAAATTGCTGATAACTTTTTACAGCTACCAATGTACAATATGTGACTGTTGTGGAGGAATGAGGCTGAAGAGTATCAAGTATCTCTTGAAATGTTGTCTGATGCATGTGAAACACAGATTATTTGAAGTAACATCTATGGATAAGTTTAACAGCAGCACTGAGTGGTTTTGGTTTTATTGATCATCTTTTTAAATGATGAAAACAGAAATCCTGGTCTTGTGTGGCACAAGAGAACTTGCCAATATGGGATACACGACATGATCAATTAATCACAAAGCTTCAGTGTTTCCACAACAGTCAATAACTAATTAAGCAATTCAGAGAACAAAGTTGTCTCAATAAAACGAGAGGGCATATCAGGACAGGAATGAGAGGTCAGATCATAAAGAGAAAGGAAATTTAACACAGGATTTAAATTTGAAAAGGAACCAGTGACCTGGATAAAAATAGCATGACTTTCCAAGAAGTGCAGATTGGCACAAAATGAGAGGCTTGCTACAATGATGATCAGATACTGGTGGATTGATAATGTGATGCTGAGGGTGTGAAGAAAAGAAAACAAAAAGAATAATACAGTTCAAGCTTAAATAATTTTATCACTTTAAGTGCAAAGAAAAGCTTATTGTGGTCTTAGAAATGGTCCATTTTACATATGTTTTCCATGATTTCTAACTGGAGAAGTGGAGTTTCCTCTCTGCTTCAGAAATGTTTTGAGATATCAAAGCATACCTGGCTCTGTATTGGATGAGTGTCTCAAACCCTAGGCTAGCTTCTTATCAGGACTGATAGAGATACCTTTCTCATTGTCAGCAGAAATTTCTTCCATGTTAGTGTATTTATTCCTGAAGAAAATTTCAAGTCTTTTGAACAAGAAGCTCTCGTTCAAAAACTGCACTGACAGAGAAAACAAGAAATTGATAAATTGTTCAAAGACAGCTACAATCCAAAGAGTGATGAAGTCCTAGCAGTGTGGTAATCTTGTATTCCTCCTCACCAAATATCTCACAGATTTTAGGAGTTTCTGATGCATTGGAAACTTTTTTCCTATACTTTGGTTCTCAAACCAAATTATTTCCTTCTCTCCGACTGCCACTAAAGCCCAGTAACCCAGTGGTTTGTTCACTCTGCTGTGGTGTGGAAGACTTCATGTCCTTCTTTTTGTCCTCTGCTCTGCATACACAGACAATTCACAGTACCTTTAGCAAGAAATATCAAGGGACAGCCACTAGAGGATCTGTTATTTCCTGACAAAAATCTAGTAAGACACACTGGGTTTTGAATTCTTCCTCCAACTCGGCATTTGTTAGACTTGCGTAAATGTAGAGACCTCAAGGATTACACAGGACTTTAATCTAAATTTGAATTTTTGTATGTATGACTCAAAATAATTTAGCCATCTAATTCCCAGTGACTATACTGAGGGATGGGCATCACACAGCCTTTGTGGATTTGGGTCATAAATTCATAGCTCGTTCCCCTTCCTCTTTCTATATCTCCTTGCTTACAGGACCTAAAAATACCTAACCCTTACTGGCCACAACAAAACTAGTTAAGATGCAGCTTTAGAGGGAATAATGATGCTTATGATAGCTCAGATTGTGTAATAGTTTCTATTGCAAAAAATTCTGGAGCTGAAATTGCTGAGGCTTTGTCCAAGAGCGGCCTTATTGCTGAAAATATACTCAATAATGGATCAGCAATTTTACAATATGAGGAGAAAAACTATTTTGCTATTATAAAAAATTAGATCTCATAACTTCTTAACAGTTATGCAGCCAAACTGTCCTGTAATAAAAGTTGAAGGTTGGCATGGAAACCGCCCTCTGAGAAGGTCATTTGGATTAGCTTTTCTGACCTTGGTAACTTCTGCACCAATATCCACCTCTGCAATGCTGAAAGAACCCACAGGTATTCAAATAGTTTTGAGCCACAACTTGAAATTAAGTAAGAGTTAAATATGTTCCCTCATTAGTTTTATCAATATTGGCATTATATTGATTTAATTGGCAAAACCATAAAATGAGAAGCTGCTTCTGTGCATCAAACAAAATTTTTCCAAATATAATTATCTTATTGAAGTGAACTGAGAACTTAATGACTTAACATGGTGAGGGGAAAATGAGAAATTAAGTTGTTAATGCTCGGGCAATAATTACTGTAAAAAATGCATTTTCAATACTGATTGTTGATTTGCTTGGTCACAATCATCCCTTTAATGTGCTCAGTTACACTTGCAGTCTCCAAGACATATAAAAGATGGTGATGCTTTTATACTAAAATGAAACATATTTGCTTTCTACTGATAGACTAACATAATTGCATCAAAGGTGGAAGTATATTGATTTAAACCAGGAAAATGGTTCTATCTGTGCAGCAATGCCATCAGCATATGCTCACACCTATTGCAGAACATTACTGTTTTCCCAAAATCTTACACCTGGCACCTTTTTTGGCTGCATTTACAGTGTCATTCATAGGAAAAGGCCCCTGCATGAGACTAGGCTCTTTGGGGGACTGTCTCAGTTATTTCTGCAATACAGAATGGTTGTTGAGTGGACAAAATAAGAACAAAGTGTTCAGTGTGTTGGTACACATTGCAGATCCTGGAGCAAAATACTAAGTGCAGGAAAATTGCATTGTTGGGAAGATTGAGGATGGTCAAAACCAGTTTCCAAAACTTTCCATCAGATAGTGTGAAAACTTTAGCACTAGGCCTCTTTAATATGTGAACACCTGTAATTACTGAAACAATCTAAAAGCTGATTTTTGTTGTCTCAAGCCAGCAACTCCTCAGGTAGATGCTGGCAAGCCTGCTGTCCAGCCAACGGTGTGAGGCATTTGCAATGCAACCCTTAAAGCTAATGTCCAGTTGTTTTTAGAAGAGGTCCTGAAATTGTGTTTGACTTCTGCTGAGTGCACTGAAGGCTACAATCTTGAACAAGAGAGGACACACTAATTACATAGAAAAATATTTTCTTCCTTTTCAGGGTACTGCAGAGATGCACTTCTGAACATGACTATATGTAGTATGGGGAAAGTGGATACTGGTATTTCTACTACAAAACTGTTTGCATGTCTGTGTTTCAAAAGTCTTCATCATGGATCGCTGTTCTTTGAGCAGCTGCCTGTTTGGCAGATATTAGTTCAAATTTAGAGAGGACAAAAGGAAGTGATGGTTTCTGAAACAAGTACAATCAGGGACTATAAGGCAGTGTCAAAGCTTTCCCTGCCTCTGACTCTTTTTAAATACAGATCAGAGATGGCCCATTCCTTCAAGAAGCCATTCTGTCTGATGATGAAAGAATGACTTGGACCATAACCCAGAGTGCCTTTGAATACTTAGATTTGTTCATTAGTAATTTTTGATATTTATTCATTCTTTAACTTCATTCTCCTTTTAAGGATGGATTTATTCACTGTACTATGCTGAGGAATCCTGGAAAGGCATTCCAGGATTCCAGGGGTATTTTTAAACGTATTAAACTCCAAACTTTACATTCCTTCTTTGGCTTGCAAATGTGTGAAAAAAAAAATTAAAATTCATTTGGCAAAACACCTTCTGAGTTGGTAATCCTAACTTGGGGAAAGGTGCAGGGTCCAAGTATTGCACAATGACATAGAGGACATAGAGCAAGTCAGAGATACAAAAGAAAGATGACAAAAATTTGTGGAAGAAAAAGATAATCTGTAACACCATTTTTACAATGCAAATGTAATGTACTTTTCTAGATATTTAGGTAATAATTACCTGATTATCTTTCAACAATCCATCCCTTATTCCTGCTTCTTTTGGTACCTGACATTAATTTTGTAACTACAATGCTGTGGAAGTTACGTACACACACTACTACAGCTTGAAACTTTAATTAGTTGCCTGGAAAAAAAAGATAATGTCTTATTGTTTATCCGGGATTAGTCAACTTATTCTGTGTTTGGAGATAATCACCTTCACTCTGGAGTGAGAAGATATCCTTCAATTAGCACAAAGCTAAAACTAGTCCTTTGATCCAGGGAAGGTGGTGATTCCTGAAGGCATTAACACATTCTAAGTCTCAGCTATCATTAGAGCCTGTTAGACACTGCAAGACTCCATTTTATGAGGTTATTCTTTAGCTTATTTTCAGAACTGCCTTCTCCATAAATTGTTTCATACTGTAGTCTTAAAATTCCTCCTGTCTGCAGGATTCATTAGCAATGTCATTTTCTTGTACACACTTACGCAGGCTTTGTGTGTGGTCTCCTAAGATGCACAGACCTCCTTCCTATCCAAGGATCTGGCATCCTCAGCCCATTAACTCAACTTCAGTACTACCCTGCTAAAATCCTGTGCAATGTTGCAGAGCTGTCCACTGGGAAATGCTGAGCCCCTTTCTTATCTTCTTATCTTCTTATCTTTAAAGACAAGTATTAGGTGAAAATATCACCATTCCTCTTCTGTATCATCAGCTCCCTTAACCTGTTTTGCACATCTATAGGTAGGACCCTAAGAACTGACTCTTGACTGAAAGAAAGGTTTCCCGCTGTAGGTCTGGACAAATCACTCAGTGTGTTTCTTAGTGTATTTTATTCCAACCCTGTTGAGGCTGCACAACACTGTCTGTATCTTAGTAATCCTGCATTGACATCTACTTCTGTAGAGGAGATGCAATTACTCTTAATGAAAATGTATATAACTAAATATTTATTTTTCTCTGAGAATGCTTAAGTCTGTTTTTTTCAGTACCTTTTGTGTCTGGTTGTACATGGTTGTACTTTGGAAAGGTCAGACACTTCAAATGGGCTGCACTATCTTTTTTCCATCCTCTTGCTGGAATACAGTAGCAAGTTGCAAGGTGACATCTCACTTCGCAGTATGGTTTAGTGGACATGGTTGTACTTGGTAGATGGGTTGGACTTGATAATCTTGGAAATCTTTTCAAACCTTCAGGATTCTATGCCTCTATAATAAGCGAGGTGCCATTTATGGTTAACATCTGAAGGCATGTTTTACCTCATGCTGTGTCCTGACTTTGTCCAAACAAAGCCCTTTACAATGCACCCATTTAATCTCTAATACAGGTACCACGTACAGCAGTTCAGAGTTCTTTTGATCCAGGCCCGATTTCTTTGGTAACTGTGGGAAGTTAAAACTAAAGTGCTTGCAGGTAGAGTGGATGAGGTACAACAGACACAAGTTACATTAAGACAAATATAATGTCTCATGGGACATTAAAACCCACAAGCACTTAAAACAGGTTGGCTAAAACACTCTTGGATTCTCCATTCTTAGAGACTGTCAAAGCTCAGTGGGACAAGGCTCTGAGCAATGCAATTGCTGATGGTCCTGGTTAAAGCAGGGATCATACTGTTGAACCCTCACAGGACCTTTCTGTTCTTAATCATTCCATGATTCAATGAATTAGCAATTGTGAGTAGAGTACAATTCTCACATGAAATCCTGAGTTCTACATTTAGAAAGTTTAGGCGCACCCAGGTGGACTAAGGAGGAAGAATGTATTACGTCAGCAGAACGTTTTCTCATCAACACTCAACTGGTATTGACTTTAGCCCTCATTACTAGCCAAAAGATCTGCAAGGTCTGCTTTCAAAGTTTATGGTTGACTCTGTATATACTCCTTAGGAAGATATTTAATTTCTCCATAAACCAAGACAAAATGTCTTTGGAAGGGTGGAAAAACCTATGGATGAATCTTTGTAAAACCATCTGCACAACTAAAGAAGTATTTTGAAGCAAAATAAAGTGAAAAATTGTTCTGCCAAGCTCTGTTCCACTCCATGAAAATAGACAGAGAATTTTTGTCTGTAAGTGGAAAGTATTACCTTCCTGCTTTGGTATGTGTATAAGCAGTTCTAGATAGATAAATAGATTACAGTTAGGGATATACTGACTCCAATTTCCAGAGTTAATGTGCATACAACTTGGATAGATCTGGCAGACTGCCACATGTTTTGTTCCTGTATATAAAAACCCTGAAAATGATAAAGGCATACAAAATTCGAAGTATTTGTTGTTTCTAACTAGAGATTTTAATAATTGCACTCCACTTTTACTGCCAGAATATTAGCAGTAAATGACATTCATCTGAGATCTTGACCAGTACTAGATCATTCCACTGCTTTTATTTTATTTAAGCACTCTTCATGTGGAAGAGGTTGAACATATTAACTGGAAAAGTAATGACATTTTTAAATTTCAACTATCAATGGATGCCTGAAAACTGTACTGCAAATCTATTAGGAAAAATGTTTATAGCTTCTGGAAATGGGCCATGGTGGGATACACTGCTACTTTACAGTTCAAGATAAGCAACCATATTTTAGTTAATAATCCTGGGAGCCAGCCAGTCTAATCCTTTTTTATTCATAAACTTGATTCTCTGTAAGCCATATATGTTGTTATCTCAGGACAGTTGGAGGGGTTTTGGTTGTATATATAGCAAAAATTATTCAGTCTTGGGAGCAAAGACTACTACATTCTANAAATCAGCTCAAGAAATTGAGGTATAATTTTTAACTTTAACAATTGAGATAAACTGTAAAATGAAAAATTTTAACACCTTAAGAATTCATGAGGGAATTCTGATTGCTGCTATGAGCAGTGATTCCAAAAGAAATGTCTTTATGCAGCTCTGTCTTTGCTGAAAAAGCTTCTAGCATGTGCCTACTTGATTTATAGTATTTATGTATTCCAGGATTGCAAGTAGTTTTCTGTCCTGTTGCTGGTATTGGAATCATCCTGAATATGTTTGTGCAGTAGTTTTCGTGATCTAATTGCCCTGAAGGGATATCTAGAGTGATTAATCATGACCGTTTTTGATATGTGCATCTTTGATACATTTTAATGTGGCTTTTTATAACTGTGTAAGGCCAGTGTGTTCCAAATGTCTGCAGGAGACAGGGGTCTGTTGCATGACAAATTCCCCAGTATAATGAATCTAGCTATTGGGCCAGAGGTTTAGAAAGTAGGGGAGTCTCTCAAAGACATAGGGAAAGCCTAGATTAGAAAGGATGTTCCGTTCTGGATGTGAGATGGGAAGAGTGTTGTAATAGTGGGCAAGCTGGACTTTAAAGAAACTTCTGAAAGGCAGAAGGAAAATCCAGATGACCTTGACCTGAGCCCCAAAGTTGAATTTGATAGCAATTGTAAGCTTGACTTGTTTGGGGTTGTTCCTCAGATTTACTCTACTAAATAAAAAGAAAATAGTATTTCAAAAAGCTCTGTTGAGTCATATCATGTTTGTCTTAAGATATGAACAGAAATGTTCTGGCAAATTCTACTAATATAGTTAAATATATTGCTGTCTCAAGTTGACTATTCTGTCTCTCTGCTGCTGCTTCTCATCCTTCTAGTTCCAAAGGTCAGCAGGATCTGATGTATGCGTATGTCCTTGTTAGTACAACTTACCACCCCTGCAGCTGTCCCACATCTCAAGCAAATAATCAAATAGAATGTGTCTACAGGTTTGGAAACTAGACTCTGTCAAAAAATCATGATCTCCTGGTACACAGCCTGAGAAGCCACACTCTCAGCAGTACATACATTGAGGAGGAAGAACACTGGTGATGCCAGACCTGTGTGTACCAGCCACTCACCCATTGTCTACACAGTTTTTTATTGGGTGTCTTGGTTTGAAAGACAGGTATCTGCTAGGGAGGGCAAGACCTCCCTTTGGAATGGAGAATTCAACCNGTATCACCTTTTCCCCCTTCCCCAGAAAGAAAAACTCCCTGAGACCAAAGAAGGCTGTAGCCCCCGTGCTACACCTTCCTAGCCGTTCCTATTATTTAGGTTAAGCACCCATAAGTACCCAGCAATTAGTCTCCTGGCGACTTTGTGGGAAAAAATTCTATAGGAAAAAGAAAACCAAATCTAACCCCCAACATTGGGTTACTTTCCTCTTCTTTTAAGCATCCTGCATTGGCCAGTGTCAGAGCCAGGATATTGGATAAGAAGGAAGCAGAAAGGTGAATCTATATCAAACATGGCCTGATTATAGCTGTACTCAAATGTACTCTGATCACAACAGTCAGCTGAGTTCAAGGCCTTACTAGTTAAGGTTAATAATAGCCCCTATTTAAACTGATAATTCCTCCATGCAGATGTTAAGTAAAACCAACATAAAGCTTCTTGGTGGTTTGCCTGAGGAATCAGCCATATAAAAGCTATTCCCCAGTTAGACTTAATTATTTTCTTAATATACGCTTTTCTGTGTGCTTCAATCAGCTTTCAACTCAGTGCTGAAGAACTGTGAAACCATTGAGACCAAATCCAAATAATTTTGTTGAGGTAAATCATTCCAGTGGTAAAAAAAAGGGTGTTCTTAAGCAGGCACTATTTGGTTCCCTATGTAATATTTGCTTTGTTCAAGAGTCAGCTTTTTTCAGGATGAAAATATCTGTCACTTTGTCTGCTTATTTCCTCTGATCTTTTACATGATGTTTATACAGGTTATATAGGTTTAAACTATTCTTTGAGTAATTTAATCTAGAGGTAAAGTCTTAACAATTAAAAACACCTACATATTGATCTTGTACTAGAAACTGTTTTCTAGAAATATTAGAAGAAAATGGATATTTTTGAAAGTTGTTTTATATTTCATGGTTTGCACTTAAGTGACAGTAGACAAAGCAGTGCATATGTTTTGATGGATCTTCTGCTAAAGCTTCTTCATCTTGAAAATAATGGACCAAAGAATAGTACTAATTTTTTTGGAGATGGTTTTAGTCAAGTTTGCTGCATCCTAAGAAAGCTCAGGTAACAGTTTGAAAATTATTGTCCTGAGGAGTCTATTGTGTCAGGCAAAGAAAGAACCATATTCCAATGTAATATTCCATTATATATAAAGGTCATCACAGCTACACCAAAACCAGGGGAACTGGGAAATGGCTTCAATATTATTCAGCAGTTACCCACTCCCTACAGAGGAACTAGCAGCTATCTGCCCCCTTTATTAAATTACCTTCTGTTAAAGTAAGCTTTTAAATATGCACAAGGTTTTTGGCATGAAGGGCAGCACAACTCTGTAAGGAAATAGGTATCTCAAGAGTCACACAAGTGAGATGACGTTGTGTCAGCTGTCACTCTGTGGATCCAGTCATGGTTAGCCCCTCTGCCTGATTTTAGGGGTAGCTTGGACATTCAGCAGTAGCATATGGTGAACGCACCATCCTGGCCACCACTGATGGCCTCTCTTTTTCCTTCTCAGCCCCATTAGCTCCACATCAGATGAAAGCAGACTATTTACTATTTCCACATATTGGATTCACCATTTCTATATATATTTTTTTAAAATTCTTGGTTTTACTTAAGTGAAAGCAAATTTTGTCAACTTGGTGTGAAAACAAGATTGCTATTATTTGAGGGAACATTGTTATCTGCGCGATGTGATTCAAGGCAAAACTGCATTATAAAAATAAATTGTGTGCAGATATGTCTGAAACAGTCCTGAGGTTACTCACTCTAATGTGAGGGTCTCGTGAAATGTATGAGAGGTCAGTTTTATCAAAGGCCCTAAGGGTATAATTGGAGCCCCTCCTCTGGTACCTCAGGCCATCTGCTATGGCATCTAATAACCTCGTGAGAGCAATGAACAGCTCAGACTGTGATTTAGGGCTGTGGTCTGCCTGCCTATTCTGGCTTCTATATGAAATGAAACTCCAATTACAGTGTCTAAATTCAGAAGAGAAATAAGCAATTCAAACCTCTGGCTATTGAGGACTGGCATCCCTTACTGCCTGTGGAGGAAGGAAGGAGCAATATTTAGACCACCATCAAGAGCTGCATAAGTTAAGCATTGTGACTTTCTTTCTAGTGATGCTGCAGGGAATTAGAGCCTGACAGTCCCAGCACAGCAAAAAATCTGAATTGCTCATTTTAAACTTAGGTACTGTGACTATCCTTGGTCCATCTTAAGTGTTGTAACATGCAGGCTGCATACAGCCCTCCTCCTACTACTCTGTTGGAATTGTGTGAGGGGGAGGCAGGGAGTGAAAGGAAAAGCCATCTGTGCATTGCATCAAGTGGTGAAACAGGGGAGAAAGATCCTGCTGCTTCCAGCTCTGTTTCCATGAGTGCAAAAGTGCTGACAGGGGTAAGACTGAGAAAGTGATGGAGAGTGAAATTGGAAAGGAGAGAGTGAGATCCATGGACATTCTGCCACCAACGATAATGGGATTACGATTTAGGCCAGTCTGTGGAGATTTTAATGAGTCAAATGAAGACAGCTAAATAGTTTAAGTGAGCTATGTACAGACTCCTTTTTCAGTACCCAGCATGATAAATAAGGATACGAAATCACACCCAGTATGCATTATCCAAACAATATCATTATGCCCCAAGGAACACTTCTCTCCTTGTAGGGCTGTGTGATAGGCTGATGCCCAAAGCACTCTGTAGCTTATGACAGAGGGGAGATTGTCATTAGATTGAGGTGCAGGAACTCTTGCAATTCACTTGAAAATTGATATTAATACGTATGCAGATATATTTGAACAGTACAAAAATCAGACTGTACTTTTCCAGTTTTACTGCATGACCCTAGGTTTCCTTTTCCTTCCTCAGTGACTTGGTATTTGGGAGCTGTGCAAGCTGGGAATTCAGGCTCTCCAGTTTATCATTGCACAGTCCTCCCTGTGCTCATTCTTGAGCATATTGACAATTGGCATAAACCTGTCATTCAAATTGTTAAGGAAGTGTTCACGTGGACCAATGAAGTTTGATGAAACACTGATCTGGGCCTTGAAGCAATATAGTCAAGTGCTGTATTCCAGCACAGCTCCTCTGAAGCGGTCTGTGCACTGATCTCATCACCTGTCACACGCTTGGGTGGTATCATCGGTGTTACATAGGTCAGAAAGTGAGAAGAAACTGCTGTTCAATGACATGCATGAAATCTTCAGTCCTGAGTTTTAGAAATCTTCAGTCCTCCTGACATGCTCCCAAGATCCTGCAGCAACCTCTCAGTTATAGCAGGTAGATATATACAGGTAGAGGTATCTAATTAATTTGGCTCAATCATTCTTGTCCCTTCCTTATCTGTATTATATGGCATGCTCTCAAGTTCCCAGAGAATAGAGAAAGATCAAGGTAAAATAGGCATTTTTAAGGCAGCCTTATAAAGACCACAAAGGACTCAGTAGTCTGAATAAGCATTACTGATCCCTAACCTAGGGGACATTATGCGAACATAAGTAGACTTTCATGTTGGAGTTTATCACTCCAACTTTAAATTCATTGAACAGAAGTAGACAGTTTCAGAGGATGATTATTTTCTTCCTAAAATAAGTTTCAAATTGAATACAGATGAATTTTCCTCTGGAGCTGTCTGTTTCTCTGCCTTGACTATAAACAGAACCCAGGATACCGATCTTATCAGCAAATCACTGACTTCGAAGTGCCTTAATTAGATGAGACAAGATGGGTCTATGACCTTGGCAGTCTCCTTTTAGGAGAGCTGCCCAAACTGGAGGCATCATCTCTCAAAACTGATTATTTCTGAAAATAGGAGCCACATGGGATTTTGTATGTGAGAAATAATAAACAGGAATAAGAGAACAAAAATGAATGTACTTGCCAATGAAGTTTAACTTTCCAGATTCTGTATTTATTCTGCAAAAACAGATATCACAGTTCCAGAATTGACAGTCTATTCGTTACCTCATTGTAGACAATTAGAAAGTGGGAAAAATGGATACTAGATGGCAAACAGCCCCTATAGGCAAGGGCTCAGGAAGTTTTCTGCCTTCTCTACTGCAGCGACGTTACACAGTCCTCAACTGTGCCCAGTATCCAGTCCTGTACAGCTTCTGCAGGAATCTTTTCCTCACTTAAAATCTGTTCAAATCTAGGAAACAGAGCCTGTGCTTACACCCTGCCTTGGTGGAGGTCCTTCTCCCATTGCTTTATTACCTTTTCCTACCTTCATCTTAGCAAGACCAGGGAGAGGGTACGCAGTATCCCACAATAAGATTCATCCCAGAGATAAATATTTTTCTAATAATATGGATTGAAATGGCAACAACAGACCAACATTAGGCTTATGAATACGACTGAAATACCTGATACATCACTCTGACAAGGAGAACACGAGAGCCAGGAGAGTTCTCACCCTGATACTTTTGAGGAAGAGGAATTTCTCTTCACTGTTTTTTTTTCCCTCTTGCAAGAGGAAAAAAACCTGAAAGAGGCACCCAAAGAGCAGTTGGCAACAAACATATTCACATCACATCAAACATATTCACATTCACATCAAGCATATTCACATACACAGTGCTGACCCTGGGTGTTGTCAAGAGCAGTGGATGGGAAGAGGGGCTGCTAACAGGTGCTTTCATACTCTGGCTCTTCGAGGAGATTTTTTCTTTTTAAGTATGTACTTAGACTTCTGATGACCCTAAAAGGAAATCTGTATCCATCAGGAACTGAAAATTTAAATAAAAGTTTGGCAATCTTTATCCATCTCCTCTCTTGATATATGTTGTGCACATATTTACTAGGTAGTCCTTAAAATTCCTTTTCCTCTTTCAACAGTTACACACCTAATAAAAACCAGTAGTCACAGTGGGTGGAGATTGAATTCCCTTTCCTTTTAAGAGGAAAGACAGCTTGGTAAAAAAATAAATGATGTTAATTAGTTGAATATAATTGCAAATTCCTTGGAGTTAAAATGTGCTGCAAACCAGCAGAAAATGTTATTTGCCATATGGTATCAGAACTCTCTGGAACAATGTCTTATCCTCTACTATTTTCTGCAGGCTGAACATGGACTTGGATTATTTGTGGCTTCCCAAGTATTTATGTTACGCCAGCCAGCTCACTAAGCATCCCAAAATCACAGAAAAAGGTACTTGTTCAGTCCATATATACTAAAAAGTAAACAAACAAAAAAATCTTGGTTTTGCAAAATTTTTAATGAAATACTAAAGTTTCGTTTTTCAGTGGTTTGATTAAACTTTCAAAAACCTTTCCTTTGAATAGTCAAGACCCTCTAACTCACTACTGAACAGTGTTATTAAGAGCAGTAAAATAATCTTTAGGGAAGCTATCAAATACTAGTTGAAAATACTGTGTAATTTGTATGAAATATTATGAATAGATGAAGATTTAAAAAGAAGGAAAACATAGGTAAATCTTTATTTAACATGGTTTTAAAATTACAAAAAATAAAAAATATAGGCGTTTGCTATGCAACTATGCACATTCATTAATCTAAATTTTATGATCAAAAAATTTACAAGTTTTCCAGCTTTGATACAAAGTCCTTATCAGTGGGTTTGACAACATTCCTTACCAGTGAGTTTCCACTCTTCATTTTTAATATACACATCAACATTCAACCCCTTCCCCCTAAAAAAGACCCCCAGACTTGTTAAGAAATAGACATTCTGTTCATGTAGATTTATACATCTGAGAAATTGCTCTCTGAGCTCTCTTATTGTGAGAGATACTTGAGGACTCACACAAGTCCTTAGAAACTCTGACATAGAAGTGACATGAAAGTTCATTTTCAAGCTGTAAATGTATATTTGGATGTTACAACAGCAACATTGCCTTAATTACACTTGTAGCTCAGTTTTTTAATCTATTCTTCAGTTTTAGGTGCATGTAAATGCTATCACATTGATAAATCTAGCAGCTTTAACTGAAAAATTAGCAGTGAATGTTTTCAAGCCTCATTGCTCAAATGTGATAGTTTTGGTAATGCATATATTTTTCTCTTGAAAGTGAACACAGATATCACATGAAAAAGTAGGCCGTTGTTTTAGCTGTTAGACCTGTCAAATGGACAAGTTGGGTTTTTTTTCCATACAGTCTGTAAACTGAAGATGAATTATACATGTGAGCAAATCCAGGATTAAGAATCCTGAATTTCTCAAAAAAATCCCACCCCAAACCAAGACATAGAGGAATTCATGGAAATACTTCAAGTATCTTCATAGAGTTGTAGAATCACAGAACAGCTTGGTTTGGAAATGACCTTTAGAAGTCATCTAGTCCATCTGCCCCCCTGCAGTGGATGGGACATTTTCACCTAGATCAGGTGGCTCTGAGCCATTTCCAACCTGACCTTGAATGTTTTCAGGGTCTGGGCATTCACCACATCCCTGCATAACTTCTGCCAGTGTTGCATCACTCTTCCTGTCAAAAAATTTCTTCTTTGTAGCTATTCTAAACTGACCCTCTTTCAGTTTACAGCCACTATCCCTTATCCTTTGGCAACATGCCCTTGTTATAAGTCCCTTTCCCCCTTTAGGATCCCTTTAAATTTTGAAAGGCCATAATAGGTTTCCCTTGAACCTTCTCCAGGCTGTTCAAATACAACTCTCTCAGCCTTTTCTTATCGGAGAGGTGCTTCACCCTTCTGATCATCTTTGTGGCTCTCTTCTGGAACTGCTCTAACAGGTCCATGTCCTTATGTTGGGGGTTCCAAAGCTGGATGCAGCACTCCGGGTGAAGTCTCAGCAGAGCAGAGCAGAGCAGAGCAGAGCAGAGCAGAGCAGAGGGGCAGAATCCCCTCCCTGCCCTGCTGCCCACACTGCTTCGAATGCAGCCTAGGGTGAGATTGGCTTTTTGGTCTGTGAGTACACATTGCCGAATGTCATGTTGAATTTCTCATCCATTAGAAACCCCCAATTCTTCTGGGCAGGGCTGCTCTCATCTGTTCATCCCCCAGCCAGGGCTGACACCGGGAGTTGCCTCAGCCCAGGTGCAGGACCTTGCACCTGGGGTGAATTCCCAGTATCAATCAGTTTCTGTGTATTTGTGCTTCAAACCACCAAGAATTTACAACATATAGTATGATAAAATAGATAATTTACAAATTAGGGCTGACCATGGAGATTGGCTTATGCTGTTTAAAAACTTAGAAGTTGTAGCACCTTTCTACTGAGGTTTCCAATGATGTTCACAAAATCCGTACAGTTTTCTCCCATAATTCTAACAGGCAGCCCCAACAACTTCAAGGCAAAATTGAACTGTATGAGAATAAAAGTAGTTATGAATATTAAAAACATTTAATACATTTTTATCCTGTTTCATTTTATGGGGTGTATCAGTGGCAAGGTTCCTTTAAAATAAATATTTAACGTGTTAAAGAAGCAAGAAAAAATATGTTCCCCCGGCTTTGTAATTCTCATTTCATTAAAGTAAAATTTTTGCTTATATTTAGAATGAAAGTTCTGTCTTAGTGAACAAGTGGAATTATTTTTAGGACTTCTCTAAAGTCTTAGAGATGTGAGAAATTATTGGAAGGTAGAAGCTGTCAGATAGGCTTCCCAGGCTTTAAAAATATTACCCTAATTTTCCATTTTCCATTAAAAAAATAACAGATGATCTCTTTCCGGCTTCCCCTTCAAGTCAGCAACCTAAAGATTAAGCTGTCAGTTCTTGCTAAGGCAGATTTTTCAGGAATCCTTAAAAACATTTGCATTTATTCCAAATAGAATGAAATTAAACCACAGACAAACCTCAACATTGTACATAGGATAGAAAATTCCTGCTGGATTTATAGCTTACATAGAATCTTGCTCCATTCCTTACAAATGGTGTAAAACACCATCTTTTGATGTCTCCAAGCTTTTTGATGTGACACCACAGAGAGGGATGTGCACTGTACCACAAAAATCTCAGTTCCTAGAAACACTGGCCGGGGACTGGACTTAATACAATTAGGTCTGCTTCTTAACTTTGTTAACGAGGCAATGTGCAGCCAAAATGTGTTTGCTAGGAGCTGGTGTCTGGGGCACTTCCCTGGGGATCTTCTCATCTATCCCTTTGGCAAAGTGCAGACACGGTCCTTAATTCTTTCCAGTCATACTCTGCTCACAATTCAGCCACACTAGAGACGAACCGGCTGAAATATTTTAATATTATCAGCCTGGTTCTTTGTTGCTTTGCACAGAAGTTGTCATTGCCTTGTCAGATGTTGTTCTGGCCTGCCCAAAATGGGTGTAATTTACTTAGAAAACAGAGTCGTTGGTTGTCATTTCCAGCAACTTCTGTGTGAGGATCCAGACTGGATGCAAATGTATATTGAACTTATCTAAGAACCTTATCATAGCACAGTACTGTGTTAGGTGTATGCCATACTGCTCTTTGAAATACCTCAGCTAAGGATTTTTTTTTTTCTTTTAATTCCCGAGTTCAATGAAGCTCTGAGCAACCTGGTCTTATGAAGGGTGTCCGCACCTTCTTTTAAGGTCGCTTTCAACCCAAACCATTCCATGATTGTATGATTCTGAGACTATGACACTCTAGTTATATCTGTGTGAGAGAGTTCTATATCAAACATTTGCAAAAGAAGGAAAAAATCCTGTGCTCTGGTGCACTGGATCTGCTGAAAGACTGTTCAAGCATTGCAAATTCAGGAATTCACCAGTGACACTTATTCTGATGGAATCTGTTTAGTTTCTATTAATGCTGTTATTATTACCTGACACTAAGATATTATAGCATTTCCCATACCTGTCCACAGGATACACATGAATTAATTCAATCATAATTCTATGATTAATTTACAGTTTCCTAGAGCCCCAATTCAGACTGCTGAACTGTCACTGAACAAAGAGACACTAAAAGACAAGTTTTTGAAAAATGCTAATGTAGTTTAAGGTGAAGGCAGGTAAAGGGAGATGAGCATCAGTTTACATTATGTAGAATTTATCCACTTGTCTCAGATCAACCTTGAATACAAAACAGGAGATTTTGCTTGATTATGGCCTATCAACCCAAAAAGTTGGGAGAAAAGTGTTTATCATCATTTACCAGATGGTGAACAGTGGCACAAAACATTAGGATCAGATTTTAAAAGCCATTTAGAAGCCTGAGGAGGCAGATGAAGATGAAATGTTATTTCTGAGGTTAAATTTAGTGTCTGTGTACATCATGAAGCGTCTACACACTTAGAAATACGCACTCAAGAAATTTACCCAAGGTCACTGAAAACATCTGTCTCAGGGTATGTGGTAGGATTAGTTTTCACTCATGACCTGTGAGCAGAACAATACCTTCCCTCCTTGAAAAGAAAAATACATATTCATTCTTCATAAGTTCAGTAATGGCTTTCTATGCTCACTGCATCACTGCTGAAAGGCCTGACTTGATACATTCTCCCTGCCCTGGGGAGTTTCTTCCTTTGTGCATGTACAGTAAGGAGATGGGTTGCCACAGATAAGATATGCTTTAAAAGGCCCAATTATTGTTTAATAGACATTTAAAAAAATCAAATGCTATTTGATTTTGATGTCTGTCCACCAGCAGTGGCAATGAAATTTCTCCTTAAATTTCGTTTCAGCAATTTATAGAGTCATAACAGTAATAAAATATGTAAAATCCACAAGCAAGTAGACTGCTGGGGAAAAAACCCCAGTATTGGTTAAGCACTTTCAACACCTACAAATCCTGTTGTAGTGGGATCATAAAAGAAGACAAGCCAGACAATAATTTCACTAATATTGCGTGTATTTCTGCTCCTAAAGACACCAGAAATATTTTCAAAGAGGCTTAAATGTTCCTGAGACTGTAGATCATCATCCATGTGATTAAGATAGGTAACCAGACGACCCAACTATCACAAACAGTGGGGGTCATTTGCCTTAGGTTTTCTTCAGTGAAAACACATCTGGAGTCAGATAAAAGAATATGAGAAGACTTTAGGGCTGAGGCTACTGTCCAACTTGGAGAGCTCTGCACAGGTGAAGCATCTCTTCCAGCTTTACTCTGTTCTTGGTAAGCAAATTCTTCTACTGCTGTATCAGACCAGTGCACCAGAACGGACACATCAGGCCCTGTTACTTCCGCAACAGAATCACGCTTTCAGCAGCCCCAAGGCTCTGTGGTTCAGATCAACAACATAAACCAGCTCTGCAGAGCCCTGTCACACTCCTGACAGCTGGAAAGTGGTCTCACTATCGAGGCAGGCAGCCCCCTCTCCGGTGGGCTGACCTTGGCTGCCTCCCATACCTCCACTCAGCCAGTCTTTCACTCCTCCTCCACTACAGAGCAGGAGCAGGAAATACAATGAAAAAGCTCATGGGCTGACATAAGGACAGGCACATCCCTTGGCAATTACCATCAAAGTTAAACAGAAAAAAATAATTTAATTTATTGAAAAATTAAATAGTCTAGGGTGTTGAGAAGCAAAGACAAAAATGAAAACATCTTCTCCTGCATTGCACCCTGTGTTAACAGCTTAACTTCTCCCAATTCCTCTATACCACAAAGCAGCCATATGCAACACAGAAGCACTCTTGGAATCAGGCAAGACACCCCAAGATATCTAAAGTGTGCTAGACAGCTAACTTAAGGCACTTGAATTATTCTGCACTGAGATTGTTCATTTCTTAATGAACAGTGCTATTTGGGAGCTTGTGCAATGTCCCAGACTTCTAGACAGAGCAAACCAGTACAGGGCGGTGTTTGTGTCAGTCCTGTCCTGCTCTGAGGTAGCAGCTACCGGGCAGATGAGACTTCTCCCAACACATAAAGTGTCACAAATTGTTGTAGTCCTATTGCCTCATTGAAGAAAGTCACATCCTGAAACCTCTTATTGTCATAAATTGGAAATTTTAGGGTTTTTCCAGTCGTAAATTCTTGAAACATGTATTCTTTCCTCCCAGCTGAAGGGAGAGGGATTATTTGCTTCTTCTTTATCAAAGTGGTGATGGTCCTCGGATGTCACTAATACAGTAGGGGCAAAATGGCTCATCTGTTACCACTGGCGAATTCCTACATTAAAGGCTGCATGTAACATGCAAAGTCTTTTATTAAGTCATGATCTCAAATCCTCTTTTTTTTTTAACTTTTTATTCACTTGAAAATTAACAACGATCCAAGTTTCCTTACTTCAAACAACAAGTTCTATTATGTACAGAGTCTTAAATAGTGTCTTAACAAATTTAAAGACTTTCTAGACTAAAGACTAAATGATCAGTGTGATCAGTGGCAGAGACTGTCATTTACTTATCAATATTTCAGTTGGTAGCTCAAGGAAATAATGAGGTACCTTAGACTATTCTTGTAGCCGTCTCAGAAAGTTAGCTAAGTAATGCAGGAAATCCAATTCCTGCATCCAAATCAGGCAGTGCCAGTTTCTTCAGAGATGGCTGAAGAGGGAAAATTTAATTGTCCAAGAGAGAGAATACCACTGTGTTAAGTTCTTTCTACAGCTGGCAATTCTTACTTTGAGTTTAATGCTTGTTAAATGATGAGCTTTTGAATAGAAATTCAATGAATGTTCTCCCCTGAAATCATTTAAATTTGCACTCACACACTGACCTCCCTGTTCTACTTTTCATGTAGGGTCACAGGAGAAAGTTCTTTGCATATCCCCAGCTTTGAGAAAGGCTCAGAGGCAAAGCTGAGAACCTTACAATCTTTTTTTGCTCAGGTTAGCAAAGTTAGAAAACCTGAGACAGTAATTACAATCTGGTTTAAAATATTGCAAGTCATTGAAATCTCCCTCCTGTTTTTTGTTTGTTTGTTTTTGTTTTGTTTTGTGTTGTTTTGTTTGGCTTTATTTTGTTTTGTTTTCTCCTTCCTCTGGTATTAGTTGATACAACATAATGAAAGCATGTGGATGATTGCAGGGACCAAAACAAAGCGATTTATATGTTAAAAGCTGAAGAAATTAACATGTGGGGCCAGTCTGTCATCAACTCTGCTGGGTTTGAATTAAGGTATTGACATATCAATGAGGGAAGTGAGTGGAAGTGAGTGAGGGAAGCCCAGACACTCCTGTATTTCTGTGTACAGGAAATGCCTTCGATTTAACTTGTTCTTTCCAAGCTTCTAATTTCACAGGCATCAAATCACAGATTTTTTTGGTAACTTCTGAACTTTACTTGATTGTATTGACTTTTGATTTATAAAGCTCAGTTTCATTTGTGTCCTAGATAATAAGAATTGAAGCATGAAAGTTAAATGAAATTTCCAAAAAATCAATTTGTTGTTTAAATGAGCAACAGAATAACAAGTTCTGCTTGAACTGGAATAAGCTTTAGATCAAGTGGAGATGAGCATCTTTCCAGAGATGCTCACTTCTTATTATAATAAGAGGTATTTTGATGGAGTTCAGTAATAGAAAGACCAAAGTTTTGGTAGGCTTAGTGAGCTCAATTACACATAGACACATCAGATTATAAATAGGGAGAAAGTGGCAGTAATCTTCTATTTAAGAGCTTAATGTTTGAATCCAGACACTGAGATAAAGCAAATACAAAGAGTGACAATTGAGAAAATTCAAGGCATTCCTCTTTCTAGAGGTTTTAGAAAAGGTATGTTGAAAAATATCTATTCTGCCAAGAGATTCAAAATGGTGGTTTTGCATTTTTGTCAGAAATCTAAAATCTAAAATTACGTGTATTCAAGTCACTTGAAAACACCAAGCGAGCTTTATATCTGATGAAAATCATTGGATTAATACTGGAAGTAATGAATTTGGCTTATATCTTAGATGAGACACTTTATAAAATGACTGTGTCACCTAAATTTTTATGGTTCTGAATTAAAATTAAAATCATGCTATGATGAACTACATCCCAAGGTATTTAAACTCTGTTGTTCAAGTTAAGCTCAATTTCAGAGTGTAATACCAGAAAAATTCCACTGGGAGTTATTTAATTTTTTTATGCAGGTTCAACATGTATGAGAACACTTATACAGCCATTTAAAATCAATCAAGTGAACACAGTGATTGTCAGAGGTGAGCAATTTTCATTCCACACATCTGAGGTTTCACTTAGCTTCATGGGTTTTACACAACTGACTCTGTGGTTATGTTTCGAGTGTACACTGGGATACATCACTGCTATAGTTGAATGAGTAGTTTATCACTTTTGTCAGGGGCCTTCAAACCTTTTGTGAAAAGTTACATATGCTATCTGAGAGCTTAACATAACCCCTGGTAGTGGAAATTTTATATCTTAGTGATTCTCAGTCCTTTTTCACGTGAGACCCAAACATCACATTTATTTCTGCATCTTGTTTGTATCATTTTTGTGAGGCAGGATGTGTGAAAGAGACTGTGGCTGGAAATCTGGCATGATAAAAAAACAGCAAGAGGCATTCATATCTTTACAGGTCAGATACTGAATGAAGTGCATACTTGTTGGAGAGGTGGGAAAGTGAGAATTAGGCTTTGCCTCAGCATTACTCATAAGTAAATGGACTGTAGAGTTGCTAAACAAGTGGTGTTTGTCATTCTGTGTGCTTTAACTACCATCAGCTCAACTCTGCTGTCAGTTCCAACAACAGACTCTGGGGATGTTACTCTGATGGTGAAGCAGTGCAATTATATTTCCCATCACAGATGGATTTAAACTCCCTCCCAAACGAAAATATTTGCTTTATTCCTTTCCAGACTATGAAAATATAGAACAATTCATAATATGAAAATTGAGCTTCTAAAAACTCTGTTCGCAGTATTTGGGCTATGACTCTGAAATTAAAAAAATAAATGACAGCTGTCTTCACTCTGCACATGTGTTTACTCATACATTAGTTTGCACATTTGAATAATTACAGTAGCTAATGCTACAATAGTATGCATATTGTTAAATCTGTTAATTCTCACATGAGAGGGTTGTCATGCTAGATACCATGTGTTTGTATCTTCAGTAAAAGAGGATAAGTTTCCTTAGCTTAAAGCTTGCAGTATCTATTCAGAGTGCCTGATATACCCACAAGGGTCAAAACCAAATGATGAAGTTCTGCAGAATATCTCTCACTTCAACTTTTACATTACTTTGGAAGCTGTATATATGGGAATGTGAAGAGATGATTCCTAACGCAGAATGCAGTAATTGAAAAACAATTACTTGTTCAGTCAAACAGCTTAAAATATTATCTCATCAAAAAGTTAGCTTCTATGTAGCTTTCATTAATTCTTTGCTTGCAAAATATGCTTGTATGCCTAGTTCCTTGGACTATTTTTAGGTTACTGCTCATGGACTGTGGATGCCTTTGATATTTTATTGCTCTTTACCTTATGAAGAATGCTCAAGCAATCTTAATGTCAAACTATAAACTCACAATTCACCCCCAGTGAGCTTCTTCCTTTTGTCCACTTGCACTTCATTTTGATGATAGCAGTTGCATCCATTTAATTTCCATGTGTAAAACCCAGAAAATTTTCGGTGTGTAGTTTTTGTTTAGGTTTTTGTTTGTTTATTTGTTTATTTGTTTGTTTTTGGTTGCTTGGTTGGTTGGTTGAGGTTTTTTTTCCCTATAATATTGTAGTTCCCAAGGTGAGGTCATAGCTGATGTAGTTTGCACATATGGGTTTTACACTTGACTTCCACTGAAATCTCAGGGCTTGTCCTCCCTGTCTTTTGAGGTCTGTCACTGCTTCTATGGAAGTTTTGACCATGGTGAAAAATAAAAGGTAGGAAAAAGCAAGAAAATAGAGACAAAAAGTAGCTTCCATGTGAGGTGATCTCTGCCTTTCACTGCAGGTCACAAAGACAGAACAAGATGATACAGATAGCTCAAGTCTGTTTTGCAAGCCATTAGAACACTGTGTGTTGTGCTTTTTCTCCCTATTTTAAAAGGGAATAGGAAAGAGCCGAGAAAAAGATAACAAAGGTTAAAAGACATTGAAGGCTTTTCTACAGGTGAGTTGAAGCAGGTAAGTAGGTGAAGATTTTTTGTCCTCAAAGCAGAATATTTCAGTGGAGATATTATGAGCTTCTATAAAATTATGAGTGACACGGAAGGCATAGGTAGGACTCAATTATTCATCATTCTTTTTAAGACAAGAAGTATTGATTGCCAAATAATGAGAGTAGAAGTCATTTTCATGTAAACAATGAAAGCAGTGGTTTTACACAGAACATGTGCTATCACTGTGGGCCTTCCTGCAAAAGAAAGCTGTGTACAGCCAAAATTGACATTGGTTGAAGATCTCACTAGACAAACACGTGACACTGAAATTCTCAAAAGATTCTAAAATATGCAGGATAGCAACCAGTTCAGAAACTCCCCTTAGCTGATGATAGTTGGAAGATGTAATAGTATTAGAGAAGCAATCAGCTACACTCTATTTTCTTGCAGACCTTTATGCACAGATTTAGGGTCATGGCTCCATCTGGTTAATTTCTTCTGGAAAGGCATCAACTCCTGCCTAAAAATAACAAAGTGTCTACTTAAAAGAATCTGGGCAAAACAAAATCATTTTGAGGATCAGTGATGATGGTGGTGAAGATCACAGGCTCAAAAGTGTATAAAAAACCCCATAGTTTGTGAAGGCAAAATTGCCAGGTGTCAGACAACCCGACATCATCGCCTTGATTCCAAAGGCATCCAAGAAGCTGCTAGAGAGTCCCTGGTCATGTTCTGCCTGGCAATATGTCAAGACACAAGAACAGAAATGTACCGCATGCCTGTCTTCCTTTTTCAGGTGAAATGGATGCCTGACTTGAGTGAGGTCAAGAAGGATGGGCTGAGGAGTCCCAGAGGTTGAACAGAGCTTTGAATGAAAGGTGAAGGGCAAAGCGCAGTGAGAACATCAACAGATTTTGGAGAAGCATTAAAATGGACTGGAGCCTAAAGAACTCAATGTATATGTGTGTAAAACAGAAGTAAGGCAATCCCATTGCAATCCCATTCCACTATCACTCGTCTACACAGTGATTTATGGAGATAGTTATCCTTTATGGGGTCATAACTCTTGATATGAGCCAGAACATCTGCCTTTACAGTGTAAATGGGAAAATATTCAATAAGTGAGATAATGTTCAGAAATGCGCAGGCAGGATTACCAAGTGATTTTTAAGTTATCTTTGCATATCTTGATTTTGAATTGTTAGCCCCTTGAAGAACTGAATTTTCTATAAGGATGCCACTGAATGATCTTTGAATATATGATGTCTTACCATGACATGTGACTGGTTATACAAAATGTCTTCTGTCGGAGATCTGAATATAAATTCAGGATATACACTCACGCTGCAGCAGAGTACATCAACGTTTCAGTTATTCAATGGAAATAAGCCTGAGACATGCCACCTTCGGTTCTTCTACAAGAGGCTTTTCTTTGAATCCAGCTGAAATACAGTGGTGTGAGATGTGATAAACGTTAGAATTCTTATAACAACGAATACATGACAATGTCAGATTACTTTTACTTTCTGAACATATCTGTTGTTTTCTCCTTGTCTCCACTGTGGTTAGTGGTGCTGGTATAGTTTGTACTTTTTCTTTGCAACATACTTCAGCTTGGAGATATAGAAAATGGATGGGGGAATTAAAATATCCCTGGAAGTAGATGAAATTCCTGCAGTGGCTTAAAAAAATAGAACTAGTAGCTATTGCAAAGTTAGGAGTTTTGCATGGCCTGATATACACAACTTTGACAATACAATGAGCATGAACCATGTTTCAGACTGAGAGGAGCTACCCTGATTTCAGAGGATTTCTTCAAAAAATACTTAACAACTATTGCAGCCAATTCTGCTCAGCAGTAAGTCTCATTGCGCTGGACTTTTTAACATTCAGGACACTGCAATTAGCTCAAAATATGAACAGGTTCCCAGTGGCAATTCAAAATACAACTTCTAATGTTGAATGTTTGCCTTTTGTGGATAAAGCTTTACCACCATGCCAATTTCCCCATTTACCACACAGCTGTAGCTTAAAACTTCAGTGAAGCAATGCTCCGAGCATTAGACTGTTTCAGAATCTGTTGAACCTCAGCATATTAAATTTCTGATCTATCAGATAATGTCAAGGCCTGTGAAATTATTTTCGCCTATGCAAATACACTAATCTTCAATGTCTGTTCTCAAATCCTAAGAAAAAACCCTTATTCCAGGTTTATTTTTTGCTTGGATATGGATATTTTTAACCTAGTTGCTAAATGCAATAGAGTCAACCCTTCATTATTTCTTCTTCAAAGTCTACTCAAACACTGACCTTTAGAAGTTCTAACTATGGCTACTTTTGCAAGGCCTGCACTTTCATGAAACAAAACTCACTGTTCTCTGCTGGAAAAATCAGATTCAGGCCTAAATTGGCAACCCAGTTCCTTTTCTTATAAGATTTAACTCCACTATTAACCACAGACAGGTGTCCAATACCTATTAAAAAAGCTTGTATAAATTATGGACCTCAGCAGAAATCAATCTGCAGTCTCATCTGGTGGGCTGCACAGTAGCCAAGAAAAACAACAAACCCAGAACATGTTGGTGAGTAAAACCTTCTTTATGTTTAATACCACTTACAGGTAACTATAAAATCAGTACCAAAAATATTAAGTTTTTATGAGCTGGACTTCTGATGGAACTTCAGGACTGACCAGAAAGTGGTACTCATTTTCCTATCTCTGATTCTAAATCTCAAAATTATTTGTTGTCAAAGGAATATTATGCAGATTGCCAACAGACTTTTGACTCCTGGAAAACACCCCTCCCCCCCATCTTTGCCTTCTGAGCTATACAAGAGACAGCTATACATTTAATTTCTTAATGAACTAACTTGCCTACACTTGGCTTGTAATTTTTCAAGAACTGACAGCCTTCCCTCTCCTACCTGTCCCACTGCCCACATGTATTCAGAGAAATTTTGTCTGTGATGGTCCTATACTTCAGTTCTGACATGTCAAACTCTGGCCCTTAGCTGTTATTCAAATCATTCCATCAGGTGTGGAATTAGATTAAATAGCGTTACTTCACAGGAATATATGATTACCACCGGGCAGAAGAAAAAAATAATCCCTGAAGTTTTACAAGGGTAGTACAGATATCCAGGTTGCTGCCACTCTCAGCTTGAACTCAGAAAAACACATCATGATTTCATCTGATCTCTGGCCTATGCTAAATTTGTAACAGGTTGGCTTTGCTAATCCCTCCTAACTATGCAGAAATTTGGCTATGGTTAACCATTGTCCCTGAGACAGTAACACCATTAATTATCCAATTGGATTGTGTCTGCACCGTAATATCTGTAAGTGACTGCCGAACTGCCTGCAATCTAGATAATCCTACAAAGAGATAACTGGCAATTAGTTGTGTGTTGTGTCTTTCACCCTCTGGCTGTTCTCTGGCTGTGAAGGAATCACAGAGGCACTCCAGGATCAGAATAGGTAGGTTTACAAAAATATGTGGTCCTCATTCCATAATTATCCTCTAAATGACATAGTTCCTTTCCCAATGCTTATTCCTCTCACAATATCCAAACATTATGCTCCAGACTGCTAAGTATGTATAAAGGCATTCATTTTTCAAGCAGAGTTATGTTTAGGCTTATATTTGCTTTTATGGAAGTCCTGAGAGTTATTATGGTACTGTATTAAAAAAAAAAAAAAAAAAAAAAAGGAGGATTTAAAAAAGTTTACCACAGTGAGAGTCTGAAATCAATATTGTTTATATGGGCATGAATGTTATTGACTGTGTATTTACAATAACCTCCAGAAAGTAACTCTTAAACTATTAAACCTCTTTGCAAAGTATACAATTTCATAAATCTGACTAAATATTTTGCAATAATAATTAGATTAATTACTAGAAGAAAGCAACATATTTGATGGGTTTTATTCTTAGGAAAAAGTTAGACATTCCACCACTGACTTGATTCAAAGAGTCTGTTTTCTCCAGCCTGGTATTTGTAACTGGAGGAATACCTTTCTTATTTCTGGAAGAAAATACTTCACAATGAAACCTAACCCAAACAGGATTAATCTGAAGACAATTGGTTTAACTTGCACAGAATATTGTTTACAATGTTATTGATAGAGGCCAGCTCAGAAAAATGCACCCAGATGTCATTGTTAGGATATAGAACATTTATATGTGACTAAATAATAATTACTCTATCCCCCTTAATACAAGATTCAAAATGAATTCTGGGCAGAAAATGAGAGAATGTTCAAGTGTTCAAGAGCTCCCAGAAACAAGATAGCTGAGGAACACTTTTCATTATTTCACTTTGTTACAGAGAGGTGCCCACTAGAGAACATTGTCTACATTCATAAGGCATTTTCAGTAGGTCACTGTTGCAAACAGCCTTTACACAGTACATAGAGAAGACAAAATAGTAAAAATGGAAAAGAGGTTCAAAGACATGAGGTGATAAAGATTCACAGTTTGATAATGGCAGAAATGGGGACTAGGGCTCAGGTCTGATGAGTTGTCTTAAAAAGGAGAATATGTGATTTAGCCCTACACTTTGTGTGAAAGATATTTCATGAGAAAAGTGTCATTGGGAAAGATCTGAATCTGTGAGAAGTGTTTATTAAGTTCTTTTGAGTTTGTGAAATATTCACAAACTATTAAAGACTTCAGTGATTTCATGGCTATCTAAGAGTTGAGAAGATTGATTAAGTGCCACTTTGCAACTGAAATCCATTGTTTTTAACCACATGATTCCCATAATTTTCCTGGCCAGTCCCATCTGCCATCATTCAAAGGATCTGTGGATTTTCATGATCCAAGGTCTCTAAAAACTAAAGGAGATAATGGAGCCTCTTGGGAAAACAACTTTGTTGATGAATAGCTTTCTTCTTCTTTCTATTTTTTCCCCAACCATTTCTACAACAGCAAAGTATAAAAAAATAAATTTATCAGTAATATTTTGGACCTAATAGCAGTAAACTTTAGGTTTAAAACTGAGGCACAAGCAAAATTTTAGTATGAACAGTAGAGAAAAATCAAGTTCTTTGGAAATATAAAATAGATGATTGCAGACAGATTTATCTTGGGTTAGCAGGGAAAGAGAAAGAGAGATAAATTAAAGATTTACCCAAAAGTAAGGTTGTGGCTGAACCCTGATATCATTCAGTACTTAAACAACAGAAAATTTATTTCCTTGTGTCTTACCAGTCTTTCTCATTTTTTTTCTTTCTGGGTAGGTTATTCTTATTTCCCAGCAGACCCATCACCTGCAGCTGTAGCTTTACCCTTCCTCCTTCGTCTCTTAAACTTTTTTTACTTGGCCTTAAAATGGGAAAAGACTGTAATTCAGATTCATAAGTGAAAACTGTTAGGGAGAGCAGAGCATAACTTAAGGCAATAAAAAGCTCTTGGCATTCATGCTCTCTAAAGACACAGACATCTAGACTTCTTGTCTGCTGTTGCATGAGAGGGAACAAAAGTAGTAATTGATTCAAAGAGTCTGTTTTCTCCAGCCTGGTATTTGTAACTGGAGGAATACCTTTCTTATTTCTGGAAGAAAATACTTCACAATGAAACCTAACCCAAACAGGTTTAATCTGAAGACAATGCTGTTAATGCTTAACACTGTGGAGTGTTAAGCATTAAGAAAGAGTGACTCAGTTGCAGGATTCTTGATATTAAGACTGGATGGATGTTGACCAAGCAAAATACAAGCATGACAGAGCAGTACTATCTTGAAAACAATACCATTAGACTAAGTGGCAAACAGAAAATGATTCCATTTCCAAGTAATGTCAGAGACCAGGTTTTTAATTAGCAAAAGTATTAATAGATAAGGAATACATAATTTATTCATAGGTTCATCTGATGCACAGTTTTGATCCCAAGAGTTTTTGTTGCTAAAAGTCCTACTCTTGCACTGTCAAAAAGCCGTGCATGCTCTACACTTTCTATTATCAATTTTACTGTCCTGCTGAATCTCAATGTTCACCTTCATATTCTTGGCAGGCTTTTATGTGTTTGCTTACATTATAATTAAATGTTCTGTATTCATTACTTTCCAGTTCTGACTTTTAATTATTCTTTTCAGTGTAATTACTCCACCACGTACATTCAATCAAATGTGTTATCCTTTGCATATCCAAAATTTATTAAACAAGGATAAATGTGTGGTCAATTAAACTACTACATATACAACTCCATCTGTTCCTAAAAAAGCTCTTGAGTCTCTAGTGTGCTTTCAGTGGCATGAATTACAGACTTAGAGATCCCCTTTCTTACTCTTTTCTATCAGTGCTTGTAGTCTGCCTGTTATTAGCGGCAAATTAATTAAATATAGGGAAAACAAACAAGTGCACAAAAAACCCCAAGATTTGGGTTAAGTCAATGATTTCAGATGGTGATAAAGTTAATATACAGAGGATTCCTAATCTTCCTGAAGCTCCTAGATGCCAGTGTTAATTATCCAACACAACCTCACTTTCTCTTTTTTTTGTTTTTGGTAGTATTCCAGCAAAACAAAACAAAAGAGAAAGTTTGGGTGAATCCCCCAGTGTCTAGCTATTAGAAATATTTTGGTTGGAAGTTGTTATCCTGTACATGTCGCAGTTACCAAGAACAATATAGACTCACTTTTTTAGAAGGCTAGAAATCCAATCCTTTATTTTGAGATGATCTCTCTTTTATACTGTTTTACACAGACCTATTTGATTGGTGAAACAAAGGCAAATCTCTACAATCACATTGGTTAAATGAGAGGGAGATCAAGAAGTCCCTCCTATGAGAAAGGAATGAAATAACATAGGTACAGTTAGAAAAACATTGCTCTTGTTTACAGAAAATCACCTGGGAAAGGAATTTTGAAAAACCAAAACATGTCAGGCTTGAATTCAGGGCTACATGTATATCCCACATTTTAATTCTATTGAAAATCTTCTTTTGAAAATCAAGCTCCAGAGAGCTTAATTTCCAAAACAAAATTAACTGTAACATTAACTTAGACATCTTGAGAATTTTTTAAAAGACCCTTTAACTTGATTTCTGGTGTCTGATCTTTGCAATCGCATGTCACTTAAAGTAGAGTTCATTTGAATTTTTCTTTCATATGAATTTTGTGTTTCTGATGTAATCTCCAACTGCTGCAGAGTGCAAATTCAGGAAAAAAAAATAGCAGTGAGATTAATCTCACTTGAGTTTAGTTAGCTCTACGTCAGCTGTCTAGGCAAACAGTAGAGAGAAACAGACACGTCTTCAAGGCAATACAGCCCCTGCTAAAAAACCCAACACGCTTATGGCAAGATTAGCCAGCACCTCTAGGAATACCTGTCCCTCTCTCTCTTTTAAAGGAAGGGAGCCTAAACCTTAGATGTATAGAATTTACAGTCCTGGTCTAAAACTAGATACAATGCATACAACCTGCAAACAAGCTTATTCAAAGATAGAGTGATTTAATACAAGATTTTATGCTGAATAGAGTGGAATAATTTTGCATTTAGTATCATATTCTCAGAGAATGGATGAGCATTTATACCACTTCTTGCTTTTTTTAAACTTTACAGAGAGAATCCTTTGCCTGAGTGCGACAAAATACAGACATGACCTTAGTTTTTAGAGTAGCTATTCATATTAAAGGGAAACTTTCTAAAATAAACAATAAACACGAATAGATAAAACCTAATTTATATGTGGTCCATATCAGGTTGAAATAACATCTAATGAATTTCATCCTGAGGTAAATTCATACTGTCAGGTTTAACAGCCTTTCATAAACTGGATTTATGCTCAGTGGGCTAAATTCTTCTTTCAATTAATTTTCATGAATGGTGTTTGCTGCAATGTAAATGAGAAGAGACTCTGTCTCCAAATGCCTAGAGGCCTTTATTGGGAGTTTGCTGATGATGCATAGAAGGATACTAAAACAATGTTATCTTCACCTAAGCATAGTCTTAAAATTAGATAGCAGTTAAGATATGTCACTTTTATTCTGCTGATTTAGAAAGTGGAATACAGTTATTGGAAGAAAGGATGCAGATTAAAAGTCAATGAGATTTTATTGCGTCATGATAATTATTTTCCATTGTTTTACCATTATTTCTTCATTTAGGAAAAGACGATGATTCAAGTAATTTTATCAGCTCACTAGCTTTATGTTCCATATATAAGGCAAGAAATTGGAGTGAATGCAAAATTTTCAATCATGAACCTTTCACTTCCAAGTTAATTTTCTTTAAAAAATAATGAAATGATGCCATATACATACATAGTATATTAGGTACTTTTACCTATAGGATTAGTGTATATATGTATCTCAACATAAATATGTCTATTAATGACATCATCATTGATATCCTGGAAGTAGATGAATGCCGTTTGAAAGCTATGGAACTTGAAAGTTATTGAAAACATCTCCCATTTTTTTAACATCCAAGAAGGAGTACATGTAATATAGATTATAAGGGAAATAAAGTAATAGCCAAGAAAAGATTACTTGAAAAGATCTAATGAAAAATCTAATAAGTCATATAAATCCATAAGGTTTCTCTGGTAATTGCGGGATAAATGTGTAAAGTGATATGATTTTAAAATTATAGCTACCAGTAATTACTTTGAGGTTAGGAAGAAACTTCCCATATATGGGTCTCATTTATCTTCATATTAAAGGTATATGAACTAGACATTGGTTCAGGATAAAATATGGGAAATAAGTGTTAATGTTAATCACAATGTCATTTCCTATGTTGTAGAAAGACACCAAATTTCATTCCACCCAGAGGCTCTTAGTCATCTAGAAGTGATTATAAAAAGCTTCAATGATATTATAAATATTTCCTTATACTGTCCCGAGTTCCCTCTAAGCTTCAGACTAGAAAAAAATCCAATCTATATTTCTCTAATTAAGCTACATCCATTGTGACTCATATTATAATTGTTCTTCTCCAGAGGTGCAGGCAATATTTTATAATATACAAATCAGTGCACATCAATCCAAAAGAAAATCCATGATTTGTGACTGTCCCAGTTTTCCATACTCATTTATTTCAAAAGATTTTTCTCATCATAATCTTTCTTGCCCTTTCCAGCTTCATATTCATGTCTATAGCAAGTGACCATCCATGCCTATATGAATTTCTTTTTCTGGTGCCAGAAGGAAGAATTTAAATAAAATGAAACTGCTAGAGAAGCTCTATTTTGCACTATTTAACTCTTCTGTAGAATAAGAAAGTCTTCCAAGAACTTAGAAAGTCAGTTAAGCATTATCCATTTTGAAAAAAAAATGTAGAAAATATTATAATTAGCTTTCATTTTCATGATATTATTTAACTTTTTATTTTCTTTAGTTCAAAATAATACTTTTAGAGTAGGAGAACATAATGCCACAGCCATGATGATAATGAAAGTTATATATAAATTGAAGAGGAAAGTATTTTTTTTTCAAGGATTATGTTAAATGCATTAATTACTTAGAGTTTTGTTGAAGTTTCAACATGGAGCATGACTTAGAAAAATGCTTACAAGCATTTTTTCCAAATAGCCTTACAAATAAGACTACTTTTCTTAAGCAACAATTTCCAGTTAGAAGATCAAAATGTGTACAGTCCATTTCATCTTAGCGACACTTCCCCAATAGCATGGCAAACCACTTGATTTCCTTGCTTCACAACTCAAGTGTTTCCTTCCTGAAAATGATTTTTAAGTATCACAATGTTGGGCACAAAATACTCACAATACGGGAAAATTATTTCTGCAGTGACAACACATGCAGGGTCAGGAACTGTGTCTACCAGATCCTGTTCTAGAATATCTGATTGAACATTTCATCTCACCTATTCTATTTCCCAACATAATGTGCATGTGAAAAACTGGTAAGAACACAGTGAAATGCAAAAAACCCCCATGATTCTGTTGCTTTGGAACAAGATCCACGCATGCACAAGCACGCATGACTAGTACTGTCGTGTGCTAGTGAAATACTGAGGGATTTGGCTAACCTTGATGCAAATTCCTTTGTGTAAGCAATGACTCAGGGTAAGTTGGATTCAGAGCCTGTGGAGAGTGACAAATCCTTCCAGTGGATAATTCATCCTCACTTAGACAAGTGCTTAAAGGCACTGGTTTCATAGGGAGTTGAACCTGTTTTAACAGTTAATCTTATTTCTTCCCCAACCAAAACATTTCAGTAGCAGATCCAGTACTTGTTATTAATTTCCAGTCTGGTGAAAAGCTAAAAATCCATTTAAGTACAAAAACACTGCAAGGAAAAAGGCACAAATACATTCCTGGGATGGGAATGAAAAGCAATGGGAACATTACCTCCCATGAAGAAAGGCTGAGAGAGTTGGGGTTGTTCACCCTGGAGAAGAGAAGACTCCAGGAGACCTTATAACACCTTTAGCTATTACAGGAGAGCTGGAGAGGACTTTTCACAAGGAAGTGTGGTGATCAGAGAAGAGGGACTGGTTTTAAACTGAAAGAGGGCAGATTTAGATTGGATATTAGGAAGAAATTCTTCACTGTGAGGGTGGTGAGGCACTGGAATGGGTTGCCAAGAGAAGATGTGTAATTCTCTATCCATGGAAGTGTTCAAGGCCAGGTTAGATGGGGCTTTGAGCAACCTGATCTAGTGGAAAGTGTCTCTGCCCATGTCAGTGGTTTGGAACTAGGTGTTAAGTCCCTCCCAACCCAAAATATTCTATGATTATTCTATGTTGCTCTGTACTTTCTGCGGAAATGGGCTGCTCATCACACCTCATACAATCATGCCCTTAAATGTAAAGCCCTAAAATATGAAAATATATCTCACTTCTTGGTTAACGAAGCTTAAGTCTAGTTCAAGACACCACATCTGTAGGATTGGAATTAGCAGAAATTATTCCTATCTCAGGTGTTTACTTCACAGTACAGCACACATGAGGTGTGTAGCTGAATGAGGCTCTATGCTAACATCATGCCAGACAAGTTTAATGTCCGTTCATCACAGCAATAAAAGGAGCTTCTCAGAAATGCACTCCCAGTAAGTTCACAGACAACACTGAGCTGAGCAGAAATGTTGACCTGCTGGAGAGCTGCAAGGCTCTGCAGGAGGATCTGCACAGGCTGGATTTATGGACTGAGGCCAATTGTAAGAAGTTCCATAAGGTCAGGTGCCAGGTCCCTCACTTGTTTCACAACACCCCATGAATTGCTACAGGCTTTGGGCAGAGTGTCTGGAAAGCTGCCTGGTGGAAAAGGCCCTGAGGTGCTGGTCAGCAGCAGCTGAACATGAGCCAGCCGTGCCCAGGTGGCCAAGAAGGCCGATGGCATCCTGGCCTGGATCAGCCCTGGTGTGGCCAGCAGGAGCAGGGCAGTGACCGTCCCCCTGTCCTGGGCACTGCTGAGGCCGCACCTCCAATCCTGTGCTCAGTTCTGGGCCCCTCACTGCAAGAAAGACATTGAGGGGCTGGAGCGTGTCCAGGGAAGGGCAACGGAGCTGGGGAAGGGTCTGGAGCACAAGTCTGGTGAGGAGTGGCTGAGGGAGTGTTTAGCCTGGAGAAAAGGAGGCTCTCAGAGGGGACCTCATTGCTCTCTACAGCTGCCTGAAAGGATGATGTAGCCAGATAGGGGTCAATCTCTTTTCCAACTAACAAATTATATAATAAGCGGAAATGGCTTCAGGTTGTGCCAGAGGAGGTTTAGATTGTATATAAGGAAAAAAAATATTCACATAAATAATGTCAATAATGTCCACTGTCAAGCATTGAAACAGGCTCCCCAGGAAACTGGTTGAGTTGCCACCCTTGTAGGTACTTAAAGGATGTAGATGTTGGGTTTAGAGATGGTTTAGTGATGGCCTTGGCAGAGCCAGTTTAACAGTTGGACATGATGATCTTAAAGGCCTTTTTTAATCTATATGATTCTATGATTCTATGTGTGGATCTTAGTAGGTTCTGAAGTCTGCCTTTGAAAACCATTAATGCTGTTTATGAGAAAGACATAATCAGGACTAGCCTTTGAGCTGTGAAACTTGTCAGGGAAGAGCTTTGACAACAAGTTCTTGTTCATACAATTATGGCATATCTTGGATGGGGAGGCCTGAGTACTCTACAGCTTTGCTCACAAACAGGAAATCAAAATTCAGTTTTCCTTAACAGAAGCACTTGAAATACAAAACTCATCAGGAGCTGTGTAAGCCAAATCTACAACAGGATATCATCTGTTATCTCAAGTGTTGCTAATGCCACAAATTCTAGACCTTAAAGGAAAGAAAAGAATTCTGTCAATACAGTCAGCTCTAACAGTTTCTTAAAAATGTGTTTTGATGTGCAGGGTACTTCAGGATAGCCTTAAATTATACTACTATGCAACTTAGAAGTCATGTTCTGGAAGATGGCCTGGAGCCACTAGAGCTTTCTCAGCTGTGAGATTTGTGTTACACCTCTAAGACATATTAATTGTGATATTTAAGAAAAAGCTAATAGAAAAGGACAAGGCTTTTTTTCATATTAGACCTTTTCTGCAATAAACTAGACAATAATCCAGAGCCAGTGTGTCACCACTCATCAGCCTCAGTTTGATCCACAAATCATTCATACACATCATGTCATATGCTAGGGGTGCCCTGGCTCAGATAAGCATTACATTGTATGAAAAATTAATCACTTTTTTTTCCCCAAAACCTATTGCATATGAGTTTCTTTGCATTGCAGCACCTAGACTATTTTTATCACATCATTATTCATGAAAAATGTGAAATAAATAACTACTACCATTCCCTGTTTTGCAGAGCTGGTGTGTTGCACCTGACTGTGATTTCAGCTCAGATAATTTGAACCAGAGGTATGTACTGGGAAGGCCATGGTGTTTAAAGCTATATTTACAAAAGTGTAAGTTACAAACCAAGATATAATTCTGTTGAGTCAGGTTTGTAAAATAATCTTGAGTGAAGAGTTCTGTGCAAAATTATGTCCTCATTAGGACTTACATATTATGCCTTACCTGCTCACCTACACACTTCATTTCCCCTGTCCTTCTTTTGGAGCTTTTTGCACTGCATAGGTCTAGTGTGCAAAGGGACTGAACTGCAATTGCTCTGTCTATACTACTGCTAGTAGTACTACTACTATCAAAAAGGGTGGAAGTGAGATGAAAGTCCAGGTGAGTAAGAGGGCAAAGGGATTTATGCAAACTAACACAGTAGTCCTGTTTCTGACACTGCATATCGGGACAAAAGAGAGGCAACTTCATTGTCTTAGAGGAGTTATTCTAGATTTGCATTTGAATTAGTATATAGATAAGTGGGCCTGGTAAATCAGTCTGACTCATTCTAATCCAGGAGATACTGGCTTTTAATCATGTGTTGATTAAATACCAACTCACCACCATATACCAACTCACCGTCCAGCTTTAAAAAAAAAACCCAAGGCATCAAAAGAAACAGATTTTAAATAGTCTGATTTCCAAATATAAATACTGGTATTTATTTTTAGGATATAAAGGAACACTAGTTCACACTTCAAAAAAGTGAAGACAAAAAGTCCTTAAAAGTTAAGGTGCTTTTAAATAAACTACATGAATAATTGATGCATAAATATCAGCAGATATCAGCACTATAATGGTTCAAAGCATAGCTTCAGATGGTTTAATAGTTCAGCTGTATTTATCAACTACTAGTTTGTTGTGCATGTCTTCATTTTAAGCCCCAGTGATCAGGGGTATCATCATAAGAAAACAGTTTAAAACAGTTTATGTCTCTTTCTACTTACTATCATAAGATGAACTGTGGATAGCTAATAGAGATTACACAGTATGTTTTGCCATCAGCATTTATGCTTTCCAGGGTCATCCTTATAATTCTAAAGAGATATCACAATGGAAAATGCAGCACTATATCAAAGGAAAGAATGCAAATCTCAGTTGATCAATGGAGCACATTAGTTGTTTGGAGACTGATGGCAGCTCTAGCAATTCAGAAGCTTCACAAGTATAACCATAAGGTCAAAATACAATTTAGAACTTGTTTTCTTGCAGTGGTGCTAGTGGAAACTGCCATTTCTACCGCTCTGATTTACTTCTTTAGTGGGCATGTCTTAATACAAAAAATTTGTTGCTGTTGTTGCTGAAGCTTCTGCTAAAGCTTCCTTATAAAAATACACTTAATCTGAAAGCTGCAGCATTTCATCTGCTTTCAGCCTTTAATAGAGTGGAGGAATTCATTAAGTCATCTGAAAGCAATTTTCAATTATGAAAATACAATTTAAATAAGGGGAAGAGGAGTCTTTGAAGATGACAAAAGTGGGAAGTGATTGACACACTCTGTTGTCAGCCGGAATCAATTTCACACTTGGGGAAAAATACCTTCTCTAGGATTGCTAGGGAAAGATCATCCATCAGCAGGGGGGAAACTGCAAGGAACCAGGAAAGGAGAGAGAAAGTAAATCCCTTCACCTTGACAAAATGAAGCATCTTTAATATGAGTACTGAACCTCATAGCATGGGCACTCAAGGCAAAAACTAAGGAATTACAGGAATCTGTCCAAATTTGGGTCTTATTCAGGCACAGTGCAATTTGGCTTCACAAACAGCTTTGTCTCAGCAAGCACAGTGAGTATCCCCAAAAGGTTGTTACAGCTGCTGAATAACACAACAATAACATAAGCAGTGTTAATGCTTAAACATGCAGAGTCTCAAGCTAAGCTTTGCAGTCTGGTGTGGGTCTGAGAGCCAGCTGTTCTTTCTCCACAATCAGGGGTTCCTAGGGTGCCAATTCTTCCTATGTCCTTGTCAGGATAAAAACATGAATAGAAATACTCTGACTCCCTGGTATGCCATGCATCCTTTGCACAGTTGCCAAACTGCTGTTGGGCTACTCCTAAGCAGGAAATATCTCTTATGAAAATACTTAGGAGAAGCTGTGATGATATGTTTGTGCTACATCAAATGAGGCACCAGTTTCTAGTAAAAAATAGCATAGGCCTGAAATCTAAAAAAAAAAAAAAAAAACCCCAAAAAAATCCCAAACAAACAAAAAAAACCCTGATGCCCTGAAGTCAGTTTGCAGAGGGGCACTGACTGACAATAACAGTTTCAAAAAGCAAGCTTTCATTCCACATAAATATTATGGAATGGTGCACAGGAAAAATGACTAATAGCTATAGCAAGCAGATTACACACGTGGGCAGAGGGGGAACATTCCCCTGATAGCATTGCTCAAATCATTCCCTCCTCTGTGTTGCCTCTTTCAAGCAGAGGCTGTTGTAAGTGGCAAGCCTGCTCACACATTTGTTCATGCACCAAGGCAGGAAAATAATTTTGAAGAATACTTTCAATGATTTTTACTACCTTAATGTAGTGAAACCAGAACTGTTAAAACCACAATTGTACTGATTATAGCCACTATTTAAGAGCACTGAGACATGCACAAATACTTGGGAGACTCAGATACTAGGAATAATTAATTAAAAGCATGGACGTTTGAAAGTATTTAAATGCAATTGAGAAAACTTAACAGTGGACTTAATAATTGGAAATCAAAATAGTTGGAACAATATTTCTTCTTCTCTCTGCTGTCTCTTCTCAAAACAACCCAGGCCGCATCTCTGAAGCTTGCTGCTCAGCTTTATATATGTTGTGTTCTTGTTTTCATTGTAGGTTAGTAATGTGGGCTGGTTCTTGTTTATCTTAGTCTTCCTATTTATTTATCTCAGTTAAAATGAATGAAAGCTGTACTTAAACCCTGTGATATGGAGTTGCCCTACCAGTGAAGGATTTAGCTTAAGGGAAAACATGACAAGAACTGTGTTTTCCTCTGGTTCCCACAGATCATCTTTGGGCCACAGGCAATTCTGGAATTTAAGTTTCTTTTGAAGAATGGTGTTTTTGTCTTTGCCCAGATAATGAGAATACTGCCTAGCAAACCACCTCCTTGAGTTCTTCATGTGATGGCATTGTGAACACATGCCACATGCAGAAGGGCCTGAAATAAGGATCTGTGAAGCCGCACACTTTGCTAGAAAAATGTTGGAAGAGTGGATCCACCAGGAGAAGTGAGTTACAGCCAGTCCTGCTTCTGTTGCCCAATGCTGTGGTCTCCATCCAACCGAAAGACCCCTGGTTTTGCTGGGAAGATTTCTCATTGTCCCAGGGCAGAAAGAGAAGACCATGGATGGCAACAGGAAGCTCTTGGCTCCCACGAATTCAGTGACATTTAGGTCCCCAAATTACTTTTAAAAAATCTCACGTAAGTTGTCCTCAACAAAAGAATTTGGATGTTTTTGAAGGACTATCATCAGGAGCTTAAAATCCCATTTCAGTTTCTGTAGTAAATAGGGAGTTATTCATACAAGAAATGTCACTGCTGGAGGGAGCTCTTTTAAGTAAAGAGGCTGCCTACTATGACAGACTTTTGCAAAGATGAACTTCAAATATAAATCCTTATAATAGAGGGGATAAGTGTTTATTAAATAAATACTTTCTCAGATGTCTAGGTGGTGAATAAATCTAACTCTGTGGTATTAACATCAGAAGGTATTGATCCTTCTATTTTGGAGGCTATACATTTGCATTGATTTTCCTTTTTGTCCTTTTTGTTTGTGCTCTTGTGACTCTTGCTAGGTGGGTCTGTTTGACTATCATTTAACAATTTTCAAATAAAAATTTGAATCCAGATTCTGTTCAAGATGCATAATGTATTCATTTTAGAGTATTAATTAGTTCCTATGAATTGCTTTTTCTTGCAGTGAAGAGGATTACCTGGCATCAATTCATTAGGTAATTTTATTTCTTTCTTACTTCTCTATTGTACTTAACTGTGAAAAATTGTAATATAGCATCTGGTCTTCAAAAAGGTAGGAAAATTATAATCTAATGGTTATACCATACCTTTCAGTCCTTCTCTTAATGTAGATAAATATGTGCTGCATAATGATAAGACATTTTGGGAAATAATTGATCAATTAGACCTTCCCTCCTCCAATTGAAGCATGTTTATATGTACGCTATTGGCTCTGGAAATGATTATCACAGCAGTGAAAGTTATGCCACTTATGCAGATGATGTACTGCTGCAATCCTAAGCATTGCCATTGTGTCATGTAGCTCTAGGCTCTTATAAATGACTTTGAAATGATAAAATCACTGTTCTGGTGTATTACAGGAACTTAAATGAGACCCCGGTGGTTTCCATGCAAATCATCTCTTGTGAGAAATTTGTCAGTGTCAAAGTTAAGTCTGTTGAATTCAATGTCCTCCGAATGAAAGTTTCATTAAACGCTTTTTATTACACATAATGGCCTATTTTACAAGTGTCTAATCTAAAGATATAAGGAGCACTAAGGTATAAGAAAATATTTCTGGCCATAAACAGCCTGCTGATAACCACATTTTCTAATATATTCATTTATAATGAAATCTAGAATAAAAGTTCTGTTCCCTTGCCACACAATGGATTGCATTTCTAATAATCTGTCATTTTTACAAGCAGAGATCTGCCATTGCCTCAAGAGAAATTCTTTTCACCCTGTACAAGCAAGGAGGATTTAGAAGATTCAAGAGACAGGGAAAAAAAAATTGCATTTATGCAGATCTTGTGTTAAGAAGTGTGGTTAAGAGTGCTCTAGGATAGAGAAGTGAGATTTATGGAATGAGATTACAGATGTTTTCCCCCGGCTGCACTGGTAATCAGATGTACCCCATTCTGAGGCATATTTAACATCAACCTGTACAAAGTGGCTAATTTATGTTGGGTTCATGCAGGAGGATTGCAGTTAACTACAGGTAACATGAATTGTGACTGACATTTATGGCATATAGTTAAGGAACAGAGTGAAGAATTACCTTGTATTGTTAAGAGGTTACGTGTTGTCTCACTCAACCTTAACCTCACACATTAAACAATGAATACATGCTTTGTTTCTCTATGCTATTTCCCTTTGTAGTGTGATTAACTTCCACAAGATAAGATGTTACTCAAAATCTTCTGACTACATGTCACCTTCAGACAGCACATTTGGCTAAAAGGTGTTACATGTCCACATAAATTTTCATCTAGTCTCAAAGGTTTTCCAGGATTTTGAGGGCTCTTCTACCCTATTAGTTGTCGCCTAGATTCAGTATACCCTAATTGTCACCTTATATGAAGTTTCTTATGTTTTTCTTTTCCATATCTTTCAGTTCATGGAACCCCTCAACACATCCTTTTACTTCTTGTTTCCTAGAGTCCACTCTGAGTGGATGATCCCAAAAAGATCCGTTATGAATGACTTTCAGGATGATTTTGGATTGTTCTGATCCTCAGGATTACGTTCCCATCTGGTATGGTTCCATTTGTTTGCATTAGAGAAAGTTATCCCTGCCGTCTATGAGACGATACCCAGCTCCCTTACAGGACCAATTGACTCCATAGGAGAAAATTACTAATCTTGTGACAGAGAGAGGGAACCTTGAAGAGAAGATCAATAAAAATACATCAACACAAATTTTAAAACCACTGCTAAGTGCTTCAAATGCTATTGATATTGGCTGGATATCTTTTGGACTGATATGCAAAATTAATTTCTTGGATTCAGTAAAGAAGAACAGATTGAAATAATGAGTCCTTTGATATCCTGAAAGCCAAATAGATGATCTAATGATCCAGGAAGATCTTAAAATATATATATAAGGACATATTTAACTTGATAAAAGTCTGTAGTCTCCAGATAATGCTTTACATATATATATATATATATACACACACACACACATATATTTATATATATATGTGTATATAAATTGATGGTGTTATATAGCACCATCAATTTTATTTGCATTTTTTGTATTGTATACCCAAGTTTCGCCTCAAAGAACAAGCTGAAAATAATACATCTACCCACTTGTTCTCCTGGTTGCTGGAGCTTACATTGCAGCATATCATCTCTGTTACTTGTGTCCACATCAGTAACAGAGATGATAAAACTTATCTCAGTTCTGTGAGACATGGAGGGCTCAGTAGCCGAGGCACCATTTATGTTTCTGGTTACATCCACTTATTTTAACAGCTTTAGCTATTGCTCACTGAAATGAAGTAAATGACTTAAAAAAAACCCCAAAACAAATCAGTGGCAATTGTTCTTTAAAAAATCCTGCCTCAGTCAGCAAAAAACATGATAGGACTCCACTATGTAGTTCATTCTCTGGTCCCAACACACTTCAAAACCAAGCATCTCTCTCTGATTTTCAACAGTGTACATAGCAGCTATTCCCTCATTCCATAAATTCTGGAGGAGTACTAATGTAAAAATTCACTGTGATCATAATTAATGGCCCTTCTTATTTCACCTTCTCATTCAATCAATTATTTTATTATAGTAATGTGAGCATTATCTTTTATGAGTGGTATTTATTAAATACAAATTAAAGTGGCACAGTAAATCTCATCTGCTCACCTTTCCTATGCTTACTTTTACAGTGATGTGTGAAAATGTTGAAAGCTATTTTGTATCAGCATTTTATCTTTTGAAACTCTAATGAGAATATAGCATTTTTGAAGCCATATTTTTAAGAGGAAACACATGGGCAAAACAAGATTGTTGTAGAGACATCAAAGACTACAGAGAAATCCACTTGGCAGGCAGAAAGAAGTTGGCTGAACAAACATATTGGGTCATAGGAGTAGAGCAGAGCAGTTAACATGCACCAAGTGCTTTTTGGAATCTGTACATATATACACGGTGTCATCCTGCCACTAGCTGCTACACAGCTGAGCCTTAAGCCCATTATCTTCTTTAAATTCCATCTTCTAATTCACCTTTTGTGTCCTTTATACCTACCAACAAGATAACACTAGGTCTACCTGACTCATGGTCTGTGGGGGGTGTGTACCACCCACACAACTTTCCTTAAGTCAACACATGAGGACAGCAATATTTAAAATAGAACCTCTTTATTCAGCTTGGCATTACAAGCTGCTCGGCTCTTAAAATGTAACTGCAAAAATGGTGCTATGGCATTCCACATTTATCATCTCTTGATGGCTTCTATGTCTAATAAGATCAGATGGTTGTCGTAAATGCCAATTCTGCAAACTCCCCCTGGGAACAAAAAGCCAAGCAATTTTTTTTCTTGCCCATGCATTATCACCTATGATACGGATTAGGACAGAGTTTTCTTAGCAATTTTCTTGAAGTTAAGAACAAAGAACTTGAAGGGCTACCCACAACTGCTAAGCCTGTTTTCTGGTGTTGACTGGATGTGGTATCATGCAATGCTTTCCAAAAATGGATTTTCCAGAATCCCACTGCTATGATCAGGAGAAGTATTTCAGAAAGAATTAAAGCCAAAATGTATTTATGACCAGGTTCTTGTGTTAACCTTGTCCTCTGTTTTATATAAGCATTTAATTTTCCAGGTGCTGAGCAGAGCATGACTTCCCTGTATCATAGGCCAACATCCAAACCAAGGCTTTGGCTCCTTGACCCTTCTTACCAATGCTTTTTGGGTCCAATTAGCACACAGTCAAGCACAGGCCCAGTTGGAAGGCAGGAGCTAACAGCTGAGAAACAATAAGGAACAGATTTTTAAATTACCACATGGAAATCATTTACCTCCTCCCTGCTGAGATCAGCATCTGATTCAATGAACAGTTCTCTCTTACCGTTATGGCCGAAATTAACTCTCGTGACTTTGTCCTGAAACAAAGAAAAAATGATCATGTTATCAGTTAGTATTAGCCAGAAGGAAGCAAAGCACAGCTCCACCCAATATATGGAATCCCACTGTAACAGCATTCATAGTTAGCAGATGAGGAATAAGGACATAGCCATGTATGTAGTGAAACAAAGAAAAAAATCATCTCAGAAGAAAGGCTCTGTAGTGCTCCTATTGTCATCTGCAGCCGTCTGTGCTCACCTTTCTTGTCCCTGTGAATGTGGCTGAGCATAGGGAGTTACCATCCAGCCAGACTCACCTCAATCCATGGAAAGGTGATGGAGCACCATCTCTATCCATGTCTGGAGCGATGTGTCCAGTTCTGGGGTCATCAGTCCTCAGCACAAGAGAGACATGGCATTGCTGGATCAGGTGCAGCATAGAGGAACAATGATTAAGGGTCTGGAGCATCTCCCTTGCAAGGACAGGCTGAGGTAGCTGGGCCTGTTCAGCCTCAAAGAGAGATGGATGAGGGAGGACCTCATCAATGCCCATCAGTATCTGAAGGGAGGATGCCAAGAGGATGAAGCCAGGCTCTGCTCAATGATACCATGCAATAGGACAAGAAACAATGAGCAGAAACTGATGCCCAAGAAGTTCCACTTGAATATCAGGAAAAACTTCTTTGCTGTGCAGCGACCGAGCACTGGAATAGAGAGGCTGACGAGTCTCCCTCACTGCAGATAATCCAGAACCGTCTGGATGCAATCCTGTGCCATGTGCTCTAGGATGGCTCTGCTTGTGAAGGGAGGTTGGACCTGATGATCCACTGTTATCCTTTCCCACCTAACTCATTTTGTGACTCTGCTGAAATATAAAAAGTAGTCTTACTGCAGCATTCCACAATAACATAGCTGTGTTTGAAATTAGAAGGGTGTTTTCTTCTGTGTATTACATTTGTGGATCACTTTCATCCTGGACTTAGATAATAACTTTTTCTATTTCATATTTCCTCCTGATAACAATGAAATTCCAGCAAAATGTTATTTTTCTAGACCTCGGGTTTCTTGTGCCCTGCCTTGTTTACTCTAATCTACAGGTCTTCTTCCTCTTTATATTCTGCATCTTATTTATTCTTTTGAGGTATAAAGCAAAAGTCCCTTTGTGGACTTGATCTAACCCCAGTCTAACCCAGCAATGGGAGCTAGATCCTTTGGAAATGTCTTGGGGTTCTACTTATGTGTGAGAAACTCTCCTTTCCTCATTTAGTATATCAAGCTGAAAGATATTTGGTTATATAGCTTTGGATCAGATGTGATCCAGTCACCTCGACTGAGGATAGGGCAAACTGTCCTTTAGCTGTAAAAAGCTGATTCAGACAGAGGCTGTGATGATTAGGTTTGTAGCATCAGCAAATTTCACCTATGCATTTGATTCCAAAAGCAATGTCTGTGGGAGTCCACAGGTAGCCTTTCTGCAGACTGGTAATTCCCTCTTGAAACAACCAATTCTCTTGTCTTCTTTATTCTAGCTATTCCCCACCTTCTATTTCTTGTCCTGATTCCCATGTTATTTAGCCTAACTAATAATGTCCCATGTGGGACTATATTAAGTGATTTACTGAACTCCAGGTAGATTAGATCTTTTGTTTATAAGATCAGTTAGCTTATCAGGGAGAGCTATCATACTAGTCAGGCACAGACAATATTTGCTAAACTGCTCCATTTTCCTTATTTATCACTTTCTTCACTTAACTGACTTTTTATTTGCTAGTATTTAAGAGCACTGTAGCCCTTAGCTCAGCAGTTCAGCATTTTTCCACATGCTGTATGAACTATACCTGTTTCATTCCACTCATAAAATTTTTCCTTAGATTTCACAAGTCTAGTTAAAACTCCCTGCTGCCAGATTTGTAATGCTGGGCCAGATGTGGGTTATCTGGTCCTTCAAGATAATGATAGCATTGCACTTTTTAAGTGTTTTTTCTACACAGTTATTTGTTATTTCCATGGCATCACTGGTAATCCTGCCTTTGTTCTCTGCATTCAAGACCATTATTGTTCCATTATCTTTACTGAAAATTGAAGCAATTCAGTTTTGGTGCCATCACAAGATTGTCTGAATCTCTACCAGTACAGATTGCAGATGGCTCCAGCCTTTTAGGATTGCTGTCCTTTTATTCATGTGGCAGTAGAAAAGTTTTCCACATTTGTTCCAGTTTCATTACAGATAAGTGAATCCAGATCTGCAAAGCAAGCAGTTCACAGGGCTGAGGATGATATTCTTGTGAGTTAAAAAAAATCTGAAACCTTGATAACTGCAGGGCAAAGACTCCACAGAAATTGTACTGCTTTTGCTGTCACATCTCATCATTACGTTTAAGCTGATGTCTTTGAGCTGCAAACAGATATAGAGTCAGCTGTATATCAGAGACAGAGTCAGCAGCAGAGTGATGTTGATTAGAACATGATAAAACATCAGGAAAAAGGCATTAGAGAGAAAAGCAGCAAGTAAAATTGGATAAGAAACCACTGATTTAATTCTATACATGCATGGCAGAACCAGCAACAGAGGTTGGGCTGCCAATACAAGTTCATGTTCATCACTTCACAGTACTACTTCTTTTGAGTCTATTACATCAGTCTTGGTTAAGACTTGTAAAGGACAGAGGCAGGAGAGCAGGGTATGCATAAAGATGTGGCTGTCAGAGCAGTTGTCCTGATTTGTACACCTTGCAATGACGTGTCCTGAGGGCTTTGCCCAAGTCTGTGTCAGTAGTCACAGTGGCAAGAGGGGGTGATACCTTCCTGGACAGAGCAGAACAGCATTAAAAGCTTTCCCTCCTTAGTTTCATAGTCATTGACAGTCATCCTACTGCCTCTGTGCTCTTTTCTGCTACCCAGACCACAAAGCCATGATTATTTGGTTTATGCATATCTTATGCTCAGACCCCCCTAGTTTCTCTGCATCCTTATCAAAGGTAACTGAAAGCACCTCCCTTAGCTTCAGGCTTTTGTTGTGGCCTTTGGATATAATTTGAAGATGCGAGGGGTTTTGTTTGTTTGTTCCCTATAAAGCTAATTCTGCCTGTGCTGTTGCTGCTGACCCGACCCGCTCCATACTGCGGGAATACCTAAGTGGCACAGCATTCTCTGATCTTTCTCAGAGGGCTTGTATTTCTCCCTTGGAATGATGCTCTTACTAATAAACATGAGACTTAATTTGAACTTCAAATGCTAGGAAAAGAAATCATTCTCAGACTGTAAAAGTAAGAGAGGATTAAACAGGACAGTATCCTAATGGAGCAGAGGCAGGCCTCAGTAATTAGAGAGATGCAGGGCCTCGGGTGTCACAGCACAACAGAACAGTATCTCCAGAGGTTGCTTCCCCATACAAAATAGGATGAAATGTTAATAAAAAATGTGAGGCTTAATTAGGATCACAAATACTGGGAGAAGAAATCAACTCCCAGGCTGTATAATTATAAAAACATTAGAAGCTCAAATACTTAAAAAGTAACAGAAATTGTGGGGTGTTTCGTCTGGACTATCATGGACACAACATGCTGTCCATAAGTGCAGGAGTCCAAATAATTTTTGGCTTATTTGACACTGCCTTGGCTGGGTCTAAATGAAGAGCTTTAAATTATGATCATGTTTCTCTTCAGCTCAAAGGACAGAACCAGGCTCCTGTAGCATGTGTGTGTCACTGGGGAGCAATAACCTTCATAGAAAAGTCAATCTTTCTGAAAAGCGGAAAATAAGGTGTCTAAAAAACAAACCCTGCCTAAGCCTCAGGTTTTTATTGCAAAATATCTTCTCATGTTTTCACCAGTTTCTGGCAGTCTGGGAGAAAATCAAAAACAAATTTGCAGAGATTTTTGTTAGCCTGAAAAACTTCAAAGAGAAGAGTACATAGGAATTCTAGAAGAGAAGAATCTATGAGGTCAAATTCAAGGCTGATACTTGCAGTGAGGAAATGAACATTATAAATAATGCAGGCATTGATCTATATGTCACTAGCAGTTAAGCTTGTTTCTCAAAAAGGACTTGTATTTCTACCTCACAAGTGTATTCAAAGCAGTTTTAAAGCAATTTTGTTGCTTTTCTCCATCTGCGTGTGAGAAGCCATGGGATGTTAAGAAAGTGTTTTGTAAGCAGAAGTAGCAAAAGCTTCACGTGCCATAAGCATACAGAGGAGTCATGTTGGGCAGAACAAAGACTCAGCTGGATTGTATTTTTTTTTTTCCTGATAATAGATCTATTAAGATCATCTCAATGTGGACACAATAGGGAAAAATACAAAAACGTAGCAGATAGGGGATGATCTTGCTCCAGTAAATTCTACCAGTCCTGATAAGGACTCATTGTTTATCTTTTAAAAAATCATGCTTGAAAATCTTTTACGAGAGATTGTCAATTAATTTTGTTTTGACTTTCACAATATCCCACGGCAGTGATATTGACATTTTAATTGCACTTCATGAAGAAAAAAAAAATCACGTTTTGTTTAAACATGTTGTCTCACCACTTCTTTGGATGGTTCTCTTCTTGTACTCAAGGAAATAAACAATAAGCACTCGCTACTTACCTTCACAATTCTATTCTAATTAAAGACTATAATTTAATAATTTATCTTAGTTTTTTGGTTTTAATTTGAAGTGTATTTATTCTGTGTTGGCATGAGATAACGAAAACTTCATGGTGTGATGCCAACATAGCAGAGTCTCTTTGAAGTAACCAGACAAATGGCAAGTTCTGCTTGGGCTCTGAAAATAGTACTGACTGAGCACTGGTCAAAAGCTGGACTTTAAAAAGTGCCTAGTATGGCCTGCCTCATCTGAGATCAGTAATGATTCCTTCCTCCCTTTTGTGTTAGCAGAGGGTAGAAGTTGAGCTATAATATTTGAAAATCCAGCTCCTCCCCTAAGGTTTTTATAGGAAACCACTAAGATAAAATGAATCACTGTAAAGTAACTCTTAATTTGCCATGACACAGATATGGAGCTTGAATACACAGTTCATTGCTCATTCTAGTGCTAACTTCACAGAGTATTTGCAAAATTTCACAAAAGGGGTAAATTTATTGCCTGGAGAGTTAAAAAAGTTCTTGAACCAAAACTGTTTACCAAACAAGAGGAATACACTGAGACTTGGGAGAATTATGTGAGAAATCTCTGCAGGATACCTAATGTAATGCTATCACACAAATATTTTTCAGAGCAGCCATCACAATGGGCCATAAATACTCGTTGCCTACCCCAGCCCATCCAAAACCATAGCAACATTGGCTGTGCCTTGCAAGTCAGCAGCCCACTGTTTCAAATATGATGAAGAAAATGTTCCTCAGCCCATCACTGTTTTTGTAGCTATAATTTCAAAGACATCTGAGCTGATGAGACCAAAGTTACATCACTCTAGTGTTGTCTTAAAGCACTGTAGCTGTAGGACCTTCACAGAGAAAACAAGTCAAAGCGATGGGACTCTGCCATATTTAGAAGTAACAAATATATCTATATATCCATATAGATATATCTATATCTTGTTGTTGTTGTTGCTGTTTTCTGTAGAGGACATTTTCTCTGAAATTATCCTTAATGGAAGCAAAATTGATAGAAGTGAGATCAATAAATGAATCTATTTGCAGTTAAGTTTGTAAGAGACAATATATCACAAAAGATAAAGTAAGTGCTGTATTAGAGGCATAAGCTGAAAATAGGCATTGGTCAGTATCAGTTCTAAATTACCAATAGAAACAGTGCTTGTATTTGAGATTTTTCTTGAGGTAAAAGTTCCCAAAGTCCCACATTTCAAAATTGTAAAGGCACCCAGCTGTGCAGACAGGAGCATGCTAGGAGTACACTGGACTTTAAAAAAGATTAATTATGAAATAAATATGCCTAAAATAATTATATTATTATTATATTTTAGCTAATATATTAATGAAAATAAATTATTTTGCTTCTTGCATACCCTCCATACCCTGCCCTCTTTGTGGAGAGGACGAGTCATGCCTTGTCTTAGCTCCACGTGTTGATTTATGCAAAGTATGGCCTTGATGAGAAGAAGACATGTGAAGTTTGCATATAGTTCATCAGGTGAGGTAACCCCCACAGGAATTTTCTGACTATTTAATACACATGAAAAATGCAGCCTGTTTTGTGTTCCCTGAACATTACCTCAAATCTGTGCCAATTTGTCTGCTGATAGAAGTTATCAAGAATTTCCCCTTAGTGAAAATACACTGAGACTCTTCTGTGAAAGACAGAGATCCAAAAAGAATTTTATGCTTAATGACCCTGATAAGCATCTAAAACCTTTGAAAATGATCTTGAAAGCTCTGAAACCTACACAATATCAGGAGCAGTGTCTGCTTGCATGGCTTGCCTCCAGGTGCAGTATCTTGTATGTGTCATCTGCTGAGCCTCCCTCTTGTCAAAGACCCTTACCAACATCTTCATGATTCAAAGGGTTCTCAAGTCTCTCTTCTGCTTTCAAAGATTTGTGAAGATTCTGCATTAGCAAAGAGTAACCCAAGAAATTCCTGAAGTTCCCTAGCGAGAGATATGCCTGCTGCCTTAGACGAACCAAAGCTCTTGAGAGAAGGCAGGTCTTCTATACATTTCTTACCATCAAGTCATTGTCAGGGTTGGTTTAACTGTCTCAGCTGATTTTGCTCAGGGCAGATGAGTGTTGTCACCTCTAGGTAAAGCTGCTCTGAAGGTGGCAGGTCTTACACCACAGGTGTGTTGGCTGACTATAACAACTGGGTCCAGCAGTCTAATGAATCCAGACAGTAATGGATGCTGTGGAGTTCTCCCATTCTAAGGAGGTGGGAATTTGATGTTACTCTTCTTGTGTTAACTGCTCCCTTGACCCAAACCCTAAACTCCACCCCTGCAATACTCTATAAAAACCCTACTACCCCAAACTTTGCCTGGTCTTTCGTCTTCATACCCCTCCTGGTCCCCAGGGGTAATAAATGGATTATCAAGCTTAACAAAACAGAGACCTGTCTCATTTGTTCCCATGCCCAGCACTGGCAGCTCCAACCTCCCTGGACATGGTGAACTCTGTTGAAATGTGGAACAACACTTCCCTACACAGAAAACAGCTAAAAATTCCTTTGAAGTACTACCTCTAACCTCAGGATGATTGGTCTCCTCAGAGTCCAAAGGCTGTGCCTCTCTAGGATGATTTGAAGCACCTACGTTTAAACTTTTGAGAATTGTCTCCTGCATAGCATTCCACGTTTGGAAAGACATTCCAAAGTCATCATTCTCCTTATAGCCAAGCCAATCTTTGTATTTAGGTGCATGTTAAGTTTGTTTATCAGCAATTTCAAGCCCCTTGATACTATGTGTGCTGTGCTTCTCTGTCAGAAGAGGATACAGGTTTACCAATTCAGAGTGGAGGGAAATTCAATTTTTCTTTATTCAGACTAATAGTTCTATTTTTAAAATATAGTGCAATATGACTAAGTGTAAACAATTGTTTCCTTTTCACTTGGAAATGATATAAATCTAAAACCCAAGCTCTATGCATAACTGATGTGAATTACATCAAGGAAATACACTGGATTTACTTTTTATGACACAGACATCCTATTCACAGGCAAAGTTTAGCAGATGAAGCTGAACATTTCTAGATGTAAATAAAGTGATGAATTAAATCACAGGGTTTTATCTTTTTGACTGCTACCATGAATATTCTAGTGTCAATGTTCCAAATGGAAATTGGTGTATGCTGGTACATTATGTGTAATGTGTTTGGGGGCAAAAATGATAAAATTTTGTTTCTTTATCCAGAAAACTTGTCTAAGTAGACAAAGAAGTGAAGACAGGGTCATTTCAACCAGGTGCATGAAGCACTTGGCAGAAGCAATGGGATAGAAACAGAGAGGAACAGTTTAATAGGACTGCCTGCTAGAGATGTATAATTGCTATAATGCAGAGACTTTTGGGAAACATGGAGGCCAAAACCTCGGCTGTACAGTCATATTATGAAGCAGTTAAAAATAACAGCATGATCCCCTCTAAATATAGAAAGAACAATTCTGTTTCCTTGGGATGTAGCCGTGCTTTTGGCCTTTATATTGCAAAATGATTTCAAAAAAGCCATGAATTTGGGAGACTGTATGTGCTGTGGATTAGCTGTAACTCTGTCTTATTACAAAGGAAGCCAATGATGGTGTTTTTAAACACCATTGCATTGTTGAAGTCAGCAGGAGTTTTACCACTCATTTCTGCAGAACTGAAATTGATTTAGGCCAACACTGAGCTCTTTCAAAATCTCCCACTTGTTGTTTGTGTTTTGAATAAAATGAGTAACTTTTCAGACATGTTTCTATTGTATCCTTCCCTCCATACACAGATCCTAATCTGGGAGCAGGAAGAATAAAAACTGACACTGCTTTAGTGTAGCCACCAAACAATGGAGTTTCCCAGTATTCTATAGCCATAAAATTCTGGATACATGGAGGAAATGTTAAATTGTTTACGCACTGTTGAGGTGTGAACTTGGCATTTAAGAAGGAGCGTAAATTAAAATGAATATTAAAAAATTGAAGCCTATAGATTCTTCCTTATCAATCAATAAATGAAATTCAACTGACATGTTAATGAGTAGGAAAATGACACAGACAGTAAGCATCAGCCACCTCAGATTAAAAAATAAAAAGACAAAATACATTTAAATCTCTCTTCTATTTCTTCTCTAGAAATGTTGTACTGACAGTTTAGACCGTTTTTCCAATGCTGTCATGAAGAAAAAGATTAAATACCTGAACCAAAGTCTGTACTTATTCAGTTGAAAAACATTATAGGAGAGAAATGACATAGATTTGCAGAAATTCCTATATGTGCTAAACACAGCGGGGCTCGTTGTATCTGATACTGCACACACATATTCTAGATGCTCTGAATGTTTTGTACTAGAAGAGCTGTCCTACTTAAACACATAACCATATGGTTAGGTAACCGCAATTGCCTCATTTAAGACAATGACTTTTCACCTGTGCTACCCAATACTTATGAAAACTGATGACTTCTAAAGTGACTTCAGAGAACAGCAAAGAAATGTAGGACCATAAATGCTATTTCTATTTGTCTCAGAGATGGTACTTCTGAGAGCACTACAAATGACAAAGGCTGGAAATCACCAATTTTGCACAAGAACTTGTGTAAAGGATTTTCTGTGATGGAATCAATCTGTTTAGCATCTTGATGAATTAACCCTCATCTGCCAAAAACTGATACAGTGACACTTGTTATTTGGGTTGTTTCTATAAACATATGTGTGCTACCATGTGGCCAGTATAGTAAACATGGGCTAGACATGTTCATTCCTGTGTGAAATACCCAAGGACTGGTAGTAGCAAGCTGTTACAGAAGCTTTACATTTACCTGAAGCACTAGACGAAATGTACATTTATAGGGCAAGAATATGCACATATAAGATTTTTTTAGAACTAATTAACAAGCTTTTGAATTTGGGAGAAGCTTCAATTTCAAGGTGAAATTAGAGTCAAACTGTAATTAGGAAATTCTTTGTTCATCTTTTGCAATTGTCAGCTTCTTGATTGTTTTGCTTGTTTTCCAGAAGTACCTAGACCTTGCTAGTGCTGAGGTCAGAGAACTGTCCTAATTCTCCAGGACTCCAATTCTCAAGTAGAATTGCTGTGTTTCAATAAACAGCTTTTATTGGCTGGGCAGAGGGGTCAGAGCTACCATTCACCCATTTGTTTGTATACTGGTGCTGTGCAAATAGATATATATAGTAGATAAACTTTATTGTCCCAGGAAATAAGATTCATCTGAACAAATCTAAATATTTAGAGTTCAAGGATCTACATCTTCTCTTATCATTTAAAGTAATTTTAATCAATGTAGAAAAAGACATTTCTGCAGAACAACTTGCCATACCCTGGTCTATGCGCTTAAAGAGGAGCCGAGGAGTTTTACCCTAACAAGCCTATTACTCATTTTGAGGTGAAAAGGGTGACTCTCAAGTACATCTCACCCTCCATGAAATATGGCTTGCACAGAAAGCAGAGTAGGGATGGAAATCTATATGCAAGTATATAAATAATTCTAATTATAGTTACTAATATCCAACTATAAAGAGAACTGTAAGTGCAGATATCAGTCAGTCTTCAATGACTACTAGGCTGTTACACATACCAAGTTCTCCCTCACTCCATCTCAGTATGATTTCGTGCATTTCCAAAAACACTTCCTCTTCAGGAAGCAGGGACTGAAAGTAAACAGGTCTTGGGTGTGACTTGCTGTATTATTGGGTGTGTGAAGACAAATGACCCCTGGTTTGTCATTATCTAACTCCCAACAAGGAAAGTACAAAGCGTGACTTCCTAATATAAGCACCACGGGAGAAACATACCTTCCTGTTCATTGCAATGTACAGAAACCAAACCCACCTTGTTCACACATGACAGCTGCAAACAGACAGTTCCCATCAGTTTGCAAATTCTTTGATTTGTTTAGGGTTTTGAATTTTATTCTGCTAATTTACAGAGCTTTTATTATTCATATCTGAACTCTACACAAAATTTAGTCTTTTACACTCCAAGTAATCATCTAAATTCCTAGCATTTGATCAATTCTAGAAACAGTAAGAAAAATCAAGATGATGAGTCTTTGGATCACTGGGGCTTAAGGGGAAGACATTACTATATTTAGAGTAATTCTGCTCAGCCAGCACCCTGGTATATCTGGATTTTGTCGAAATGGGAGAGCGAGGGAAGCATGTGAAATTATTACTGATTAATAACTTAAGAAAAACAGTGCCTCTGTCACATATTCTGTCAAGAAGTATTTTTTTCCTATGACAATCCTCCCCACTGTTGTAGCCATTCTGAAGTATTCCCATTCAGCTGTGAATGGTATTTCACTCAAACCCTTTCCGTTTACTATGCCAGTTAATTTTTCCCAGCATAGTTGCCTGCAGAGATGACCCTTTATTTCAGATACTGCTCCCAAACACAAACACAGCTGGATGTCAAGAAGAAATCAGCCCCAAAAATATCTAACACATATTTGAAACCCCTACATATTCTGACTTGCATTTTGATGCCAGTCTCCACATCAGACCCAAAAACATTTCAAGAAAACAGCAGTACTGAATGACGGAATAATATTTCACTCACAGTAGGTTGTCCTAGACTTTTTTTTTGCCTTTAAATAAATTCTCTAACATTTTGTGTGTAGGATCTGATACACTACTAAAAATGTTTTCCAAGGAATTGGACTGCTGTTTATTTCAAGGACTAAACACTCCAGTTTCTCAGTTTTTNAATAGATTAGCCCCCTCCAACTTACCTCCTACCACTGTAGCTCCTTGATGGCTGGCACTGTAGCCTGACAAGCCTTTCCTCAGCTTTTTTCATAGCTCAGAACATATAAAAAGCTCTCCTGACTCATCAACAACACCTTCATGATTTGGTGCGCTAACACAGAATAATATGGCTGGGCAGGAGCCCTGTTTGCATTAGTGAAGTCCCATGTCTCCATTGCTCTGGAAAAAGGCTGTCCCAGAATATGATGGTTAGCATCATTCTGTTTTCAGGCATAAGTGTATTCATTGCCTCTTTATGCCTGCTTTCTCATGAACCGATGAGTCTCTGTCTTCACTGGTATTTGCACGCTGGCCAGCTTTTTGCCTTCTAAGGTGAAGAAAATGAGCTTCTTTAATCTCCTGTCATGAGAAGGAAGTCTCACTACTTTCAACGAATTTATTAGCCATGATCCTGCATGGTCAAAAGTAATTGCATTTTCTTGGATGCTGGGTGAGTTCTCAGCAAGTACTTTTACAATGGTATAAGCGTACTCTCTCTAGAGGCACTTCTCCAAGTGATGCACCCCTGGATGCCCTCTGTTTGAGTGGGAACATCATGCCAGCAATCCACTGTCCCTGCTGTGTCATTTGCCTTACGTGATGACCCTTCAGCTCACAGTGAAAGTTATGATTAGTTCACTTCTTTGAAGCATCCAGGTTTTCTTTCTTTCTGTGAGATATTATGCTTTTTCTCTGAACAAAAGACAACTTCCAGCTTTGAGCTATTATTGCATCCACATATTTTATTTTGCTCAATAATGATAATTTGAAGAAGGGCTTGAATCCAAACTGTACTGATAATTTTTCTCTAGATGAACAGTTCCTCTTTCATGGACAACCAATTTTCATTTACACAACAAATTGTTATTTGCACTTTCACCTCTTCTTTAACATTACAATTTCTACCTTCTTCAGATAAAATAATTTTTCGTCCTGTGTTGAATCAAAAGAATCACCAAAATACAAATCTTCAGAGGTACTATTTTTTCTTTTTGTTTAGAGAAGGAAAATAGTCTAGCAATCTGACACAACACAATCTTCTTTTAGCAAAGTTTAATCTTCCATGTTACCTTATTTTTGTTCTTTATCCAACACTTGATCAATATCTTCTGTATTTTGTAGTAAAGAGGTCATCTGGCCAAACTTCTGCTTTATTTACAGCTCTGCCATAGTAATTTGGAAAGGGGTCAATAAGCAAGAGAAGGCTATGAAGTTTAATCCCCTCCATGTGTCCCTCATTTATATCCTAATCAGATTCAAAGGAGTGCTGGTAAGCGGAAGACTATGGAAGCACAATATTTTCAAGATTTTTCCTCCTTCTAGAGCATATCTTTTTTTTATTAGCAAGCCACGAGGAAATGTTAAAATGCATTCTGAAATAAAGAAAGCTTTAAGCAAGAGTTTAAGCTTGGTACTTTCAAGATAAATCCTTACATGGTAAAAAAAGTAGGACTGACCATTTTCCAAACAGATTCAATTCTCAGCTTTTATCATAAGTTATGAATCAGATCCATGTTCAGGTAAATGTGAAGTTCTTCTACATATGAATTCTGCATCATAGATTTTGAAGTTATGACCTTCTTATTACTTATTTCATAGTTATTTTATTTTGCTTTTAATCCTTAATTGTATGGTATGAAAAGATCAGGAACAAGCATTTTATTGAGGCAGGAGTTGACTATGTTTTAGGTAAACAGATAGTAAACTATTAATAGCTGACAAATTTACTCCATGCCGGAGTGAACATCTTTATCGATCACAAACATTACAATAGGACTTTGCATATAAAACACATGAATCAAAGTGTGCTATTGTGCCTTGCAAGCCTTAAATTATAGTAAGCATTTTCAAGAACTTTGTGGCTCTTTAGTGAAAGATAATACAATATGATTAAGCATCAAAATGAACAGCTTAGCTTTGTATAGCTTTCAGTCTGTATAAAATGCAAGCATCAAACAAAGAGAAGTCTTTTTAAAAACATTAAAAATATCACAAATATTTTTAAATATAAAATATTAAAAATAAGGTTTGAAAACCAGGGAAAGTGTTTTATCTGTGATACACCATGCTGTTGAGAGACTCCAATTTCAATAACCACATCTCAGTGTAAAAAGGGGCTCTACGTTATTTTTTACTACCCTAAGAAGGCCTCACTGAATTTTGGGTCTTCATCTGTATTCCAGACACATACTTTCAGAATTTTTGAGACATCTGAATGTTGTTTGATTTGCATCCAACTTGCTGACACAGCCCCAGTTTTGTTGCAGATCAAATAATCTAGCTTTTTGGAGGCAAGTGATTAAGAATTCTTATTGATGATTTATACAGTCCTGAATAAACTCATTTTATTTGTCTTGTCATAACCAGTTTTAATTTTCTGTTCTGCTAGTAAAAAGCTTAGTGCTTGTTTATTGTACTGCTGTAATGTCAACAACCTAATCTACTTTAAAGAGCAAAGTCAATATTGTATTTTATTAAAATAAATGTGAAGTTTAATTATATGTTTCAGTTAACCTTGGATTTGTGTTAGCTTTTATTATTTTCCATAAGTAAATCTTTATTCAAAGCCCTTATGTCCTTCTTCTGTCCATATGGAAGGAATGTCTCTAGCAGGGCTGTTTGCGAGGGGCATATCCACTTTTCTGCTCTGGTACTGTAGCCTTTATGGATGTAGCAGCTGTCCTAGGACTAATAACCATTTTAATTAATTAAAAAAATGTACAGGGTGTTGAGCCATTACTGTCTTTCTCTGCATTGGGTCTCTGGAGTGATTTGGGAGTCTGTGGGCTACCCTTGGCAGCGCCATGGGGTTGATTGGGGCAACACAGGACCTACAGGGACAGCCTCATGATAGCTGAAGATTGAGCTGGCTGTGCTGCACGTAGGCAAACAAACCAAATTCCCCCTGCAAAATGGAGTCAGGTTAAATGTGCACATAATTATTTGAATATTCATCTCAAGGTGAAATAATCACAAACCAAGTGTGTCCTACCAAATGTTGGCCTCTAGGCTACCAAGTCTATCTGTGATATGATGAGGGATTAAGGTATTTATGTTCCAGGTTCTGCTTAGTTATCATTTGAACTTGAAGTTGAATTTATTTCTTCAACAGATGCATGACAGAAATGTCAGAAGCAAGACCTGTGTGGTGAGGTTTTACCACTGCAGCTATGGAATATTCAGTGGACTAGAGAAAAGAACAGTTTACTTTTTGTTGAAGGCAAACCTGAATATCTGTATTTAGACTTTTTTCTTGTTCTTTTAAAAATTAATTTAAATTAGTTTCATCATAAATACATTTTAAAAGGGAATGGTGAAGTAGTCCTCTGTTCTTATAAATTCACCTTAATCTATAGTTTAGATCTAGAGCACTTGAAAATTTTGAATTTTTGGAAAGCAATTACTTCCTTCTCTAATTAAAAAACTTCAGAAATAGACTTTCGTCTACAAGTACAAAAAGCTTCCAGAAAATTTCAAAATTTTTACAAGTTTCACATTAGCCTTATTTTCAAGGAGTGTTGAGGCCAGAATTCTCATAAGCACAGGTTACATTGATTCAGCAGGGATAAAGCAAGGTCTTGAAATGAAACTACATGTTTTATAAAGGGGGAGAGGTTCAGAAAGGGTAGTAAAACATTTAACAGCACCTCTCCCTTTATTTCCATGTTTTTACTTCTTCACAGTTTCTGAGCTACTGCTATCAAGCATGCTATCAAATATAATCTCTTAAGTTTTGTCAATTCAAATTATCTTTCCACCATCAAACTGTTATTGCCAGCAAGATATTGATTCAGGACAAATTTCTTCTGCCCCATTAAGAGGATTCTCCTGGAGGAACATGAATTGATCAATAATGTCTATGAATAGACCCCCTCCAGCCTCATTCAGACCCCGAGACCCATTTAATCTAGTAAATGAATGCATATAGACAAGGTATGTAGTTATTAAATTATTTTGATGACAGTCCTGTATTCGTCTTTTGTTTTGCAGAAAAGAAATTCCCTAGAAATTCCCTCACCTCCAAAAAGAGGGGTTTCAGCCTAGCAGGATAAAAATCACCCCTGCACAGCCTATATAAAATCTCTTTGAAGCAGCAAGAATTAACCTCTGTGTGTTGGAGGATACTTCACTGAACTGACTAGCAAAAGTGAAAAAGAAAAATCTAAATAGACACCTAATAGGCAGGAAAAAAACCCCCTCACATCCCACTGGTGATAACTTTATGCCCTATAGATGAGAGTTGATTATCCTTATCATAATGGCAACATACAAAATGACAAATGTTATTAGTTATCATAAAATTATTCAACCCTTTAGAATTTCTGCCACAGTATTTAAATCAAATACCTCCATCAGCTATAAAACCCAAACTTCTGAATATGGATTGCATACAGATGTATATCTCTTTTTTCATTCTTACAATTTATTTAACCACGATTTTCCCTGTGCACCATATCTTTCGTAATTTTCACAGTAAGTCCTCTAATTTCTCTTTATGCAGCTAAGCAATTCCAACCTTTGGGACACCTCTATTTATGCTCTCTACATTGCCATTTCTTTTGCCCCATAGTGATTTTGCAATTTCAGATATTTTTTTCCTAATGTTGAGTGATTTAATTTGGATTAAGGACTACAAAAGTATATTATTTCTCAATGCCTTTACTTTTTTTGGCTTTACTGATTTTATTCTGTTTCATCACACTTGGCAAGTTATTCACAGTAATTTTCTTCAGAAAATCTCATAAGAATAAAGTGTATATATGAAAAACTTTGTCTATTTTGTCTGTTATTAGAGGTCACAATCTTTTGGTGTTTCTACACTGAAATTAAAAATTAATACTTTGCTGTCAGAAGGTTGAGTTTGTTTCTGCTACTATTTTTCCCTCTCTAATGATTTAAAAAAATGAAGTGATCTTGGGGTTTTTTGGGTTTTTTTGGGGGGTTTTTTTGTTGGTTTTTTTTTTTGTTTGTTTGTTTTTGTTTTTTAACATTTGAAGATGACTGCTCTTGATTTTATTTTATGGTACTTTTGATTGTTCTGTGGTGGTTAAAGATGCTGACAATAACATAGGCCATGCTATGAAATGAAGATTGTTACTTTGTGTGTAGGGCGCTCACAAGTGGAAAGAAACTTTTCCTTCTCTTCAGGTAAGAAAATTTGCCATAGACAGTGAGCCAAAATTTTGATTATGTGACCCAGTGCAGGTCCTCCAAGGACAGTGTTGCTCTATTCTTAAGTTCAATAGGGAATAGGTCGTGGTGAGTCCTCCGATGAATGTGGAGAAAAAAACGGATAGAATTCTAAGCATTACATTTCATGAATAAATGTCACAGGACAATATGCTTGTTGTTCTGTCCTCTCTTGGGGAAATCATGGTCATATACTTTCTGGAATAACTTTATGTCTTTCACAAATATATGCAGACCAGACAGCTTGAGAAATCACAAATATTGGATGAAATTGCACAATGGAGCAAGTCTGTAGGTGGAACACATTCTATCTTGTGACATCACACTGAGATAAAGGTATGCCCCATTTAATTTATGTGCTTGAGTGTTCCTCCCTATCTTCTGGAGGAGTTTTGAATTTTTTCCAGTTATTCAGGTCAAGTGACAGCCGTCGAAACCAGCTCCTTTGGTCTGATGTCCCAAGAGGTTGGGCAGTTATTCAGACATCAGTACTACAACTTTTTGAATTTTAAGACAAGTCTTTAAATGTAATTCAACTAAAACAAAATAAGTCTATACAGATTTTCATGACTGTGATTCTGGTTTCTTGCATTTACGTGGAAAATACAAGGCACTGTTTGTAGTTTGAGACGCTACAGCTGATCTGTATGAACAAAACAACAAAGCATTTCTAAGAGGTGTGCGCTGAAAAGTGAGTCTGCAGAGAAAAGAACAGCACTGCAGGGTGCCCTGCTTAGTTTGTCTTATTGACGTTATGTCAGATATGGTCAAAAGACAAGCAAAATGATCATTTTTCTAACCACTGCCACTGTGGAAGCAAAAAGCCAAAATATGGTCTTCCTGTCTCATGAATCAATAACAGCAATTTACAGGTCATACTCTTCCCCCAGCTGCACCTGTATGACTTAGTTGTGAAAAAAATACTCTGCCTTCCTTTAGATCTAAGGAAGACAGCTGGTCTGCTGCTACTGTTTCACTGAAATAACTTGAATTCAGGGGCATTATACTAATTTACCTTGGGGAGTACAAATCCCTTGCCTTTCATGGGAAGGCTCAAAGGCTGAGTTGCACACATTCTCCCAGTAGACTTGCGCAGGATTCGAAAGGATAACCTACTCTTTTTAAACCTCTTTGCAAACAGTTGTGTGACGTTTCAGTGTTCTTTCATGTTCAGCACCGTGTCCCAGCATGTGCTTACACTTTGAGAAGGGTTTTCTATGTAAATCCCTTTGCTGATCTCACAGGTCTGGTCAGAGCCAGCTGGTACTTTGAAGTTATTGAAGAAAAGGTGCTGGAGAAGTACATGGTATTAATAGGTGCTACCACAAGGCTACATCAAACCATATGGTGAAGATCTATCTGTAGATATTTTACTGTCATTTGAGAAATCTGGAGCAGCAGCAGCAGCTAAAAGATTTCATTCACACGAGTCTGGAATGAAAATTAATGTATAAAAGTCTGCCATTCCAAAAGACCCCATTTTATTATGATGATCATAGTAGATGAAACTCAGTGTTAGAGAAACTTCAGGAAATCCTCATATCAATGCATACAGCACAGCTACCTTCCATTTATAACCATCAAGGGAAAAAAAGATTTGCTGAATATATGTTCCTCTTTGATTGGGTCTATAAGACCTCTATTCTCTGAAAACGGGATGAAGAGAATTTCAGGGTTATAATTAGATTTTGATTCTGTAGAAGTGAACTTTAGCATATGGATTGCCATTAAGTCCTCCTGACAGTTAGAACAAAGTGCAGAGATGAACGATGAACCTGTTAAACAAAAGGTCAGATTCAAACCATAATTTAAGTGCCAGAAATAAGGCTTCCAAGAAATTTTCAGTAGTTTATGCTCCAGATTTCTATTTTGGAAAGTTCTTTCAGCTGCCTACTGACATTAGCAATGGAACTCTGGAGGGCCTCGCTTCTAATGTCCCTTTGTGCCCTGAGTAACACCAAAGGATCTCAGGAGGGTAAATGACTCCCTAACACTTGGATAAGGAACTCATGGGAGAGAAACTGGTCATTTGTCTTGAGTTTTTCACTGCACATAAAGAGTTACTGACTGAATCACCAAAAGAATCTCTGGAGCAGCAACCTGGCCAGTAGATCAAGATTCTTGGTGCTTTCCTGAGTGATGATTTCAAAAGACTCAGGCCTAAATTTTCTATCTTCAGAAGAAGTTCTCTGACTGTTGGCTGCAACATTAGAAGGGGATGCTATGGTCACCCCTGATTCCTGTGTTTTGAAACAGAACAGACCTGTGATCTGCACTCAGAAAAGCAGAAGAAAAGTTTCTCTCTTAGGAGTGACCCTTACATCTGTTGCAAGAAGCAGAGTCCTATCTACCTGAGAGAAAGGTGCTACGATAAATCCCTGCCCTTTGCAATCCATTTTAGGCTTGTTTGGACAGTCCTCAGACCATGGTGTGACCCTATTTGGGGAACATATAACACATCAGGACACTGGGGACTTAAATCCTAACAATCCAATAAGTTCAATAAATTGCTTTTTCCCAGGCTGTCTTCTGTTTTTCCACCTGGAAAATGGGTTAAATGATGTTACACCACTATTGCACTATTTAAATACAACAAGGACAATTATTGGAGAGCTTTGTCAAGTGGTGGGTGATACTTTATGCATGTTAAATTTATACCTGTACACTCTATATGTAAGATATAATATATACAATACTTTACCAAACACTTCACAGTGAAGTTCTGTTCCAGGTCAATTCTAGTATTTTTCTACATATTGCTTTTTATTAGTACTATATGTGTGACTGGACAAAGGGCATTTGAATATATTGTCTTACTGGTGTTCATGTAAAGTATACTCATTTTACAGAAGAAAAGTAAAATACATTGGTACTTGATTGTTGGATTATCAGATAGGCAATTTCTCCAAAGTTATATTTTTCTTTCCCTTCTCTGCAGCCTTGATTGCATTTCAAATCATCAATCCAAAAAAAAAAAAATATCCCTCCACTTTTCTCAATATTTGTTCATGACCACACTGAAAGGCAAGATTAAAAATTACATGAGAATGCATATTATGATGCTCCAACCTGGCTTGTCTGGACAAGAGAATCCAAAGAGAGTAGTAATGTTTTAAATAAAAATTCAACATGTTCTTTGCTAATTAAGACCAAACCATGGGTAGATTTCTTGGCTGATGCAAACTCTGATTATTGTGCATAGCAACTCATACCAGGTTAATACTTCACTCTGGGATTCTTCTGCTGATTTGTACATGCAAGAGAGACATTTAAAACAAATGTATTTGCCCGCGGTAACAATGAATTAAAAATAGACATTGTATTTTTAAAATTTGTTTTTGACTGTCCCCAGCTTATCTCAAAGGAATTTCTTTTAAAAATCTGAAAAGTTTTTATACATCTTTAGGGATATAAAATGGTGCTTAACTATAAATAAGGACAGAGTACAGGTCCTATTGGTATAGCAATGAATAAGAAAATATTTATGTTCTTTCACATTACAGTTCTTTCCACAGGCCTTGCACTAAATGAGAAGAGTTTGTTTCAGGAAAAGCACATTGCATGGAATTTCTAATTTTTTTTTTAATTAGTAGAGTGATTTCTCTGTCTGTCACTTCTGGTTTTGAGGCTAGATTGTTCGGGATTTCTGTTGTATCCCCCCTCTCTCCTCACATTTCCTTTTTAACTATAAATCTTACTCTTCTGCTATGCTTTCCTTTCTTGTGCTCTCTTTCTCTATTTATATTCTTGTTTCTCATCTGTTTAGTTAGAAGAGTTAAAGAAATCACAGTATAGTACAGTCAGGCTACAGCCCCTTTTAATTACACTTTTCTCTATAGAACCAAGAGGAAAAATTTAATCAAATTTCTACACCTGCCTGTAATCCGGAGTATCACACAGATGTAATGGCAATCCTTGAGCCTCTGACTGACAGAAAATTTTAGATTTGCACAGAGAAGCAGCTCATAACTTAATCATCTGATTGAGCAAAACTCTCACCACCTCTTCTGCTATGTTAGTGTGATAGCGGTAAGCTTCAGGCTGTGCTCGGAAGGTGTCAACCAACACCAATACATACCTGTATCCTTCTTTATGTGATAACTCAGCAAAATCTATTTGCCAGTAATCTCCAGGAAGATCTCCTGCCTTTGTTACCCTTAGCACTACCTTTCTGCTCATATCAGGATAGTTTCAATGGCTGATTTCACATTTGCTTAATATTGATTGCACAATTTTGGTCATTCTCCTTCCTATTACTACCTTTTTCAGATGTTCCCCAGTTGGGGCCTTCATGTTCCTGCTGAGCTGTCTCCCGAAGTCAGCTAACTTGTTAGCTTTTTTTTTTGAAGGGGAAGAATTTTGGTGTACCAGTGATAATGAAGGACAGGTGATAATGGACAGTAAATTGTATTTAGAGACTGTTGTGTATTTTGGAGTCCTGTGGTTCAGCACTTCTGTCTATTTAAATTAACTTTTTATATCATATTACTCAATCATTGCACAACGTGGACACCTGCAAAACAGTCCTGTGAAGAAGGCTGCAAGATGGCAAGCCATAAACCCATAAGGATACCCCTCTCTGCCATTTATCATGCTTTTTCCTTAGCTCCAAAATTTGGAAGGTACATAGGGATATTAGGAAAGCAGTCCACTTGGCTACACAGCTTTCCTGAGAGTTCAGATTAATTGATTAAAATGGACTGTCTTGCCTGTTCTTCCCCCACTCAGCCTACTGCTTTTGCATGAAGTTGCTCCAGATATATTGTTCAGAACTGGCTCATCTACACATAGCATGAAAATGTACTATGGTTCCTTAATATTCCTTAATATTCCTGGAGTGATTTTCTCCATATCACGAAAAAATCCTCTGCCTGGGATGGGAGCTGAGCTCACAGTCTCTGGCTTCCACTACAGTGCTTCAAGCAAGAATCTATCCATTCTAAAGTTTTAGCTGCTAAGTATGAAAAAGGATCAAATATATCTGGAGGTTTTATGTAATTGATTTTTTTTTTTATTCTGATCTCTACCAAACTCCAACGAATGAACTTCCTGCCATTAAAGGAAGTGTGTCTGATGTTCTGGCTGATGGCAGAAAAAAAGACAGATATGTAATCAATAAAATGTTTCTTCTCCCTAAGGTCAGCTAGGATAAAGTGTCACCAAAGTGCACAAATCTTCAGAACCTTTTCTGCTCCAACATGACCCATTAACAGTAAAACAAAAGCAAATAGAACTGAAGCATCTACTTTCCTGAAAGATCACCAAGATGTTTATTTATTCATTTATGCACTTCACCTGAGAAAATACAGGAATCACTTATCTGTCAGTAAATTAGAGGTAAAAGTACTGGTAATGATAAATTTATTTCAGTAGAAATCCTGGATGTTCCTGAAGACGATCTTATTTGGCTTTTTATCCTTTTTTTTAAATTTAGCTTTCTCTGAATTTTTAACCTTAAGGCTTTAGATCAAAACAACTTAAGTTCCTTCCTCATGAAGTAGTGACAGGCACTGTTTTATATTTACTGTTATTGGGAAGAAACTATTCCCTTTTTCATTATGCAAATATAACCAGAAATAATTAGGAAGTATCATTATAATATATGCAAATCCCAGCACTGACAATTTATGAGATGTTGCTATTTTATGTGATAGCTTTTGACTTTCAAAGCACATAAATACAGCATGCTTTGTAGAAAGAGGAGGGAACAACTCCAGATGATGCACTCAGTTACCTTCCTAAAAAAATAAAAAGTAAAAGCAAAGAAAGGTGTCTTAAAATTCCCTTAAATTTAATGACAGACAAGAATAGATCTTTTGGATCAACTTGTCTCATTTCCTGGTTCACAGCTGCTGCCATGTCATATATTCCTTTTCTGCAAACTGGTGGGGAGTGAGCTTTTCCTTTCATGTCTTCTTCTGAAAAGTTTCTCATAAATTATTCATACTACACATCTTCACAAATTTTGGCAAAAGTTGGTTCCAGTCATGTGGACAACTTTAATTTAACATAAAAAATCCTGGTTTTCTTCCCTGACTTATTTATGGGAAGAAAGCCATCAAAATGCTCTAAGCTTCTATTTTTCTGTACTGACCCAGGTAAGCTGTCTTTATCTTGCAGTTTGGTACTTTCTTGCTTTGACTTCTCTTCCAGTCCATATTGAATATAGAGGGATGAAAATTTTGTCCGAAATCCCAGTAGGAATTTTTTTAGTGCCTTGTTTATTTTCTGTAGCAATTTCTGGAAATAGTGATATAATATAATTTCCTCTCATTACCACCTGTCTGTGATGACTTTAGTGTGGTTGAACCTCATCTTTAATTGCACAAAGTTCATTTCTATAACTGATAGGAGCCTTAAAACAGAGTGACAAACCCTGAGTGTCAGGCTCTGGATGAAGAATATCTCTGTCATACACAGCTGAAGAGGGATGTCCAGAGGACGGGATTCCAGCATGGGGGGTCTGACTGGGACCATGCCATGCGGGGACCTGTATTACCTTGGTGCATGGAATACACAATTGTGTTCAAAGATCAGAAACTCAGTAAGAAATGCTGAAGAATCAGAAAATGTGTTATGGAAATGATGGCTGGACAGATGCTGCTTCCATGTGAATCTCTCAATATGTAGGCTTGAAAGATAAGGAGGAAAAAAAGTGGCCAAGAGTCACCCTCTCCAGTTCTCCATATACTTGTGTGAGGTGGAGTGAGAGAATAAATAAAAATCAGTCTCACTCTGCTCACACACTTGAGAGCCATCAGGATTTAGCTCCTTATCAGCATTGCTCTCTCTGAGCATTCACATAATTCTTTTGTCAAATCCTGAATCCCTGAAGGATTAGTGCTCACTTTTTAAAAACTTATGTGAACTCAAATTTGCATTTCCCATTTCACTCTTCCTCTCTAAGTACAATGTAATTCAGACCCATTTAACTGATATAAATTGCATTTTAGAACTAGCTAGTTAATTATGCTAGAGACAGATATCTCAAAAAAGGAAAAAAAAAGATGGAGTAAAAGTAACATATTGGATTCAATAGAATGTAGTCTTTTATATTAAAAAGAAGCTGTAATTTTTTAGCAATCTTTAATAATAAAGTCAGCCCTTCTGGTGTAGCTTAGCTTTATGTCAAATAAAGCAGAGAGAAATAACATTTTTCAAGTTTGGCAAAATGAAAAATTGAAGCGTGGAAATACTGTGTATGTACAGCTGAGTCAAAAAATATTTTTAAGAATGTTCAGCAACAGTGCTAAACAAAAACAAATGAAAAATACGTTGTGTTGTTAGGTGAACCTGACAAACTCTGCTTTGTGTGGAATTTCTAACCTCTTTGCCTAACCTCAATTATCTTTTGATTTCAGGTACTGTTTGCAGGAGATCTATTCTTCTGAAATAAGGTCTTGAAAATTCCCATAGCCAGCATGGAGTGCCTCCCCTTTATCTCTTTTCAAGGTGAAAAGCAGATCACAGGATCCAAGTGAGGTTCATCTCAGCCTTGTCAAATAAATTCCAGGATCTCCTGATGGACATGAGCATTCAACCAGCACATGTAACCTGGCTGACATGCTTGCAGCTGGACAGAAGCCGTCCAAGTTAACAGTGCCTCTTAGTGAATCTGCAGTCCTGGGGCATTTACTTAGCTGTGTATTTCATGCAGTTTGTGTCTAAAAGGATGAGTACTAGTTACCATCACAGAGGCCATTCTGGTTGCAAATGAGGTTTCTATAGTCCCACAAGGAGTTTAAATGCTTACTCTGGCTGATTTCAAGGGGAGCCCAGGATTAACTTCTTTAGACAATTCTCAAAAGTCTGTCCTGCTTAATTAATGTCTGTTCCATGCTTGTTAGAATTGTCTATAAATGTGAAGAATTCTTTCTGTTCATAAAACATATATGCAGTAGGTTGAAAGGAATTTATGAGAACCATATAGAAAAGATTTATGAAGAAGTGATCAGATGCTTGAGTGTGAATCATTTTTTGCAAACAATTTACAAATAGAAATCACAAAATATGCACCTGAGACAAATAGTTCAAGTAGCAACAGTTGGACTCAAAACCAGTGAATGTTTAGCTGATAGAGATGGGAAAAGCTGTTGTTTGGACCTAATGAAATTCAGTTTAAGATTATGTAAAAAAATCACAGAAAAAAAATTGAATTCCTAATTTCCTCAGCAGGGCTTAACAATTGTTTAGGACTTAGGAAGTTTTCCTTGTGAGTGATGTATCACCCTAATTTGCCAAGTGTATCAGTAGAAGGTGTTGAGTGGTCAGCACTGTTGAAAACTCGGGTCACTTTTGTAAAAGATTATGGCATGGATGGAATTCAAAAAGAGCTCAATATGAAGCTGTGAAACCATATAGAGGGTGGAGGCATACATTGGGTGGATCAGCTAGCCTGGAGGGATACAGAAACATTATCTGGTCATCCAGGGACAAACTTAGACAAGCTAAAGCCCATCTGTGTGTAGCCAAAGACAAGAAGACCTTTTACAAATGTATAGCTGGCAAAAGGAAGAATAAGAAAACTGAGGGTCCATTGCTCAAGAAGAGGAGGGACCTGTTAGACAGGACATGGCTGAATACCCTCCTTGTCTTGGGTTTTACAAGCAATGGCATACTCAAGGAGTTTCAGATCCCAAAGGCTGAAAGGATGGAGTGAGGGAATTGCTCAGTGGAGAAGAATAAGGTTACAGAATGCTTAAGCAACTTGGACATACATAAATTCATAGACCCTGATAGGACGTACCCATGAGTGTTGAGAGAGCTATCAGACGTCACTGCAAAGTCACTCTCAACAACCTTGGATCAATCATGATTACTGAGACGAATGCTTGAAGTCTAGAGGAAAGTATCTGTCTTATCTTTAAAAAAGGGAAGAAGAAGGACCCAGAGAACTATAGGATAGTCAGCATTACCGCTGCCCTTGGGAAGGTGAAGGCTGAAAACCATTTCCATGCACAAGAGGAGCAAGAAAATCATGAGGAATAATCAGCATTCATTCCTCAAGGGGAAGTCATGTTTGACCAGCTTGATAAACTAGTGTGATAAAATGTCTGGCCTGGTAGATTAAGGAAGGGTAGTGGACATTGTCTGCCCAGACTTCAGTAAGTCCTCTGAGACTGCCTCCCATAAGATCCTCACTGACTGGACTGAAAACTGCATGAAAACCACCCAGAGAACGGTGATGAGTAGCACATCACCACTGGTCTAGTTGGAGGCCAGAAGTGTACACCAGAAGTCCACACTGAATCCAGTCCCTTTAAACATCTTCAATAGGATGGCGCAAGCTCTCTTCTGCAGTTTGCTGATGACAAAAAACTAAGAGGAGTGGCCATCCAGAGAGACCAAAGGGGGCTGAAGGAATGGACTGACAGGAACCTCATGACGTCCAACAAGGAGAAGTGAAATGTCTTGCACCTGGCGAGGAACAACAACCAGTCACGAATGTGTCCTAGAGATCACCCATCTGGAAAGCCATTTGTCCTGGTGGACACCGAGTGGCACATGAGCCAGCAGCAGTCACAGAAGGCAAATAGGACCTTGCCACAATGAAGATAAATGGAATCCTGGGCTACTTTAGGTGGAGTATTGCCAGCTGAATGAAGGAGGTGATGCCCCCTCTCTATTCAGCACGGCTGAGGCCATCACGTCTGCGGTGTTTCCCAGCAAAAAAGAGACTGGAACATACTAGAGACATAGTAGTGCAGAGCCAACAAGATGGCTTAGGGACTAGAGCAACTTTCCTATGAGAAAAGGCTGAGAGAACTAAGACTGTTCAGCCTGAAGAAGGGCAGACATTTCCAATTTTATTCTTTTATCCTAATCTCATTATTTATTTATTTATTTAAGTTCAAAAGATTTTTTAAGAGCATAATGGATTTAACCATTGTTTTGCTTTGTTTGTGGGGGTTTTTGACTGTTTGCTTATCAGGGTCTTTTTTACCCATATTTTAAAAATCTGAATCTTGGTAAGAAGTCCACAGCTGCTCTTAATTTTAGAATACTCAACTCTTTCTGAAAACCTTAAGAAAGAAAAATATCAGCTAAGAGACCCCTTTTGAAATGATAGAATAATATTTAATTAGGATTATTCCTGCTATTAGATGTCAATAATGTTTCATGAAAGTCCAATTGGAAGTAGATTTCTACAGCTTTAATCAAGATAGCTCTTCAACTGTGAAGTTCGGAAGAGCTAGCTGTTGGTGTCCAGCAACTCATTTATTAACAAAAGACTTTAAATTACATACTCAGTGTAGCAGTAATCATTAGAGAGACTAGAGATGCACAATAGAGATTTAATTTCACTGTAACAGCTTCTAATGTAATTCTGTGTGGCAGAGATTATTCGGATTAGAATTTTGGGTGAGCCAAAAAAGGTTTATGGACAAAAAGGTGGTGCTGTCTAAAAAAGTTTAATTAGGATCCATTTCAAAAATTAAAATCACATATGATATGTGGGTTGAGCAGCCTGTGGTTTTTTTCTACACATAATATATTTAACCTTTATGTTTCGTTCATGTATTTGATTTTCTACTGTCTGTATAATTAAATGGCTTTTTCCCCTGAGCTTTGAACACTGCTGCATAATACCCTGGGGAGTTCCCCAAGGTTATTAGATCCATTGCTTAGCTGCAAGTTACTAGAGGCTACACTAACTCTCTCCTCTGTTTGGTAAGCTGCTATAATATTTCTGGTCTTGAGCAATGAATAATATGATTAGTACCTTAGGGAATGCAAACAAAAACATTAGCAAAGTACATTTTCCAAAATTTAAGAGGGAAGCCAATCCTCAAAACAGAAGTTGCATGTTCTTGAACACTGTCTAATAACATTAACCTGAAATCGCTTGATTTAATTGCCCTGTTAAGCAGTTTATTGCATTACTTATGAGATAATAGAATGAGTTCAAAGTGGGTTCATTGCATTATCTTATAAACAATGTGCCACATCATTAAACAAGATGATAGAAATCAATGTATTTTATACGAAACAATTATGAAGGCTCATGTAAAGTCTCTAATGTGAATAGTAGAAAGACCTCACTGTGACAAGGGAAAAAAGGGCCTTTGTGAGGATAAAAAAGACAAAGCAATGTCAAACTATAATTCCCCAGAATCAGATTAGAAGCACAATTCCCCAAAATTGTTAGTTTCCCTGTAGTCTTATACACTGCCCTAAGCCTTCACTCAGACTATACAGAAATCTCTTCCTTGGCTCATGGATAATGATTTCTAACAGGTATCTTGTCAGTTCTGTTCTTAGGGAATTTAACACAGATGTGTGACAATTTTCCAAGCATCTAGCTTGCAAACTTGTGATGATCTATTTTGACTTGTGTGTCCAAAGGGAATGAAAATAGAAATGTTTAGAAGAGCCCAAAGAGAGAGGACAGCTGATCCAATCTATCCTGGAAGAAGTAATTTCATGTTATTGGAGGGAACTGACAGTGCAGAGAGAAATACTGGCTCAATATCACCTTAGTGACCCTCTGCCTGGTGTATCTGCCCTTGTTTGTCACGTCATCTTCACACTTGTTTTGCTACAACCCTTGGAGTTTATAGACATGTGTATGAATGAGGGATCCAATTCTGATCTACATCCCTGCTGAAATGAGAACAGAACAAAATACTGGAATACCCTTCCAGGGAGCAGAGCCAAAGTGAGAGTGGCTCAGTGATCCTAAATGATCTGCAAAGAATTTTGTTGTTGAGCTCCAGAGTCCAAAGGTGATGGGGGAAGAGAGTCCAGGAGATGTCAGAACCCCTGGCCAAAATCCATTGCTACATCAGCAGCATTTTACCCTCCATCTTTCAACAGCTGCTGAAATGCTGCCCATCTCATTTACACAGAGTGCACAGGCTTTTCTGTGCGCACTTGAGGGGGTTTCAATGATCAAACTAATTTTCAGAGTGGGTATCTAGTGGAGAAGACATTGACCTCATATATCTGCCTCTTTCCTGGTTTGCAATGCAACTGAGTAATGCAGAGGGTGTGGAGTTTAATTCTGGCAGAGGGCATTTTTTTCAGGAAAAAGTGAGCTCCTGGCTGTAAAAAATAGTAGCAGGGTGTCAAAGTAATTTGCCTTACAGTAAAAACATAAATTAGGTTCCTCCCAGTAAACAATACCTTTAATCTCTTAGAATTTTTGGACATATTTCAATAAATGAAAATAAATTTCCCTCTAATATAAGGGTACATTTTTTGTCAAACATTCTAAGATGGGAGGAAGAAGTTCCAATCAAAAAGATCTGGCCAGAAATACTGCCAGTGGCCTTTGTCTAAAGGTTTGGTATGGAATTAGAAAGAAAATCTCTCTACATCATAGATGTTTGCCAGAAAAGATGAACTAATGTGATGAGAGCACCGTCTTGTTCACCAAAGCCGTGGCTTATTGACCATAAACGTTTATGAGAGCGTTCAGTGTGAGGAAACTGATTGGTTTCACAGACACTACCAGGACCATCAGATAACAGTTTTTATTTACTACTTCAATAATGTAGCTTTAAACAAAATGTCCTGATCTCCTGTGACTAATCTGCCTTGCTTTGTATCTCCCTCTGAGATTCATCCTCTGACTAGATTTATAGTTTTAGTTAACCTCAGATTCAAGCACCATCTATCCTGCTCCTGCAGTGGAGGTAAATGGGATCTCTTCCCTTCCCTTGCAATGGATGCTGGAAGCATCCCCTGGCCTATCTGTGTGATCCTCTTGGGGTTCAAATAGAGCCATGCTACTCTTTGGAAATTGGCAGTACAACAGAGATAAATGATACTACTGTTATTCTCATTTCTTCACTGAAAGGGTTTGCAAGCGCTGGAACAGGCTGCACAGGGAAGCAGCTGATTCACCATCACTGGATATATTTAAGAGGTGTGTGGATGTGGCACTTAAGAAAAGGTTTAATGGTCAGCTTAACTGTGTTAGGTTAACTTAGCTGAGCTGCTGATCTTAAAAATTCTTTCCAGAGTAGAGGATACTGTGATTCTTTTTTCTTGTAAATGTAAAAAATGCTGAGGTCAGTAGATTAATGTTTCTGGTCTATACCATGGCCTGAAGAATTCAGCACCAAGAAAAAGGGTACCTTGCACAAAACATACACATGTAGGTGTTCCATAGGCACGTGGCAAATCTAACACTTCTGAGATTGTTCCTATTCTCTGGGTCTGTGATACATGCAGGGCTCAGGCACTGCAGGAAGTCTATTACAGCATAGACCATGGGGGTTTTTTTCAGATTTGTTCAGATTGGAAAACCTGATATGGTAGCAAAATGTCAAATTTTCAGTTCATAAGCTCTGAACGCATCCTATTCTGGTCATTAAAATTCTCATAATTTTAAGAGAATCAATGTTAATGTGGTCATTGAAGAGGCAGAAGTTTACCGCTCCCATTTCTGAGCTTTCACTTTAGAAGGAATCCTTTCATGTTCCAGGAGGTTTTACCTTGTCTTTACCCTTTCCCCTCCAAAAAATAACTATGACTGCAGCAAGTCACTGAAACAAGGAGCTCCTGACATACTTGCTTTTGAAAGAGTTTGCAGATTTAGCTTTAGTTGAAAGCCTCTCTTGGAGAGTCTTTCTGTGTAGATATTAAATTGATAGGATAGTGCCCTTTACCAGAGTGGGGCAAAGATTTTACTCTCTGTACAGATACTTATAACCTCTGTGTTTACACCTCTACAACTCAAAGAGATATGGACTATTACTGCATTGTATTTTACAACTTACTTAGAATCAGGTGGTAGTTGCTTGGAAAAAAAGTAAAATTAGTCTTAGTTTGTTTCTTTGAAATCAGTGATTTGACTTCAACTTTGTCAATAGGGAATACTCAGGAAAAGCCTGACATGCTACCAAAATTCTAGTAGCAGCAGGCTAAAACATAACAGTCACATGAGCCTAGGCAATCCACATTGGCTTTGAAATTGTTCTCTTCTGCTGTGTGGAAGAAAATAATCAAAGAAATTCAATACTTTCCCTTTTTATTGATTTATTCTTATTTTATAACACAATTTTGTAACTTCAATTAGGCTTCATTTGTCTGATTTTAGCCCTCATACTTGGCTGGACATATTAAATAAAGTTTCTAGCATATAAAGGCCAACACAATAGTATGGTTGTTAGGGCATCTAAAAGTTAAACATCTTTAAATAGACAAAATTGGCATCACATTTTACTGTTCTATTTTCATGCAAAACTGCTGAAGGATTTCCCATCAACTTTTCATGAGACCAGATTATTCAGGCCTTTCATACTGGGTTAAGAAAATTTTCTAGTTTTATCTTGTCTCAGACAGTGGTCAGCAATGGATGCTTAGGAGAGCAGTATAAGGATAACAACTCATTAAATTGAAATGTCGGAAGCTGTCTTCTCAATGTGTCATAGGATAAATCTATGGAGCTGCTCCTGAGCTCTTTTGTGTACAGCTTGGAACAGCTAAAAATGCAGTAAGTGATTTCATCCTGCCATAACTGTGTGGCAACGCTCCTGAGGAGCTCAGTGCAAACACCTTTCAAGTACACTGCAGCTCCAGGAGGGCAGGGCAGCCAACACCTCACCTCCATACCTGTCTTTTTCCTAAAACCTGGGCAAATGTGTAGTGATCCTCCCCTGACAGATGCCCTGCCAGCTCCTGGGAGCCACAGCCACACTGGGCTGGGGACTATAGATGGAGCTGCAATCCGTCAGTTCAAGCTTTTATCAATGCAAAATCCCTGCTTATTCATCACATAATGATTCAAAGGGAATATTGGTGTAACGTCCACCTGAAAACATTGAGGACTGAATGACACAGTTTATCTTTAGAACAGATAGAGCTGTATTGGCTCCAGGGAGGCTGAGGCAAACGGGAAAACTAATTGGAGTAAGATAGTGGTGGTAGCTTTCTCATTATTCTTTGTGAGCAGGACTGGAATTATACAGCATGTGCTAAAACCCAAAGAATATTTTTTCTGAGAACATTTTTCATTCAAACTCCACCTTTGCAAATTTTACTGGAGATAAATTTACTACATTTCTATAATTTGTGCCAGCCAGCAAAATTAAAACCCCTTACAAGCCTTAATGAATTTAGCTTTTTGCATTTCAACATGAAGAGGAGAATGACAGAAGAAAATTAGCATAGTTACATAAATGAAGCACCTTGGTAAATGGTGCAATCAGCATTTTAACAGGTAGCAGAGGTGAAAAATGACATTTTTCAGCATTTATAGTATTGATAGCCTGGATTTTATGGACAAAAAAAAAAAAGCATATAAAAGTCGAGATCATCTCAAGGACATCAAATAGAGAAATCTCTCATCTAGTATTTGCAAGATGGTATATTAGAAAAACTGTGCTCAAAGTCCAAACAGCAGATTGGAAAATTGCCTGATATCTGAAAAAAAAAATTATAATATCATTTGGAGAGTAAAACTCATATTTCCACAGAACAGTCAGTTTCTTTATCCAGTTCAGTGGCTTATGAAAAACTGATACAAAAGCTTCATAATAGACTTAATATTTTTGAGGTTGCCTGATCTCACATGGTTTGTGCAGAAAGACATCAGAGTAGAGGCTTATAGTGCCCAACACTCCTCACATTCATAAAGCCCAAGTGAAAAGGATTTGCATGGAAGCAGTAGGCAGGTTAAGTGCAAGGATGAATCTTCCTTTTAACTTGCAAGTAGGGAATGAGGTAATTTGTAGTTACTAACCATAATCTATGACCTACTCCACAACAGCCTTGCTAATACAAGCCTGTATCCTGTGAAGGTGTGGGTCCAACTCACTCTAGCATCATGACCAACAAATTCTTGTGGGTACAGCATATTTCCCATACTCCTAACCCAGATGGGCTCAAATGTTGCATTATTCCTATTCTTCCTTCCAGCTCCCCCCGGTCACACAGAGAGCAGCAGGAGCTGGGCAACAGATGAGAATGCCAGCTGTGAAACAAAGGAGAGAGAACAGGAATTACTTCATTCTGTCTGTTTCCCCTATACTATTATTATTATTATTATTATTATTTTAAAGTGATTGCTTTCACACTCTGACTGTAACGTGGAGAGTGAGATATTGACCTCTTACAAGCTTTTATACAAAGAATATTTACATATGCACAAAGATACATGAATGTACACAAAGGTATGTATGAGAATGCAGTTAAATATCTGTGTGCAAATCCTTGTATTCATTCATGTAGAAAACCACCTAAAAAGGAGGTGGAAAATAACTGTTTTGTTCCACTGGATCAGACTCCCCTGTCACAGAAAGTCACTGACACAGACATAAACACATATGGGTGGGCCCTGCTCAGCGTTCAGGTCCTTATTAAGTCTCTGTCTGGGGCACTGCCTAATTCATGTGCATAAAATAAAGACAAAGCATAAACAACCACCAAATCCATCATATGTCCAGGGTGCTATCAGTCTTTTCTTGCTTTTTGGTACCACAGGTCCAGAACCTGTGGAAGAAAGCAAAGTTTTGCGTGTGAAAAGGACTCTTCTCCTGTATATTCACTCCAAGCTTATCCCGTGAGCATTTGAAAGGCTGCTTAGTTTTATCAGTAGTAACTTGTGCAGCTGTATAAACCTGCACAAGCAAGTTTCATGTTAGACCACAACAGCCGCAGTTTTAAATGATCCCTACTTCCTCAGGAAGTGCGTTTGAATCTAATGTACTTAAAATTTTACTTCAAATGAGAAAAAAAGATGTCTCTGTGGTAAAACAATAGTGCAAGCAGAGACCTTGTCTTCATAGTTCTGCGCACTCTGGAAATGTTAGGTCTGGATTCCATTAGATGATCAACTGGGAGCTGATGCAGCCTAATATTTCTCATCAGTTTGGCTCCCTCAGCTCCTCCGACATCTGCTCCCTGGAGCTTCAGGTAGAGAGTTAACAGATTCAGACAGACAGGATACACTGGAAAATTACCTCTTAATTCCCAGAAAACGGAAATTCTGTGAATCTTTTCTTTCAGTAAAGATTTTTTTCCTGATTTTCAGAAGCTCATTTTATTTCTTGAAAACTCCCCATATGACCCAAGTAATAAATAATTTTTTCAGGGAGAAAATTTTAGTTTCCAGTCATCTTTAGTACTTTGCCATTCCCTAGAGTTTCTACGTGACATCAAGAACAAAAGCACCCCAAGAGACTGGAAAGTTTGAAAAGTCTCAGCTACCTTTTCTAGGGGAAAAGTCTGGTGGGGAGAAATTCAGAGTGCTTCCCATTTCTACTCACATCTGCTCTGTGAATCTCAGGAGATTTTGAAACATATGGAATTTCTTCAATAACATTTTTCAATTCTTGCTCATTGCTATTCTGCTCACTATAACATAAAAATGACACATTGCTTTTTTAAATTGGTGAGAACAGCACTGCAGGTATCGGTATGATTTTAGATCTTGGTCTATAACACAGAAAAGACACATCTTTTCTTAGAGAAAATGAATGTACAAATATGGGGTTTGGGCAAGGAATTATGCACAAGCTTTTTTGTGAAATAGAAAGGGATAGATTAGAGTTGGAAAGAGAGGCAGAAATTTGTGAGGCAAGCCATCACACTTTTAGCTTTGGATTGTGACTTGCCTATATCTGGCTGTTTCCATGGAGGTAGAAAAGATCCTCCTATCCTGCCCATGTGGAAATTCTCTGATCTATTCAAGGCACTTTTGGAAACCCCACCAAAATCCTTTATCATTAACTCGTAAACTTTTCCATATTTATAATTTGCCCTTGCTAGTTTTTTCTTGGCTTAGCAGTTTATACACTTAAAATAAATGGAGAACTCTTTCCAAATGGCTGCAAGGCACTAAGAGGAAGAGCTGTATCAGGGGGAATGACCAGTACAATGGACATTTTAAATTACATATCTCTGACTAACATGGGCTAGGATGTGCTCTGTTTGAGCTGGGAACCTGTAGTAGCTCTACCATGAGCAGTGAGCTAGATAATACATAAATAACTACTTTAAAACTCTTTTGAAATTAATTTGTTTTGAATCAGTTCAGGCCATTTAAAAAAATCAGCAAGTTCCTTGGAGTCAGAGGGCTGTGCTGACAGCAGATCCATGAGAAATGCTGACTAGGATGGACAAATGGCTCAGATCTTACCTGAGTTTTGAGTGATCCCGTATTCAGGACAAGCTGAGCAGAACTGTGGCTGCCACAATGATTAGAACCATTCCTAGCAGGTAGGCTGGGATAACTGGACATGTGTATTGCAGTTCCAGTAGTGGCTAACTCCTCTGATCTAATTAATTAGAAGAATGTTTACAGCAGTAAGTTAAAAGTGCTACCATTTTCCTGGGATACTTGCTATTCAAGCAATATTTTTTAATCAGTGGCAGAGAAAGCCTGATTTCTTACAATGATGCCATTTAAAAAAATGGAAGTGAAACATTTTTGACCCAGATTAATCATAAGGCAAGCAAAAAAAATCCTTAAATTACTTAAAAGTGGTACTAAAAATTAGGTTTTAAAATAAAAGAGGAAGTGGATGGTGTTGATCTCACTGTTAGGCCTTTATCTTTAAAAATCAATGCAGATTGCACCCTTCCTTTGGCTAGAAAACCTTCAGCTGCTGCTCTACATTTGATTCAGCCAGCATTAACCCTGCCTTCAGTAGAGGGCAGGTGATACCCACTCAACTAGCATCAGCAAAACCAGTAGGATGATCATTTGATGTTCACAAAATTTCCTGGAAACCATACCCTACAAATCATTAATGGACATGCTCCTTGTTCAGGTCCATACAACTGTAACATTGATTTTCAACAGAACACATCCAGATGAACCTACTTGCTAAATGTGATTTTCTTTCATCTTTTCATTTTTTTTCTCCCTTCTTTAATGTTGTAAAAATAATTTGTGAAAAAGAGGTTAAGAGGTAACTTGACCACATTTAAAAATATCTACACAGAGAGACAATTTCAAACAGTGCAAGGCTCTTTAATCTGCCAGACAAGTAGATGGTACGATGTGGTGACTGAAAGTCGAAGCTCAACAAAATTAAACTAGAAATTCACTGTACAACTTTAGTGACAGAGGTCAGGACAACATGCCTAGAATGTATTTTCTATCACTTGAAACCTCTGACCCAAGTAAAGAATTAGAGTCTTTCTAAGACATGTTTCAGGTCAAGCAGAAATTGCCTGGATCATTACAAGAATTAGTGGATGTAATTCCGTGGTGTGTGTTAGGGAAAAGGTTCATACAGATACCTAGATTGGACTCAACAGCAGTGACTCTGTTGTGAGGGAGGTAAATCTGCCCTTCTACTGTGTCCTTGTAAGACCCCACCTGGATACTGCATCCAGCTATGGGGTCCTCAGCACAGGAAGGACATGGACTTGTTGCAGTGAGTCCAGAGGAGGGGTACCAAGATGACTGGATGGATGGAGCACCCCTCCATTGAGGAAAGGCTGAGAGAAATGAGATTGTTCTGCCTGGAAAGAAAAGACATCATGGTAACCTAATTGTGTGACCTTCCAATAGTTGAAGGAAGCCTACAAGAAAGATAATCTTTTTGCATGTATTGACAGGACAAGGGAGAATGGCTTCAAACTGAAGGAGATTTAGATTTGATGTTAGGATAAAGTTCTTTACCATGAGGGTGGTGAGGCAATGGAACAGGTTGATCAGAGAATCTGCGGATGCCCCATCCCTAAAAGTGTTTGAGGCCAGGCTGGATGGAGCTCTGAGCTCCATCTGGTGTAGTAGAAAGTGTCTCTGCTCATGGCAGTGGGGTTAGAACTAGAGAATCTTTAAGGCCCCCTCCAATTCAAACCATTCTCTGACTCTATGGTCTTCTCTATCTATGAAGCAAGAGATTTAGAAAGTTTTCAAAGATCTGAGACACAAAGGAAGTATTTGTGTTACCTGAAAGTTTGGATAGTAGTTTTAACATCCTCTAAGAATTACATTCTCGGGCTGAGAGGGATGTTGTAGAGTATCTTAATTTGATTTTCTTCAAAATATTGATCTTATTCTCCTAAAATAATAAGTTACTTTGGATAGACTCATAGGTATCTCCATTTTCAGCAAGCCCTTTAGGCTTTCTTTATAACTCAGTGAAAAGTAATAGTTATTTTGAGGGTATGATTCACCTACTTCTAACATCTCTGTGTGAAACAGGCAGACTGTATGCTAAATGTGCTGTACTCCCAGTGATTATAAGATTCTAGAAGGACTAGCAGACTCAGGTGCATAAATTCAAATGACAGGTTTCAGTCTTACAGTACAAAATACATGGGCATTGGAGTTTAGATTCATTTTGGTTTTCACAAATGGGATCCGGTCTCTCCTCATTTAATTTCATTCACCTTTACTCTCTGTTTCAGAGGTTTGTTAGTATTGAGAGTCAGAGGAGAAGAGAAGATGCAAATTCTCCTAAACTTACTTAAACTTTCTGATATCATCAGCTGCAAAATGCAAGAACACTATTGCAGAAAAGGTTATTTGAGCACAAATGAAGCTATTCACAGAATTTTTTTTTTTTTTTTAATAGCTATATGTGTGCCCCGGGCCTACTACAAAGACCCCAAAGGCAAATTTCGAAGTTTGATCTATAATATCTGTTAGCATCTCCTGAAACTATTAAAAAAACAAACAAACAAACAAACAAACAAGATAATTGGTAAGCTGTAAAAGAATCAGAGAGAAATTAAGATTCTTGAAGTTTTTTAGTGTTGTAAACTGGATAATTTTCATTGTTCAATTTCTTAATCTTTTTCTTCCAGTTCCTGCCCATTAAAAAAAATCATTAACTGTGACTGTTTAGAAAGAGTAAGAAAATTCTTGAGTTCTTCTCAACAAGATTGCTTATTGGATTGCTTTGCTAAAGAGGATAAATGGGCCATAGTGTGGTAACCTAGTTACAATTCTTATTTATGGAAGCTTCTATTCCAGTCAAATTAGCTGGTCAGTAAGGTAGAGAAACAGTGTGCACAATTTCAAGATGTTATCTATAGAAAGTAAAAGTTGTAGGAAAAGCAGAGTTTTAAGCTATTGTCTTTGTGTGAAAGAGTAGCTGTATGTGTCATTAGTTGTCGCTTTGTAATGAACATTCATGTATGCACTTCCATGAACGTTCATATAAGTTTAAGTTTCACATGAACATACAGCCTTGGCACCATTTTTTTGGGGTTTGACCATTTAATTTTTCTATTTAGCACACTTTTAGCATAACATTCCTGCAGTAAATTATACCCACCACTGATGGTCTTCTTTGAAGCATCAATCCTGCTGGATTAATTAGGAATATTTAAAAATGTTGTCTGAAGCTCAGACATGGGTGCAAGCTGATAGGTGGGAAAAGTTTCTACCAGAAGGTCCTCTTGAGTAAATCCTTCCTCCCTCTGCCTCAGCTGAACAGCTGCATGATCCACAGCCAGATTCCCATAAATTCCTTTCTCTTACTTAGTTCCCATTCTATAGAAGGGTAAAAATTAATTCTCTTCCTTCTCTAGCAATACTGATAGCCCTTGTATGGGCTGAGGTGGAAAAATCCTTATTGGACAAAAGTGATTAGAAGTGATAAAGCATCCCTCTGCATTAAGGTTGTGCTTGCCAGGAAGCCATTCGAAAGAACAGCCAGAGTTCATTGAGAAAAAGCAATTTCAGAAAGATTTCTAACTGTATTCCTTAAATTTGCAAAACTTTGTAATATGGAGATGCTTAGATGTTTTAAGATATTTCCAAATTGGAATAATAATTCTAAACTGAGAAAAACTGAAGCAGAGCCATTTATACATCATTTGGACTACATAGTTTGATACCTCCCAATGATCCTGGACCTTGAATGCTGACAGGGAAATCAGACATGGCAAGCAGAGCACAGAAAATTCTTTCTAGCTCACCTGCATGAAAATGGGAAAAAAATAGTCTAGGGTTCATGTAGATCATACATATGGTTCAGATTTGCTTTCTTATAGAAGCATTTTAAAAAGAAAATTTATTCATCCTTCCTTCAGATGTCGTTCATTGAACTCCACTGTCTATAAATAATGTTGAAAGGTGCATCTTCAGCAGAATCTCCTTCTTGTGTAAGCTAACCTTGCACACAAGAGCACATTTATTCATTGAGCCAAGGAATAGCTTGATTGGAAGAGACCTTAATAATAATTTCAGTGCAATCTCCTCGACGTGGGCGAGGATGCCGCCCAATAGATCAGGTTGTTCAGAGTCCCATCCATCATGGTCTTAAACACTTCCAGGGACGGAGCATCTAAAATTTCTCTGAGTAACCTGTTCCGGTACCTCATCACTCCCACAGTAAAGAATTGAATCCTAACATCTAATCTAAATCTCTACACTTTTAGTTTAAAATCATTCCCTGTTGTCCTGTCACTATCTGCTCATTTAAGGGGTAATGCTACCTCTTTTTTATAAGGCTGCTTAGAGAACTGCAATGTCTCCACAAGTTCTGCCCAGACCCTTCTCTTTTCCTGTCCTAACAACCCCAAGTGTCTCAGCCTGTCTTCACAGGAGAGGTGCTTCAGCCCTCTGATCATCTTCTGGACACACTTCAACGGGTTCACATTTTCCTTTTTTCTGAGGACCCCAGAGCTGGACAAGCACTGAAGGTGGAGTCTCACAAGGACAGAGCAGAAGGGCAGAATCCCCTCCCAGCCCTGCTGCCCACACTGCTTCTGCTGCAGCCCAAGATGAGCTTAGCTGTCTGGGCTGTGAGCACACGCTGTTGGCTCATGTTCAGCTTCTTATCCATGACAGCCTCCAAGTCCTTCTCCACTGGGCTTTCAATGTATTCTTCTCCCAGTCTTTACTCATACCTCAGATTGTCCTGACCCAGCTGCAGAACATTCCAGCTGTCCTTGTTGAACGTTATGAGGTTCTCAAGGACCCATTTCTTGAGCTTTTCCCTGGATGGCATTTCTTTCTTCTCTGGTACAGATTTCTGTGCGTTTGACATCAAAATGATGACACCATTACACATTTTCCTGTCTGAGGATTTATCCTACCTTTTGCACAGCAGCTTTGCAGAAGGTTGACCTCAGATGAGTGAGATTAATCTCTTGCAAGCTTCTGCTGCTGCTGATGGAGAGAGCAATTTAGAGCAGGTACCTAAATCAACATAGTAATAGGCTCTGGAGAATCTTATTTCATTCCATTAACTGCAGTGGGAGACTAAAGAAGATGTGAGGCTGGATTCAGCTTTTGTGACTGCCTCTCTCCAACCTGAAAACACTGAGTGATTAAAAACTTCATTGAGCATCCTAAGATTCTTGCATAAATGAAGTATTTCTGGCCTTCTTTGTGACACTGAGAGAAGATATTTAATATTGGTCCCTATTCATAAGCATCTGCCATACACTTTCCAGTTGTAGCACTCCTCTTGCCTCCACTGTGAGAGTAGATGATTTGAATTATTCACCACTGTTTTGATAGTAAACTCCATCATAGATTTTATAGCTTAATTAGGCACATAATATTTTGATTTAAATATGGCCCATTTATCTGCCTTCATTTCATGTGGGACTCACCTAATTTTAATTATAAAAGTGTTTGCAACCAGTCAAAGGGATTCTCTACAAAGTTGATGGAGAAGATCAAGCATCTCCAGAGCGCAACAAATGGAGTTTTGTAATAGATGAGTGTTTGTAGTATATGGGATGAATTGCCTTTGGGAGGTTTTGAAGAATAGATAAATATTTATTACACATCCTTAAGGCATTTGTCATGAGAAGTCCTAGTTCCACTCCTGGAAATTTGGAATCCACTTGGCTATGTTATAAAGCAACATTAATGAGCAGTAATAATTTATCAGACTGCAGTGGATACCTTATAATTAAACAAGGGGTTTTTGTATCTGTCTGTGCTACTGTTTTGTGGTTCCTGCTGTGTTGTTCTGCTGCAGTGTTTTGCCCTAATTCTTGTTGCCTATATTTGGAAAAGCTTTATGTACCACATTTCTGCCTTACAATGAGGAAAGAACCTCAGGTTATAAATAAAACATTCACAGAAATGGTAAGATTTAAGCACTGAAGTTCTTTTGCAAGCATTCCTATCACAAGCAACAGTTTCAGTCCAGAAATCAAGGCATCTTTTTCTCTGGGGAAACTGTTTCAAGTCAATCACAGCCCCCTGAATAGGAAGGTAATTGGAGCAGATGCTTTTTTTTTTTTTTTTTAATAATGCGGTTCAGCAGTAGAGGAAGCATTTGTATTCAAGTTAAAAATTAAAATCAAAGGAGGATAACAGAATGGGAGAGAAACAGGTGTAGGGGGAGGGGGAAAGAGCTCAGACTATCTATAAAATATTGAGGGAATTTTTGAAAAAAAAGTTACTTCTGCATGGAGAGCAAAGTAAGAAAAAAAGCCATAAGAAAGCAATCAAATACAAAGGTTTTTATTGTGATTGAATAATCAACTTCCTATATGAGCTATTTCAAGATCAATACAGATATAAAGACCTCATTCAGTGAAGTTGTGCTGCATTACAGCAAAGAGGAAATAACAAAAAGGAAGAGCATTTCACACACTGGTTTGCAGCCTGAACCCCCCTGAGTCTGCATTGCAAAGCAGCCCAAAAATGTGTTCATAAACTTCTTTTAGAAATACCTGCTGCCAATAGAAGGCATATGGTTCCTTGAAAATTCAGATATTACCTGGAAGAATAGCTCCAAAGACCTGCTTTATCTATCAAAAAGTTATACAAAGCCAATTTGATCTACAATTGACTTTTCCATAAATGAGATAGGAACAGAGTGAGGCAAAAAGATATCTCTGATTATTCCTTAGGGTTTTACAGTTTAAAGTGTTTTTATATGGGAACAAAAACTCTTAACATATATAAACAGGGGTTTTCATATAATCCCATTTCTCTTTCATTTTGACACAATCATTTCCTGGAAGAAAAAAATCTGTTAGCATCTGGCATTGAAGGAGCTGGAGTTTTTGCTGTTATTTTCAGTTGCTTTTTGTTTTGTTAAACACAGAACAAGTTTAATAAAACCTGTCTCAGTTATAAAATTGCCTGCTGGTATAAATATGAAAAAAAATTATGGCAGCAGTTTGAATCCTCATTAAAAATTAAAATCTGGTATCATCTACAAAATCATTTTGACTGCTGCTTGGGCAAGATCAGCAGACAACTCCATATTGCTTTATGAAAGGAAAGGTCTCGGCCTTTAATGGTAACAGATCTATGGAGGAGCTTAAGGACCCTTCATTTGGAAGTACAACTTGGATTTTACCTTTTCCTCTGTTATATTTTTGGGGGTTATATTATGAAAGAAGAACAAATTTAAGATGCTCTAAACATATTCTGCTGCAATTAGCAAGCAATATATGATGCTGTTCTAAAAATGCCAAAGATAACATTTTTACGCTGCATTATCGTAACTCCTGCCCTCCGCAGGTTTCTGCAAGGAGGAAAAAGAAAAATGTCACAGTTTTTAATTAAAAGTACTTTTAATAGATAAGATAAAAGGTATTAAACATTTATGCCCTAGGTGCATCAGGATTGATTTCCTTTTTAGGCTACTGTGTATAGAACTGGTACACAGTCAGTAGTTATTCTCAAAGACCTTGGTGCTGTTCAGCTGCTGGCAGCCTCAGCACAAAACTTTCAAAGCTCTCAGTTGTGTTTTGAGTGACCCCATACCATGTTAAACAGAACAGGAGTTTTTGTTGAGGTAGATGAAGCTCTCCTCTCAGTGTACACCAACAGTAAGGAGCACAGTGAAGAAATCAAATCTTGCACTCAAGATCTCTGTTTATACAAGGTATAAGGATTCAGACACAACATGTGAAACTGAAATAAAATTAAAAAACCAAGCTGGTCTTTCTGTATGAGTGCCTGAAGGATATCTGAACACAGTAGGAATGCAAAGATCAGTGTATAGGGCTCAGAGCTTTTTTACATGTTCACCAACTGTAAAATCTGCAGTTAACTGTCAGAACTTGTTTCAGCAGTTTGAGTTACCTTGAAAAAAATGCTCAGGGAACAAATTCTTTGAGATGAGTTTCCATTGCCTTTTCAGGGAAGACTTCAATGTTGTCTTCTCTTCCGCCCTTTAGAAAGAACTGGTAATGCCATGTAGAGGCTATAGTTAATACGGATCTGTAGGAAACAGAAGTATAGGCGAGAAAATTCTACCTCTGATGCAACAGTTTGATTTTCTTTTAGTTACTAGTTAAAATATTTTAATTTTGGCTCTCACAAAAATGTAAAAATTTCTGTGATAAAATCAGATTTTTTTTAAAATTATGGAAATAATTTTTTAAAAAAAGAAGAAGAAAAACAAACAAACAAACAAAAAACAAAGGGCGAAAACTGTTTAGACAACATATTCTGCCATATCATCCTAAACCCAAGAACCATTCTACTTTATTGTGTTCATGGCTTCAAATTCAGATACTCACACACACACACACACACACACACAGAGTTCTTTTTAGACCCCAAAAAATTCTCTTCAGAACCCATAGGGTGTGAGTTGTCTTATCCTATACTCAATGTCTAAAATTGACAGATGAGTTGATGTTCTCTGAAGGTGCCTGCCCCGGGCACTGGCTGTCTCGGATTTAGACATCAGCATTGTGGTGAGATGGCTTCTGTTCACGGTTTCCAAGAATAACTTAACTGAAATAAACACACAAAAGCCACGCTGGCAAGGAAGTTCACAGATAGAATTTTAAAAATTATATTCCTTTTGCCTTCTCTTTCTTCTTAAGGAAACTCATAGGAATAGGAAGTAATCCTCATATAGCTGAGACAGCAAAAATAACTTAGATTGCACATATGGAAAGATGAGTGGTGATAATGTGCAGACAGCTGAAAGTCCAAGCTGAGGTACAAAATTGATGGAATTTGGAACACGGTGGTCATGGACAGATATTGCTATGGACTTGGTCCTTTGAGTTGCACAGTCCATCTCCTGCCTGGTGACAGAGAGACAGCACCAGTTCTGTGTGTTCTTATGTCACTGTCAGAGTTTTACATTTTAAAAGGCAGTATTATCATTTGCTTCACAGACTAATTCAGTCTCTTTCAGATGATGCAATGACTATTAAGTTAATCCCTGTGCTTCTAGCAAAGTTTTCCTAAGCTTTTCTTTACTGGGTAAAGAGGTGCAACGTGCAAGATTCCTCTGGAACAATACTATTTCCCCTAAAATATGGCATTTCTGATTCAATATTAAATTTGCCTTTAGGCCAGCCTGACTTCTTCTCATTCTCTTTACCAAGTTGCAATAAATGTGTGCTATATTAACTGCATTTCCTTCTTCAGAACAGAGAGTAGAAAAACACAAACTCCATTTCTTTGATGAATCATGAGACATTACATATTAATTGTATTATGCAATAATATTTGTTCTTTGATAGGAGTCACATTCCCTTCTAAATGCTCAAGATTTTTGTTATTTAAATTCAAAGTTTGAATGAAAAGGTCAAAAGCTAAAAGTGGATAGTGACTTTCATGCATAACTATGGCAACAACCACTTACAGCAGAAACCCTTTTAACTGATGGCACTGCTTAGTCTTTTTTTGGCAAAGAAAAAAAAGGTCCTGTAATCCCAGTGTCGTCTATTACTTTTGGCCTCTAATAAAAGTGATGTACCCCTTTGGAAAAAGACAACTAGATGGATTATGCTGACAATAGTTTGTGTCATCATATCAGCTTGCCCAGCTACAGCTACACAATGTGGATGGCAAATTTCCATGACAGTAATGAGTTTAGGGAACCCTCTGTGTTCTCAGTCAGTGGGAGTCACTGGTTCAGGTCCAGTAAACCACGGGCCAAAAAGAATGGACTCAGAAAAAAATATAGTGAATCAGCTCACAGAATAAAAACAGTAGCACTTTTTATGTCAATCTGACCAACTCTTGAACAGATTAGAGGCATCTTCCTTTTCAACCTGACCTTAACAAAACTTCTGCATTTTCAAACTCTAAGATTTCTTGCACAAGTATTATCAGAGGTGGTTCATTCCAGTTGCTTTAATGTTGCACTGATATCTGTGAGGTTTGCGATATCCAAAATTCCAAATAACGTATGTTTAAAGTTCAGAAAACTGTCTTGTAAACATTATTTTTGTCAGTGAAAAGTTTTTTAAAAAAAGATCAGTAAACTTGAATTAATTTGTAAGAATTGCAAAGAAAGTACCATGGTAACAATGATTCTTTGCATATGTATTTGCTAGATGTAAAATTTATTTAGTATTTTGATAAAATTCTGTGACATTTCATAGACAAGCAGGACCTGGCTTATGTATCTCACATAAAGCATTGGATTAGAAATGTAAGCCCGGTCACCGAAAAAACACAATATTTGAGGAAATGTTTGCGAATGCACAAAGTTTCAAAGAAATCAGTATTTTGGCTTATGGAAAACATCCAGCAGGGAGGAAAAAAAAAAAAAAAAGAGAGAGAGAAAAATGGTAGGTCTAAGAAATAAAAAAGATAAAAAAGTAGCCCAATTTCCTTACCTTTCAGCAAGAGTCACAGTCAGAGGTACATATTTCATTTCTAGAACTACAAATCAAACCCATAAGTTTAGAGCTGTTTTGAAAGTTTATGCTTGCCTAAACTTTCCCTTTTATTTATTTTTTCCTTTGAAGAAAATTCTCAACAATAAGTCCTTAAATATGTGAAGATAGCCTAGGTTTTGAAAAATTAGGAAGGAACAGGATTTATTGTGGCATTTTATTCTGAGCATTGTTATTCATGCTGCTTATCCTGTCAAAAATGACAGCAGTAAAGGGTCATCAGTTCAAAGAAGACTGTGATTTATCTTTACATTTATATGGCAGCTCTTATCCCATAGGATTTGCAAGCACTAGGCACAACCACACAAACGTGTAGTCCATAGACTTTTACTGCGTCATCTTTCGTTGTCAGGATTGTCAGAGGAGACAAGACAATATTTTACACAAGCACAGGGAGGAACTCAGAGGAAAACAGACACTTTTGAAAAATAGCAAATATCTCAATATCCAAAACAGCCCTTTCAGTTACATTTGACTTGGATTTACATATTAGTAAGCAGTTAAAAGAGTAAAATATCTGCATAACTTTCTTGAAGACCCGTGCTTATGAAACTGCCTTGTTTACTTCATGCAGCCAGAGAGCTTGTGTTTGTTTTTCATTTGCTTTGATCTAGGACAAGAAGATAAAAAGAAGGGAAAATTCTTGGGTTCATTTGGACCAGTTCAGCTTTTAATCCAGAACTCACTGACTGAATTGGGAGTTTGAATCAAAATGTATTTTAGCGTAGTTTAGTGATTAATTATTTATGCTTTGTTTTTCCAAAATGCAGCTGCCAAGAGAGATACTGGAAAAGCCACAAGTCTTTGTAGAGTAAGGACATTATCATTTTATATGCTTATCATACAACTGCAACTCATGACACCAGCTTTATCTAGACAGGTGTCAAATGCACCTGAACAGCTCCTGGTCTGGGAACTGAGGGAGAAATGTGGAACAGGCCAACTACAATGCATAAATGCCTTTTTAATTTTTTTTATTTTTTAACTGAAACAACTTAGTTGAAAGACACAAATGAAAACAACTCTGATATGAGAGAAGAGCTTAGTATTTAGCTGACCTTCAAATTACCGAAAAAATCTTCAGTCAAGATCTTCTAATCTCTTCACCAGTAGATTGATTGCATGACCTAGCTGCTTTGGAAATGCAGCCCAAACTTCAGAGAACCTTTGGGAAGAAAATGATGAGAAAATATATTACTGTGAGGCAAATTAAAGCCTCCACTCATCAGCACTGACCACTTAACCAGACACCAGAGAACATTAAATTTTAACACATCCACCACATTCTCTTTTGGATTCCAAGGTTAAAATGATGTGACTTTTTTTACTACCTTGGTTTATAGATAATATAAAACTTAGTATTGCAGTACACTAATTCAAAAAAGCCTCTCCTTTCTTTAGCAGAAAGAGAAAAATAAATGTTGTGTGCTATGTCAGCTGAAAAAAGTTTTGCTCAGGCGGTTGCAGTTTTTACTAATGCAGATACAGTAAACATAATAAATCCTTATAAAAATTCAAATTCCCATGCTCTCTGAGCCATTGCAGTCCATTTTTTATTTCCCTTCTAATCTATAATTTATTCAACTCCAATCTCTTTTTTCCCCCTCAAATCAAAAGTCTTCCTGGTGCAATGGATCTATAATTATATTGCAGCCCAATATAGAGTAATATAGAAGAATAATGTTATATATGTAACTGCATTTATTAAACTGTACATTAATACATAATGGCAGTTACACTAGATTAGGCTAGTTTTGATTAGATTAGATTTTACTTGTTATCAATGGCAACCATTTGATTTACATGTCATTCTCCTTCTGAAAGCCCTGGGGTGCCGTAGGAGTGACACAGGCAGATGACGAGAGTGCAAGTGCTTGGGTGCACCCTCTTAGCAGGGATAAGGACAGCATAAGACAAGTGTTAAGATCTGTCTCAGATTCTGTGGAAGGTATCTGTCCTTGTGTACACGTGAGAAATGTAAAGAGCTCTGGGCAGAAAAGGGATGAACTGAGCTGGGTAGATACAGGCTCGGCGAAACACCATACGGTAAAAGTGAGAGTAGAGGAGCAAGAGGGATACTGTTGAATTCTGCTTTGAGAAACTGGTGCAGAACCTCCTCGTATCCAAGCAGAGGCATCAATAAGAGCAAAATCACTGTTGCTTGGCCAGGAATATGAGTTTTTCTTGGTCACGGCAGGAGGTATGTCAGAGGAGGCAGCTGCCTGCTCAGCCCAGCATGCCAGTGCCCAGGTAAAAGATGCCAGGTACATACAGGCATGGCATGGTCAGACGCTCACCTCAGAGAGCCCCTTGCAGGGATCTCATCTGGGTATGCTGCTTTTCACTGCCACAGCAGGCAGAGACACAGCGTGGGCAGCCGCAGGCTCACACAATCTTAGGTTTTTTCACACTGCAATGGATCCTCACTTCAGTCAAATCCTAGAGGCAGATTTAAATTCTTCCTCGTGGATTTGTAACAAGGCACCATTCCGGTGTTCTGCTGAAATTTTTGGCCCCGAAAGTAGACGTATTAACCTCATTTCTCCTTAGGCCACTATATCTTGATGTAAATCCTTATTATTTCCAGTAGTTCCTAGACTTTAAACAAGACTCCTCAAATGTAATATTTTGTATAAATTTTATATTTTGTACAATTTTGGCTATTTTTCAAACACCCATGTAGCTTATCTTTGAAATAATGACTGTCTGAAATATTATTGTTTATTTTAAAATAGCATCAGTTTTTCATCAGGAAAGTCCCTAGCATTCAAGGAGTTTTTCTCCAGTTAAATAGCAATGGAAACAATTTTCTGGACCTTATTTCTAGGTCTAAATTTATTTGCTCTACGCCTTTTAAGTACTGTAATATTGCATCTCTTTCTGTTAAACTGAAGAAGTCCCTATTGCCATGTTTCTACACGCAGGGTCTAAGAGACATTAGTTGCTCACCTCCTTCTCTTTGCTGAGCTGAAGAGACTGAAGTCCCTGAAATAGCACTGTGTTCTGGGATTGTCTTTGCTGGTACCACTGAGGGCTTGAGGAGGCTTGAAGACAGGGATGGGTGGGCCAAAAAAATGCAGCCTCCCTGATGTTAGCAGCAGAATTGTGTTTATCAGACAACATATTATCTTTTCCTATGTGGAAGTAGATTTACTGTGTAAATATAACAAAACAGTTTTATAATTACAGGAGGATCCACAACAGGAAAGTCTATAAGTCTTTAATGCAGAGGTGTCTCACTTGATAGCCCTGGGAAACCTGTGACCCAAGGAAAGAGTCTGTCCTATGGCCATGAGTCACAGTCTCTCTCTTTAGCATCAGCCTTTTCCTTCAGAATGACCTTGAATAATGCATTTCATCCCCTTTTTAGCTTTGAGCAAATAAAGCTTTCTTTAAGAGTTCACTGAATATATGGCTTGGCTTGAGGCAATATCCTTGATCTCCATGAAACTTTAAGGATTTGATATTCCTGGCTGCAGCTGACAAATGGTCAAAACCACTGTGGAATACAGCCCCTTGAAAGAAGTTTTGAGGTACGCACATTGCTGTGCGGAAATCACCGCTATCTTACACACCTCTAAGTGAAGAGTGAGTATGATTGACTTTGTCTCCTTGATTGCAGATTCAGACTATACTAAAGCAATAACGTACTCCACCTGCTCTAAGATGATGTGGATAGTCACAGGGTGTTCAACTGGTGGAAATAATACTTGCAGATAACTTTTAGTTTTTTAAATGCAAGGTCTCTCCAGCTACTAGTTTCTCACTCCTGATTTGTAAGTGTGAACGAGAAGTTCAACTTCCCACTGCGGTTTTTTGTTAAAGAAAACAGTCAACTAACCTGTCATTCTTTCCAAGGAGAATTCTCTGGAAGTTCTGTCATGGAAGTGCCTCCAAATGCACTGAAATCTCTTTGGCCTTCAAGATTTTCACAATTGGTCATCATTCATGGACAATTCTGCGAGTGGTTTTATATTTCTTTGCCTGAATTTAAGAGGTAAAAAAAAAGCATAGAGACTGTCCCTCTGGTGAGAGATGTCTTTAAGCCAAACTGCAAGTGTAGACAGGCTTTAAAATAGTTACATTTTTTTAAAGTGCTGAAGAAAATTTCATTTTTGTCCCATTGTACTTTATAAAATAAAAAAAAGAGAGTAGGTTAATTCATTTTTCTTTTTATATTTGGGCATTTTTCCACAGCAGAAAGATTGACCTCAGTGGACATCTCTGGTGCTCATCCATGAAACTGATATATGAAAGAGGCAGTGACAGGGGAGAAATGTCCCTTTCCAGAAAAAGAATTTTCAAGCACTGGTTTACTGCACTTATTGATTTAGTACAAACCTTGGAACTCAGGTGACTTGTTACTTCCTGTGTGGCAGCTGGGATCTGACTCGGAAACTTTGCTGAGAAGCCAGAAATGGAGCTGGAGAGGACGCAGACCAAAAGGGCAGACTTGGTGATGAAAAGCTACAATTAAATAGCCTATGGTTAGATAATTGCAAGTGATGTGAATCAATTCCTTGGTAATTGATGGATTACTGATAGTCTTGGTCCATCCTTTTACCTCCAAGTTTCTGCAGTCATGAGGTTGGCATAAATCACCCGTAACACAAAAGGCTCTAAATGAAGTGTTACTGTGTACGATTGAGGAAGTCTACAGACAAAGTCATGTTACTAAATCCGCCTCTGCACTGTTGATATAATATACATGCACTCCATACTCGCTTAGCAAAACAGCTGAACAGTAATTTTAATTGAAGAAACATATGAAATATGATAAAGGCATAGAAGGCTTTATGAATGTAATCTGAGCATTGAAAAAGTGGAATGTCTTCTTACATGTATTCTACATGTTATTTTTTTTTAACTGCAGCTGTAGGGTAGGCAGAATTTAAAACAAACAAGCAAAAGACAACCAAAACCAAGAAAAACCAAACCATCAAAAAAATGGCCCAAAAGCCAAAACAAAATCAAAAATTAAATAAAATTAGAAAGAAACAAACACCCCCCCCCCCGCAAAAAAAAAAAAAACAACCTCAAAAGACAAAAACCTATAAGACATCCAGTAAAAGTGTAATGTTTGAGAAATGTTTTGACCAGCAGATTAGGAACTGTTTATGCTGTTCACATGATTCAATACCTCACTTGCCTTAAAAATAAGTGACAAGTCCATCCGATATAATTGAGTCCAGTGCTAAGATGAATGTTCAGACCCATGGAAGCCTGAAAGCAGAATACTTCTGCAGTTGCATGATGGATTCATAATGAAAACTTAGGAACTCAAAGGTAATAAAATCTAATAAAAACTAAGCAAGTGGAAAAATATTCAACTGTTAAATCTACTTGAAGATTGTGGTTACATTCTATTGATTGTAATGTTTGCAGTTTTGCAGGTAACAATCTGACCATGAATCCTGCTTATTAAAGATGCTTTATTTTATTACTGGCCCTCTCCTTCAGGACTAAAGGTGAGTGAGTGTTAGGATGAAAATGAGCAAACTATGTCATTTAAGGAAGTGAATCTGACTAACAGAAGGACTAATGCCCATCCTACAGCGCACTAAAGTCTGGCATATATCGGTGTGAAATTCCCTCTGCCTGATGAAGAGTAAGGCACCTTTTCCTAAAGACGCAGGCAGAAAACTAATCCATGCAACTAAATGCTCTTCTCTTTTCTTTGTACACCTGAATGGGGTTCAAATAGTCAAACCCAGATATTCTTCAAAATTGGGACCAGATTGTCATCCATATTCCTGTAGTGCAAAAACTGTCAATTTGCTCAAAGACAAAAATGAAGCAAGGAAACCTATTTAAATGCACAGTAAAGCCATGTGTACAATGGCTGGCACACACCCAGGAGCAGGTGGCTGGGTACTGGATGATATTAGCACCTGGGTTGGCTTGCAGTTGATGCTAAGACTTGAGTAGCTGGGTTCATGAGCCCTGGCTTTAAATGAAGGGACATTACTGCCACCTGACCTCCCCTAAGGCCCACAGGTGGTAAAAGAAAGATGTGCAAGGAAGGAACAAAAGGAAGGCAAGAGTAGTGAAATTTAGGCAGAGTTTCTGTCATGCAGGAGCACCATAAAATGGTACAGAACCATCCCCCTACGTCCCTGCCAAAAAAAAGAAGATCCATAACCTTTCTCATCCACAGAGGTTGCACACTTGAATAACTCTTCCTTGTTCCCCTAACCTACAGGCAAAACCAATGTCCCCCCTCAAAGTTACACTTTTTCTTTCCCTGAAGATTAAATATCAGCTCCCTCTACCTATGTGAGGATATGCCACTATTTAAGACAACATGTTATGTGGCATAATATTGTGGATATATAGTTAGCAAACCTAAAATCTAAGAAAAGGTGATTTTCCTAATACAAAAGATTAATTGCCTGAGCCATGTTTAAAGATACATTTTTAAGGTCTACTTTTTTACTTTCATTTCCTGGAATTCTGGGTTCATTAAATATCAGAGGTGACACATACTGCACCTTAACATGACTATAAAAATAAGAAGCTATTCATTGGCACTGTACAACATCATATACTGTGCCAGTGTCTATTGTGAGCATGGATCTTCTTCTAGTCTGATTTTCTCTTTCATTGTTGATCATGCTGCTCCATGAGGTCTAAAATAAAAAATAGCCCAAACATACTTTCACTTTAAGTGTGAGAGACATCTCAAGTACTGGATCAGATTCAACATGCAAATAACCTAATATGGACCAGATAGTAATAGATTATTAAGAAATTACTTTAAAATGAATAATAAAATTTTTGGAGTTGTGGTGACTCTGTGAGTTGAAGCCTACTTCTGTACCATCTTATTTAATTGTCCCTGGTGGACTCATCCTTCAGGAAGATCCCTGTACTTTTTTATTACCTCTTATCTCCATACCATCCTGCGGCAATGAGTTTCACATTTAGTTTTGTGATTGGTGGGGTGAGGAAGGGAGTTCTAATTTGGTTTTAACATGTTTTCTAAGAATTTTGCTGTGACCTTCCTAGTTCTTGTATTACAAGAACCAGCAATAAACCCTCTTTATTTCTTAAAGGTGCCAGGTTATTTTCTTTTTCAACAAAAGGAGATACTTAATTCATATCTGTAGATAGACAGAGGTATAGGGAGTATATCTGCTGTGGAGCACTCATTTTTTTATGTCCTAAAAATAATACTTCATTCTTAATTTGCCTCTCACGGGGCTCGAGGTCTTATTATTGCTACTACTACTGCTATTATTGCTATTTCTTTTATCATTAGGAATTTCCAGATACTCATTAATGTTCTCACCTGGGCAATGATAAACCTTTAGCAGCAGGACAATTTGAGGGTCTTTATAAAAAGTGATATACAGCCCCTTGTCTTGCTCAGCCTGTATGAAATGCAGAATTAGAAGAGACTAGGGGCTTCCTATTAAGCAAAAAGGACCAGGTATGGTTTGGGTCAAATCTTTTTGCCCTGAACTCCAGAAAAGGAGTGGCACTGTGACAGTGACAGGCTGTGACACGCTGTGGTGCTCTTATCCTCATATAGGTCTTTCAGATACTTGGCTTTTCTGTTTTGCTATTCTTATGACATTCACCTTTCTAAATGTAAGTAGATTTCCTAGGAGGCCTTTGAAAACCCTCTATGAAATTTTTAAAATATCTGTGGACATCTTGACATCTTTTCTACTTGGGATCATCTACTTCATTTTTGACGTGATCTTATTATTCCCTTCAGTTTCTGTTTTCCAGACAGCTTGCTCTGCTTTGGCAAACCTTGCTCCTGACTGAGGCCCTTTGGATGAATTCCATTTGTGCTGCAAAATCTCTGGAGAGGCTGAGAGCAGATGAACGTCGTACCCTTCTCCTCAACACCTTTCAAAACACTTAACAAAGAAGGTCAGTATCATTTTTTCCCTTTCTGCAGATAAGGACAGTGAAACAGAGAGAGAGAAAATGACTAGTCTCACTTACCAAGGAAATCAATGACATAGCTAATGCCAGATGTCTTAGAGATGTCCAGAGACTAGTTCTAGGGGCTGAGTCTGTGCTGGCTGAGGGAATGTAGTCCTGAGTAGCAGAACAGCAGCTTCAGACAATGCCTGTTGGTCTTTCCAAAAAAATTTTAGGATTTTGATATTTGGCCTTATTCTGAACTGGAAAATATTTGAGAGTTCTCCAAGGGAGAAAAAAATAAAAATAACAGGACTTTTTTCCTTCTGTTTTGTAATATTTCATGTCAACAGAACTGAAGGGGTTTTTTTTGTTGAGAGAGACTCTGAAAAATTACTTTTTACTGCAATACATGATAATCTCAAATAATAAAACAAAGGCAAGCCCAGGCAGCAATTTCAAAATGAAAGACCCAAATGTACACTTAGTTTGAATGTCCTGACTGTTCTGCCTCAATGAAAATCTCCATTGAGAGATTAAAAAAAAAAAAAAAAAGATTGGGCAAAATAAGCAGACATCATGTTTCTAGGGTTTCAAAAGCACCACACTTTTCTTAGCATATGATTCCACTGTGATTTATCACTTGGTCATTAGCAATTATATTTAGGTATGGAAAAAATACTGTGAAATTACACAGCAGAGATATGTAACTACAGATTTTCCTTCTTTTTCTCCTAGAAATCACTTTGCCATGACCAAGAGCAACAGAACATTGCTTAAAGTGCTGAAGGAACAGGGAATTCTCACAGCAGGCTCTATAAAATGGGAAGACGTGTGCTTTCCAGGGTGCAACATGCCAGCAGCTGGCAATGCAAGTTGCAATAACAACTTTCCAACCTGATTCTAGCAAGCAGGGAAGACTGCTAACTTTCCAAATTCATGTGCTGTTCATCTAAAGCCCCAGTTCTCCAGTCCAGTGACTTTTCTCAGCTAGGCTTCTTTACTTTTTGTTCATTACAATTCCAAGCTGGTTTGATATCCACATGCTAGCAAACCAATCTTTTCACAGTTCCTCTCTGAAATGGAATTGAGCTGAAGTAATGTGCTTTATCTGGTTAATTTAGCTAGAAAGATATTATATTTTATAATGAAGAATCCCTCAGGACATGAGATTTGGTTTAATTTTCACCTGGTGTTTATCACTGTGTATACTCCAAATTCTGTTAGTGTATATAAACACAACAGCAGGTACTTGGACTCTACGAAGATTTCTGGAGCCAGATCCAGAGAGAGATGTATAGTAATGGAATGGCAGAAATCCAGCTTCTAAAATAAATGTGATCTGTCTACTGCTAATGAGAAACAAAACAGCTTCAAACTCCCCCAGAAGACGAAACCACCTCTTGAATGTTTGATTACATGAGGAGTTTACATCCCCACAATTGCACTTGGAATAAAGTACAACATTTCTGAATGACCTGCATTGAAATGAAGGTACTTGCATTCTGGTTGCATGACTTTCTTTGTATTACACTAGAAGTCAGGAAGCCCAGAAAAATAATACGAGAGGGGGGAAAGTGATGAAGCACATATATTTGATGACGAAACAACTCACTAAAAGTTCCTGGCAAGACAGGATGCAAAAATATGGACTCCTGCCTTTCTGAATAGTGGAGGCAGCTACTTCCTTCATCACAGTGAAATATTTACACTGAAAACCAGACTATAGTCAATATTTGGATACCTTGTAAATAGGCACTTCCCCTCTGTCCCAGTGGGAGTGATGAGAAAAGAGAAAAAAACCCAAGGATTAAGTTTTTTCTGTTTTGAGAAGTGTTTCTGGAAGATCTCACTCATTTCCTTTTGAGGTAGAAATTATTAATGCAGCCTAGGTTTGGTTTGGACAAAATTGAAAGGACAGCATTCCAGGAGCAAATAAACCTCACAGGAGAAAGACACCGTGACCAGTCATTTTCTCTGTGAAAGGTATCAGCTTTACTGTGATGCTGAGTAACAAGTAGAGAATCTTGCAATAGAGCCTTAAAAGGAAAATAAAATGTGTTTAGGAAGTATCAGTTTGACTGAACTGGAAAGAATTGTTTGTGGAATTGATGTTAATTCCAGTGAGAAGAACAGTTTTAAAGGCTTTTATATTTAACATTCAGGCTACAGAAGAATGTATCTCCAATCTATAGAAGGTGCTAGAGCACAAAGGAAAGCTTCACAAAGCAGGAAGATGATAAAGCAGCATCTGGTACGGATGTTATTATCAAAAGAGCTTTTAATAGGAAAATTGCATTATTATAATTATAAATTAACGTAATCAGGGAGCAATAATGAAGGGGGAGCATTCTGAAAAACATGGTACTTAACATTCTGGAAATAAGTGTACTTTCTAAAGGGAACTAAGACTTCCCTCACCACTCCATATGTCAGGTCTGAATTTGCTGAATTAAAGATTAAATAATTTTGAAGTATTTATGATGCTGACATCCTTGACCAGATTTATGCTGCCCTTGTTCAGGTGCTGAACAGAATTGCCTAATTTATGACCTCATCTCTTAGTCAGTGGAAAATGTTAAACATTTTTGGAAGTCTCATCAGCCATGAAGATCTCAGGTATCCTAGGGAATTTTCTATTTCCTGGATAAACAATCTCTTGATGAATTCAGAAAGACATGAAAGCACCCACACTCCTAACTCATTTTAGTCTCTGAAGTTAGAAGAGCTGGATTCTCTTCCTTCACCTACTAGTGATTGTCAGAAATGGTTCCTCCAGACAGTAAATTTGTCTGAACTTCCTTAATGTGTCTCATACTCAATCCCACGGGGGATCTCAGACCCTCAGGTGAGAAGTCCAGTCTTATACAGGAAAAGCTTAGAGGTTTAGGTAATCTTATTCTTTAATTAGAGGAAAAATGTAGCTTTAAAAAGGAAATAGTCTGGCACAGAAAATTTTTAATATAACTAAAATGTTACCATGGTAGACAATAGTTTAAAACCAAGGCTTTGCTAAAATATTGTTACTTCTTAGATTAAGTAGGTGGAATACAGAAAAAAAAAGATATTGCAGGGTAAATGCAGGGCAACATGTCACTTTAGGTGCTCTGACTCAGCCTGTACATTATGAAACAAGGCATCCTAGGCGGTCATTAGAATTCAGTCACAGAGCTGAATTTGGTGGATACTAAAGAGTAGTAACACCTATAGAAATCCAGGATAAGAAAGCCAAGCATAAGAGGGATCTTCTGTGATAGGTCAACTGCACTAGTTGACCCTGAAACTCAGAGTGCATTTCATGTGAGTGTCTGCACTGTGTAATACCACAGGTAATTGCAACTTAAATTGATTACAAAACATACATTCTTGGTTTATAAACTCCAAGGGATTTTATTTGTAGTAAATGTGAATGTAGCCCAAGTGACTTCATTGGATGCAGATGTCTCCACAGGAGTGCTTGTTTAGATGAATCTCATTCAGTCAATAGCTGCAAAATATTTTTTCAAGTGCTGTGCAAACTTAAAACAAAATCCCCTTCCAAAAATACAGCTAAACAAAGATTGGACTAGAAATGGAATGGAGATAAGAGAAGTTACTCTGGAAAAGGCAATTACAACAAGACCACTGTCATAAATGGTAAGGCTTGGTGCACCTGAGGACCAATTCTTGTCCTGTTTGGAGGTATTTTGTAGGTTACACAACAAATAACAAAATAAGGCAAAACTGGAAACTTTATGCTTCAAACATTCTTCCCAAACGTAGTAAGCATCATATAGGAGAAAGCTAGGAGTTTCTAACCTGAGAACTTGCAAGTAATGAACTTTTTATTCAAGGCCCAATGAAGGAGAGATTATAGAGTATAAAACTGGGCTCTGGCAGGCTCGGAAAATAAACCTTTGAATTGTTTTGATGACAATGCAAAACCAAAATCTTTTAGCCTCTAATCAATTTTCTATATTGAAGAAAAATCTGTGGTAAGTAGGAAAGAAGAGGAAATTTCTTCCTTCATTTTTGTTCTATAAATTTCCTTCTTTTAATGTGACTGTGTTTTATTATCTGAAAAATGTGTCTGTGGAGAAAGGGCAGCACTGTAATTTGGCCTACACTGGCTTTTCTTGCAGTGAGGTTTAATTCATTGTGCATGACACTGTGGAACAGATAAAAACAATGAACTATGACAGAGAAGTAACTGATCACAAAAATATCTCATTATGCACTGTCTGAATGCTATTTGCATACATATTAACAAAGTTGTGACCATTAGCACAAGTTAAAGTTTAGTGTGCATATGTTAACCGAGTTTTTGGATGTCATCATTATTTTTTCCTATCCTTTATGATTTTAATGCAAAACAGCTTGTACAATTGAAATTAAAGAAAATTTAGCAGATGACTAAACAAACCCCACATTTCTTTATGATTTAATGAAAAATAGAGATGTCGAAATGTTGTCCATAGATATGTTTATGTCAAATTGAAGCAAGTTCAATAAAATTAATTCTATTAAGCTAGTCAGATTTTTGCAATTAGTCAATGTGATGAAACCAATTTTAAGTGATGAAATGATTCTACGTGGATCTTGAAATGCTGTACTCTGTCCTTCAGGAGGCAAAGTATGCAGAAAAGCAAAGAATATTGAGTTTAGGTAGTTTATAATTCTCATTTGAATTAAAAGATAACCAGATGTGCATTATCAAATCATAGAATATTTTAGGGTGTTTGGAAAAACCCCAAAGGTCATTGAGTCCAGCCATTAAACCAGCGCTGCCAAGTCCACCACTAGACCAATGTCCATAAGTGCCACATCTACACATCTTTTAAATACCTCCTGGGATGGCCACTAAACCACTTCCCCCTGTAGACCGTTCCAGTGTTTAACCACACTTTCAGTGAACAATTTTTTCCAACCTGAACCTCCTCTGGAGCAACTTGAGACAATTTACTTTTGTATTAGTGCTGTTACCTGGGAGAAGAGGCCGACCCTGACCTGGCTGCACCCTCCTTTCAGGCAGCTGCAGAGAGGGATAAGGTCACCCCTGAGCTTCCTTCTCTCAACACTAAGCAACTTCAGCTCCCTCACCCGCTCCCCATATGGCTTGTTCTACCCTTCACCAGTTTTGTTGCCATTCTTTGGATGTCCAAACTTAACCAACATCAGAGAATCTGAGGAGCTTGTATTTGAAATTCATATTCCCTGAAATAACAAAACTAATACTCACAGTGGTATTTTCAAAAGCAATTATGTTAACTGTGCTCACACAAAAAAATTATTATCTTCAAAATGAGCATTGGGCTAATAAATACTGGAAGTCAAATCATTTTTTGTCAAGAAAATTAAGATGTCTGTACATATAGATAAATATAACCTCCCTGTTTGTCTAGAGTGATATGTGGATTGCAGTGGAAGGTGCAAGAATTGGTTCTGAGGTATCTTCAAGTGGACTTGAGTCTAGTATTTTAAAAATAACAGGTCCCATTCCACTGCTGAAATACTTTTGCTTTCCCTGACTCTGAAATATAATTTATCTTTCAGGAAGGAGAATTAAGTGCTATACTAAGTTCGCTAATTAGCAGCCAAAAGCATGAGCTAGTTAGATAAATAGAAAATTGCTCAGGGGTGTCCATGAAATTAAACTAAAATGAAAAAAGAAAAAAAACAAAAGAGAAAAAAAATTAAAAAATAAATAGAAAAGAAAAAAAAAAAACAAAGAAAAAAGAAAAAGAAAAAAGAAAAACAAGAAAAAAACAAGAAAAAAAAACAAGAAAAAAAGAAAAAGAAAAAGGAAGGAAAAAAAAAAAAAAAAAAAGAAAAAAAGAAAAAGAAAAAGCAAGGAAAAAAAAGAAAAATAAGAAAAATAAAAGCTGTTTCATTTGTCTAGAACCTTTGCCACTACTCTGCCTGGTCTTTTAATCAAAAGTTAGTCCCCAAACATCAAAGAAGTACTTACAGATAGGGAAGGAAAGTAGTGAAAAAAAGAACCAAAAGAACAAAGCAAACTATTAAAAAAACAACAGAAAATAAGTTTAGGTAATTATAATAATCTCTGTTATAACCTTGATTCTGAACCTTGGCCTTGAGTTCAGGATTTGACTCATCGGTGTTATCAAACAACCAAACTACTTTTCCCCTCCTTCATCTGCTATCTTCCACATGATGTCTCCATGGACCAGCATTTGAAAATCCTTGGTAGATGGGTAAAAAGGAAAAAATTTGTTAAATATAAATAACCAGGTGTCATTTTTCCTCCCACACCCAAGTTCACCACTGTGTAAGATAGAGGCTGATTTTCAAATTCTATTGTTGGGCCTTAGTAAGCTCAGTGATTATTGCAAATTGAAAGTGTGTAAGAATAATTCTTATTTTTCCATAAAGTTACCTTAAGAAAAAAAAAATAAGTAAATTGAGCGTACAAAATGTAAAATAATTAAAA